>JAOXNO010000020.1:80653903-80669539 GCA_028565335.1 Limnodromus scolopaceus
TTACCAGCAAAAATTAATGGTATTTACTAAATTTGCATCTGAGTGAACTAATTAACATTGATGATGGAAGCACATGCTTATTAGCTTGTAATTGTGGTCTGTGTCCTGGTCACATGGAAATCAATGGGAAGAATGATATTTGCTTTTGTGAGAACTAATGCTGGGCAGTTTATTTGTACTGTCAGCATTTTTAGGGCTGAAAAATAATACTGGATGAGTTTTAAAGAGTTGCTACTAGTGAACAGGATTGATTCTTATGCGTTCAAACCTACAGTGCAATACTTCCCTTGGAAATTGTTGTGAGCTTTATTTCAATGAAATTTTCGGAATCAGGTCCAAAACATAAACTGTTATTAAAACCACTAATACACACGGAATTTTATTATTTAAACTTATTGTCTTCCGGGGGTGGGTGGGTTATTTGTTTTTTGGAATTCCGTTAAAAAAATGAGTGCTTAAGTCTGCAAATGCATATTTTACTTAACATGTGAATATGATGACTGAACTATTGGAAAAGCTGTGAATGTGTAAAGCTTTAATGTATAGCACTGAAGAAGAATACCACTACAGAGGTCTGTAAGGATCTCAGTCCTTGGGTACAATTTATAGCAATTTGGACAAAAATATTATTGACTTGTGAATCACCTTTGATAGCGGTACACAACTACCATCGTTGTTCAGAATTACAACACAGTAAGGATGAGGTGATTATCAATTATACTATTTTTTAAAGTATGCAGCAATGGTCTATAAGCTTAACAAAATTTTAATTTTAGAATGTTTCATTGAAAACTTGATGGAAAAGTATGTCCTTGCAGCACACTTCAAAGAAACAGAGAATTAAAATGTGTCTCAACGACATCTGAAGATTTTTAGCCTAAAGTGTTTTTAGAAGCATCAAAACAGTAAACTGTGTGTCTGCCTCTTGCTATTATTTGAGATAGGTATCTGATGCAATTTAGCTTTGTTTTATTGATGGAAAACCCTGCTCTCTGATTTTTTTCTTTCTTGGCCAGCCTCTTCCAGAGACTTCTTGCTATTGGGTCAATTTAGTTGTTCACTGAGAAATACAAAAATGTAGGTAGGTGAGATAAAATACAAAGAATATGCTGAAATTCTTTGCTCAGGGAGTACTAGGCCTTGACTCCAAAGATATAATCATGTACATAACTGTTTTCACATGTGTAATCCTACTTATTGGTTTTACTCATTTGTAGAAATTGTGCTTGCATTTCAGCTCTACAAGACTGGCCGATTTAGGTATAGTCACTGTTGTATGTAACAGTGAATATTATACTTTTCCTCTCTAGAAATAGGCATATGTAGTGTCTCAGTACTTCTTTCAATGTGTATTTTGACTGCTATTTAGCATCTCCATCATCAAATCAAAGCTTACAGAACCATTGCTGTCGATCATTGTAGGCATTTGCCGTAGTTCCAGAATTTCAACTATATCTATCTAAAAAGGAGCTATATTACTGTTTCCTAGGAAACACTACAAAAACAAACCAAAACAAAAAGATTGACAGAAGGTATCAATGATAGGGGATATTTATCTTTTTCCAGGTAGACCCATTGTAACTTTTTTTTAGTCTGAAAAAAGTTATTGAATCACAAATGATAGTACTTCTGCGAAGCCTCACTTTTTGACTGAAGAATCTCACTGGAAAATACTTTATGTCAACAAATATTTTTAAGGTTGAGTATACTTCATACATGAGAATTTATGGCTGTTTGCAGAAAGAATGTGGAAACTGGGAGTTCTGAAGCACACTTAAAATATGAAAAACATTGTTTCATAGATTGGCTTGTGAATATTTCCTATAAAACTGGTTAAAGTTGTTTAAATTCCTTTTTCTGAAATAATTTGTAAATCCAAAGCAAGGTTGCTATTAAGATAAAGTTGTACTTACCTAAACAGGCTTATTTGACAGGCTAAATTTCTCTAGCAAAATTAGTCACCAGAGAAGATACTTTCTATGTTCATCATGGTTTTTGTGTTTGTGGATTTTTTAGCAAGTTGAAGACAGAGTTTTCCTCTAGAATGCTATAGCAGTGTCTTTTCATATACCAGGAGATTTTTGTTTGTTTCTCTCTTTCTGTATCTGGTATAGATTCATTACTTAGAGAACAGTTATGATTCTCATCTTCAGATGGCAAGAGAAACGTCCTTCTCTTCAGTCACTTACCCTGGACTGGTCCAATATGTTACTGCTCTGAATTGTTTCAAGCTTTGCTTCATTAAGGATTTAACATGGCCTTAATTCAGCCATCTGTTATGGGTTTGGCAGACCAACAGATCTGAAGTTCTGGTCAGAGCTTTAGAAATTTCCCACATTTTTAAAGGTTAGGAAAAGAGCTACCTTTATGAATAGATTTTGAATAATTCTCAGCAAGACAATGGTGCAGAAGTGGGGTAAAAAATGCATGTCATTCTCTGAAGCACAGGGTCCCCTGTCTGCCTTTAGCTTTGCTGAAAGGCAATTAGCATTTCAACCAGCCAATTTGGTT
Source organism: Limnodromus scolopaceus (assembly GCA_028565335.1). NCBI lineage: Eukaryota > Metazoa > Chordata > Aves > Charadriiformes > Scolopacidae > Limnodromus > Limnodromus scolopaceus. Next base: position 80,656,415 of record JAOXNO010000020.1, read on the forward strand.
ACATGCAATGAAGTACTTGGGTTTGTAATTTGCTGCTCTCGGCTTGGTGCTGTTGAGAACTAGCTCTGTGTAATCCTCTCAAAGCACCTTTCTTTCCAGCATAGTTATTGTTGCTGGTCTTAAATAACTAATCAACAAAGAGATTTCCTTGTCTTGAACTGCAGGGTGCCTTAGAAGAACGAAAAGAAATACCCAGTTAATAAGGGAATGATTATAATTATTAAATAGTGATTATTAAATTGTGACATAGGTTAAAAGGTTTAGAAAGCCAAGGAAAGCACAATACATGATAAAGGTAGCGTGAGAAGTCTTTGAACCCAAACATATCTCGCTTAGGGAATTTTCTTCACCACAAAAGTACTTTATGTTGTGTTTTTTTTTTTAAATCAGATTGCCTAGATTTAAGAGATTAATTCATAGTATAGATTAGAGTGAGGGCCCCATGCTAATACCCTCTTGAAAATCTTATAAATATATTTTTACTTTTACAGAATGAAGTCCTTGGTGGTACTTTGTAAAATACAGATCTGTAATAAAACTAACATTCTGTGCTGCATTATAATAAAAAATGAATACATTTAACTGTGGAAATGAATATTTTTTTTATATATGTCTTTAATATATATATAGTTGATACAAATTTTCATGCTTAATAATACATTTTTATGAACTGAAGAATAACTCACTGACACAATTATTCTAATAATTAGGCAGCACATTAAAATTCTGTTCGGCTCATACATGAGTATTAACTTGTAAGAATCCACTGATGATAGCAGTAATTCTTCTGTCAGTATACCTGAAATAGTGGCATCTAACCCCCACCATGAGGCTGTAATTTACTGTTCTAGACCTTACAGATTTCTTTTCTTGCAAGATTATTGTGTGTGAAGCACTATTGCAAAACAGGTTGGTTGATTTTTGGTTTTAAGTATGAGAAAAATAACCACTTTACTGCTGAAGCCCATAATTACTTTTTCTGATATATGCTATTTATTCAGGCCATGGTACTTCGTTCAGAACAAGTGCTAGGTGTTTGAAGCTACAGTAGTTTTGTGCTCAGCTCAGGTGTTCCAAAAATATGTGAAGTTAAAGCGTTGAGGACATGTGAGAAACCCCCAAACCAGAGATACAAATGGAAATGGTTGTGAAACTTCAGATCTTCACTGATGTGGAACAAACGGGTGTTCCTCACAGCAGCCCACAGACTTTCCTTGGCTGGATTTCGGGTTCCATATGTGTAAGAACCTGATCCTGTGGCAGGCCCAGGTGTGCAGTTACTTCACAGTAAGCATGAGCTGGGAGTCCTAAGCATCTTCATGTCTGGGTTGTTCGGTTTGGGTTTTGTTTTGTTTTGTTTCAAATTGGCTTGCTTTTTTTTGTGCAAGAAGCCATTTGAGAGAGAGTATGAGTGCGTATAGTGCCTCAAGCCCTACTTGGAGCAAAATGCCTACGTAAAAAGCTAGACCCTGGTTCTGGAAAACCCTGTAGAATAATTTCTGTTAGTGCAAGATGCCTGCTGTTTTTATTAGAACTATGCAGGCATAAAAGGATTTCCAGTGCAGAGCTGAAAACTTGTGCTTAAACCTATGCTATATGCTAAGTGGAACTCTTCCAAAATAATATCTTGTTTTTCTACAGCACATCATTAGAACTATATATGGGTAGATTCTCATCAATTGCATGAGATAAATTAGAAGTTCTGCAGCTGAAATCAGTGTTGTTTTGTTGGTACAAATAAGGGCAAATTCAGAGTCCTACTGGTGTGTTTCTTAACATAGTTAATTAGCAGATTTCAGCCAAAGTTTGTTTACATTAGGCTCTGATCTCTGTTCTAATTATAAAGTAACCTTAATAACTCCAAGTCATTTCATTGGAGGTACTTAGCGTAAAAATAACCTGCATCTTACAGCTGGTCAAAATTATTGTCTGGTTCTCTGTTTGAGCAGCAAATTATAAGGTATCTGCAAATGTTTGTGGAAGAGGCTTGTGTTCTCTCTGCTTGCTGCTGGCAAACAGAAGTGGTGGGTTCAGCAACGGATGAGAGTTTTGCCCTTTATTCCCTGCTCAGGATGAGAACAGGCAGAGCAGGTGGCTACCTTGGAAAGCCTTTAGCACTACCTGGCTTAAGAGGTAAAATGTGGTTCTCCGGTGATGATTAGATGATTTAAAACTTAAAAATTAACGATACCATTGAAATCCACTCGGAGTCTTACAAGGAAGTGAAAAGAAGCTGCCAGAAAACTTACAAGGTGTGCCCTGGGCTTACTACGCTTTTTACCTCTCAGTGACCTCTAATAACAGGATGAGACGATTTGGATTTCTCAGCAGTCTTGGCCTGGGCTTGTGGATTTGCCACTTGCAGTACTGACTCCTGGCAGTGACGATGGATTTACCTTTCTGACTAGCAAATATAAATACAGTGGCAGGCAGCTTGTGCATCTTTTCTTCCTTGGGATGTCTATGTGTGCCTCTTTCAAGGGAATGCAACTGAATGAGCAAGAATTTCCATATGGGGGTATTGTTCGGGTTACATTAAATTGGCCATTCCCAGTGATACACATGGTCACAGATAATAAGAAGATTTTTATTTTTTTTTAAATATGACAACTGTTAGAAAGCAAATGGGCAGGAGAGCCATTAACTGATGTGGGTGTCATTAGTCCCAAATGCAGATAAATCTTCTTAGCACCTGAGACTGCGCTGTGGCACGGTTCTGTCACGGCAGCAGCCGAGTGAGCAGCCGAGCCCCAAAACTTCAGGGCAGTGAAAGCCGATCAAGGGATTTTCAGCACCTGGCAATCTGCAGTTGTGCTTCGGCTAGCACTTTCCAGTGTTAGTAATAAGGGGAGGGGTGGAGAATGGTGGACAGGTAACTGGAATGTCTTTGCAGTAAAGAGGGAGACAAGAAACCCTGGAGAAGAACTGGAAGCGCAGGCATCCAGTGATGCTGAATAATACGCATGGAAATTGATGGGGCATACCCTTGCCCCAAAGGCTACAGCCATCAGTGCAGTCCAGGGGTGCAGACAAAGCAGTGTTTGTTGTGACTTACTATAATTCTCACGCTTCACTCACCCTGAAGCACATTGGAGGCAAAAAAGGGATATAGGAAGATATTATTTTGAAATAGTGACTTTGGAAGACTCTCTCTTCCAGTCTCTTCTAGAGTGAGAGACTTACTTATCCCACATCTCAACAAAAAGGCCCAAACTAAGAAAGAAAAGGCAACCAACAGGGCAGACTGGGGTAATACGCACTATCCAAATGCTGGGTTTGGCAGACACAGCTGCTGTGTCCTCTTTGCGTATCTCTGAACCATGGGAACTTTGGGGCAAAGTTAAAAAAAACAACCCAGCCTGAAATAAAATATTTCACGCTTAAATTGGGAGCAGGACAACATAGAAAGGAGAAGTTTAGTAAATCAAAGTTTTTATAATTCCTGCTGCTTTCCTGGTTTGTTTGCCAGTACTGTTGTAAATTTCAGTGGTTCTGAGAATTCCTAGAATAAAAATGCTGAAAATGCACAGGTTTTTAATGTGGTTTTTCACAACAGGTGGAGCAAGGGCAATGACCTTGTGAAACTCCTTGCTCGGTGCTGTTCCTGTCTGCTACAGAGAGTCTCCTCTTTACATATGAAAGGGCACATGTATCTCTCCCCCCATTGTGTTCAGCCAGAGATGCTGCTGGGTGCTGACATCCCCGCTGTGAATAGGCTTCTCTCTGGCAACCATTGATAGCTGCCACGCTGTACTCAATGCAAAGTACCGGCCAGGACAGTTTTTTCTGAATGTTCTACTTGGCTGGGTATGTGTAATCGGGGGGAGCAGACAAGGGAGGGCAGTGAAAAGTGCACCAGGCTTTACGCCTGCTCTGCTGTGCTGTGTCCATGGACTTGAGAAGTCTATAATGCCATGTCCATGGACTTTAGAGATCTATAATGCTGTGTCTGTGGACTTTAGAAATGTATAACGCTGTGTCTGTGGATTTTGGAAGTTTATAATGCCGTGTCTGTGGACGTTAGAGACCTATAGCATCATTTCCGTGGATTTTAGAAGTTTATAATGCCGTGTCTGTGGACGTTAGAGACCTATAGCATCATTTCCATGGATTTTAGAAGTTTATAATGCCGTGTCTGTGGACGTTAGAGACCTATAGCATCATTTCCACGGAATTTAGAGATCTATAATGAGTTGTGAGAAGGTGAGCAGTGGTAGTCAGGCCATAGCTGCTGGGTGGGAGAGGTGCTGCTTCACCCTACCTGCCTGTTTCTTCTACTGAGCACCAATGACAAGTCTCAGGCCAGGGTACTTACTCCCTCCATCCATCTGCTTCTTTTTTCGTGAACTCTCTTTTGCCGCTCTCCATTCCATATCTGGCGTTTTGTGCTCAAATCTTTCGCAGCCCTTTCCATCCCCTTCTTGATCTCTGTAGGTTCCACTAGTGCCACTAGTCTTGTAGGTTCCCTCACCCTTCAATCAAAGCAGCCAGGAGATCTTTCCGTTCTTAAGGGTTTTGATTTAGTAAGCATGGAAGCCAGTGTGAAAATCTGCAGAAAAGACTTCTCATCCTCTACAGAAGTCTGCAGAAAAGACCACTCATTCTTTATAAACTTTGAAATCTTCATCTGAAATTTGTTACAGAAACTGAGCAGGAAAAGTAAGCTCTCCTGGTGGTTCAGCAGTTATGAGAAACACCAGTTTCACAAGCCCACCTTTCCTTGGCTCCGACTGGGCAATGGACTGAAACGGTATTCCTCACAAAATTTGTGACATTGCTGTGGATATTACTGCGTGGAATCAGTGTATGTTCTGTTGGGTTCTACATTGGCATTCTGTGTTTTTGAGGGAAACACAAAGGCACTTCAGAATGTGCCATAAAACACAGACTAAAAGAAAGTGTTTGGGATCATGACTCAGAGTTATGAGTTAGATTTTCTTTACTTTTTTTTTTTTTTAATTCTATGATTGAAGAGTGTGATTATTATTAGCCTTTTAAGATTCCTTAATACCATTACAATATCTAGATAATTTTTTGAGAGGTATTTTTTTTGGTTCTGATGCCAGAAACTGTTATTATAAACCCCTTACACATATCATCTAAGGCTCAGTACGTAGCATTGCTTTAAACTCCCACTGATACTACAAATTATTATTTGAAATCTCTTAGCCAAAATGTAGTAACAAAATAGTTGGTCCATTGACCTGAACATGCTCTGAAGATGTATAATATTCCATTGCTTGTTGTTGTTTCAAATACTTTTAAATTACTTTGATTTATTAATCTATTTTAAAGCCTGACTGAATATCCTGGATTGAGAGACAGTCACTCAGTAATGTTTTGCTGATGCAGAGTGGAGTATTTGATGGATAAAACACATAATTTACCAAAATTTGTCAGTGAACAAGGACTAGAGTTTCAGCTTCATTTGAAAAAAAATAATTAACCTCACCAGTGGTATACTGGGGTGAGGAAGGTGGGGAGAGTTGTCTTTTAATCACTGGTCTTGCAGACTTCTGTGAACTTTATGCAATGCAGTTAATGAGGAACAAATTGTGTTCCCATATAAATTGGGAGAATTAGTTAGAAATGTTAGAATTAGTGTGCAAAGTGAGTTCATATTTAATAAAGTAATATACTATGACCTAGAATATCTTTTCAGCTGTTTGAGTAGATTTGTTCTGCATTCTCTAAGTCTTGACTTATGTTATTTTTACTATATTACATTGTTTTTTACAAATAATCATGTATTTTCAAAGTTGAGTTTATAGAAACAGAGCAAAAACTACTTTTGGCAGGCTGTGCAAAGTAAATCTTAGTACAAATAATGTAACAAGAAAGAATACACACCAGCTAAATAATTGATGGTATGATTGTGAAACCTCTCTTGTTCCACAGGAGTAATCCTATAGTTTTAGAATGCTCTCTAATAGAAGTAATAGAATTCAAGTAATTCTAAACTTTGTAATCTTGCCCTCAAGGATCATGTTTTCAGTATTATTTACTAGAAGCACGTACCGTGGGAAGATATTTGCGAAGTCTATGACAAGGTAACAGCTGAAGCTAAAAGGTCAACAAATTCCTCAGTTTAGTATGGATGATGCCTGCATCTGCAGACAGTGTGATTGTCTCAGGGTTTACAAAAGTTAGACAACTGCTCTCTTTCCAGCTTGAAGGTTTGTGTTTTTCAGAGCAGTTCCACCTAAAGCCAATGAAAATGTCTTGCAAGTTAGTACAGTCAGCTTTGGAAATGCTGAAAGTTTTAAATTCCTGGGGTTTTTACGTATATGTATTTTATCTTTCCTTCCTACTGCAAGCTTTTTCTGCTCTACAATTGCTAAATACATAAATATGTAGGAATCAAGCAATGTTCCTGAAAGCCTATTACGCATTGAATTCTCAACAGGAGCCATGGATATCTTGAAGGACTCTGTTTATGGTAATAAAAGTTTATAGCAATGTGAAGTTCTACAGCAAGATTATTTTACTGTGTCACATTTTTGCTGGAAATAGCGAAACACTATTCAAATAGGTTGTAAAATAGGTAGTTGTTTTCTTGGGGAAAATGATTAGTCCTGATTTTTTGCATTGTTGTTGTTTGCCTGTTCCCTCTGTGATGTTCAGAAGAGCTAGGTGAATTTTTTATTACAAGTAAATAAAATTGCCTAATTTTGTCATCTTACCAGACTTTGCTTTTAGGAATTCTGAGAGACGCTGGTAGTTTTCTTGACTGTACTTATAACTCATTTAATATGTCATGTCTGTGAATAATTTTTGTTCTTTAACTTGCCTGAAAGCAGTTGATTTCAAGTCCTCACAATGTAAAACTGACCCTTGTCCAGACAGAGTTTATTGTGAGAAGAATCAAAGTCTTGAAGTCCTTCTGAAGCTGTGTCAATTTTAATGGTTTGAAGGCTGTCTTATTCTCTGTCCAGTGCATGATTAAAGCTACTTGACTGTGTACATAAAACAGCTAGAATCTGCGCTGGACCTCAGATGTGTTCCGATTACAAATTTGACACATACTTTACAAAAATACGTTTCAGCATACGCATGACATTTTCTGTTTCAGTGGCCATTTCTGATTTAATGTTCCATTACTATCACTCATAAATAATGGAGACAAGTGCTTTGCAAATGTAGCTGAGCTTAAATGTTATTGACATTCAAATACTAATATAATATTTTCTGCACAGTTTATGCAACTGTCATTGTTTGATAAGCATAGCACTCGAAAGCATAATCTTAAGCAAAGTGACATTTTATTTATATGTGCAATCACACAAATATTGTTTGTAACATTTGTACAGAAATTTTTAAAACTGACATCATAAAATAGTGCCTATAAATTAAAAGAAACTTGCCAAAAGAACTAATTCCATTAAGGATCCGCGGTGTAATGCTTTTTTTTGTTTGGACCAAAACTTTGTTCTCATGTTCTGTTCAAAAATTACTCAGATCCTTCTGACAGAAATCTGCTGCATCCAGCATCCAAGTTTCCAGTTCTGGTCAGCACTGTGCAATATAAAGCTCTGCATAACACGGTAGCTGTTTCCAATTTGTTGTGCCAGAGCCTCTTAAAAACACATCTCTATCAGTATCAACACCTGATGACTTCACTGGAACTTAAACTTCTATTTTACATTGCATAAGTGGACTCTGATGTAAGAGAAATAAACAGCTTAGTTTTAAGTTGCCTTATCCTGATGGAAAAGAAAACTAGACATTGTGCAGAAACAAATGAAAGTAGAAGTCTGGCTGTACAAAGGTTACAATGGCATTAAAATGTGCCACAGTGATTCTCTGTGACAAGAAAACGTGAAAGAATCATGGGATAAGAGAAGCCATGAAAAGACTCTCACATAAATATACAAATGTTTAAGAACATTCCATGGTCCATAAGATGTCAGAAGATGGTCTATGAGATGATTGCAAACACCCAACCCTTCACCCTTCTTACCAATGCATGTTTCTTTCTGAAGAGAATCAAGAGAGCAAAGAAAGTGGAAATAGAACTGTCAACCTTTACACTATTTTTTTTTTGTTGTTGGTTGGAAATGATAACAATTGTGCCTATGTCATTGTTTTTTCTTGAAAGATGCTACTTATTCCTCCACTTAAAAAGGTTGGTCAATACTGTCTAGAAAATCACTAGATGAAAGTTATAGAATTAGATGTAGATGATAATTGCATTATCTGACTTGATTATAGCTGAGACCTGTGCATGTTTTTATCTCATTTCTGAAGCTCACAAGGTAATCACTGTATTTGAAGGGTTGAGAAGGGTTGACTGGGTTGGTAAGGACAGCCAGGAATGTTTTATATATTTTAGATTCACAATTTATTTTTAATTATTCTTTTCTTTTTCTATAGGGATGCCCTCTGCTTCTTTATTAGTTCATTTGCTTTTAGCATTACTCATTCATTTCACATCTGGAGAAACAGAAGTGAAGTTCAGTGGGCAGACAGAATTTGTAGTTAATGAAACAAGTACAACTGTTATACGTCTTGTAATTGAGAGGACAGGGAAGCCTGCTAACATCACAGCAATTGTGTCGGTAAGAAATTATGCCAGTTATACTCCCAGTAAATATTACTATCTTTCTGAAGTTTTGAATGTTGCCTATGCTTTTATCAAGTCAGTGAAAGGGAGGGTGATATTTCACTGGGGCAATGCTTGCCTTTGAAGAAGAAACGCCCATTTTCTGTAACTGCATAAATTCCTGCTGGCTGCATCAATGGTTCCAAAATAGTGGTATGGTATCTCCTCAAGGAGCCAGCTCCTACTGCTCAGGTGGAAGTCCAAACTGATGTGCTTGTTTGATTTTGATTGTGACTGTCAGTTCATACTGAAAATATGTGTATATAGCAATTTTTCCTTTTCAGGATTACTTTAGAACCTGCAGTTTAATAGTTACTCCACTCTTTGAGTCCAATTTCCATATGAATTTTAAAAATTACATATTTCAATTCATGGGGAGATTAGAGTTAGTACTTTTACATTATTTTCTTTATTTCTTAGCTGTTATTAGCTATGATCTTGATTGTAATCCCTTTAAAACTTTAAACCCTTTAGAGTGTGCTCTGCCATATGTGTATGGAATAAGATGCCATGTGGTACGAGTACCACATGAGAACACAGCAGTGTTTCAGAGAAGATGCACTGCTAATGAATTTCTGCAGTCTGTAGGCAAAAGAAACTATTTGTGTTCATGCATATTACTTTATTCTCCTGTAACTAAATACGAAAAATGCGTGCCTTAGAAATTACAAGGAATAGAACTTGATCTGTAGGGATTTCACACTTTATTAACTTCTGGGAAGAAAAGCTTGAGAAAATATGATTGTACTTTGAAACTGGTGCAACAAGCAGACTAACTTAGTTTACTTATTAAGGACCTGACATTCCAAATTTTGTTTCTAACATGAATATTTTGAGCACTTTTTTAGGAAGATGTTTATAGCCTGGTTTTGTAAGATGGTAAGTCTAGTGTTGGCTCAGATACATAGAAAATAGTTGCCAGTATCCAATGACAGATGACAGCCACAAAAATACCTTTGATGCTTTTCCTCTTCATTAAACTTCTAATTTCACTCTTCTCAAACAAAGAATACCCTTTTCCTCAAAGGTTCATTCAAACCTTTAGTGCCTTTAAGGATGGTAGATTCAGGTGTGGCAGCTATTCTGGTTCAGTTGCTTCTGTCCATTTAGTCTCATCTTCCAACTCTAAACTTAACCTTAGTCTGCCTGCTTAACCTGCTGCCTTTGTAATCTCTCCTCCTTGCAGCAGAATTGGGGATTTTCTGTTGCTGGCTGAAATGAAAGCAGGACTGTTCATTATAGAAGAATTCCTCTTGCCAATTTTGGCAATTAAAATGTTAATCTAGGTTAACCACCTCAGCTCCTTCTAGTCCCTAGAGTCAGACAGGAAGGCAGAGGGAAGTTAGCACTTAAGGTGAGTTTAATTCAGGTAGGATATTATGGCATATAGAAATCTGTGCTAAAGATACCCAGGTGCAATGAAGGAAGTCATAAATGGTTCTGAATAAGGTTCTGTGTTTGTTTTGTTTGTGGTTTTTTTGTTTGTTTCCTGGTTACTCAGCCTGGCTACAAGGCGCTATTATCTCTACCTTCTGTCCAGAAATTAACTGTGTGGCAGCAAGGGAACTTGCGGGAAGAATTACCTGCAAAGAAGAGTGTCTGAAATCTGTTAAATGAGTCCAGATTAGTATTATAGGAGATGGTGGAGGAAGAAGGAGGCGGCATTCAATTGTGTATTTATTGCAGATTGATGGAGAAGACACAGGAGACTTTTTTGACACATACGCAGCTGCATTTATACCCGATACAGAAACAAACCGAACAGTGTATATATCTGTCTGTGATGATGATCTTCCAGAGGCTGATGAGACATTCACATTTTACTTGACTCTACCAGTAAGTCTCAGTTCAATTTATCTGTTCCCCAGAAAATGGTGGGTAATCTGATAAAAATGAATGGTCTTCCATAGGTGCCAATATAGTCGTGCTGCTTGTGAGTCTGAGTACAAACAGGTGGGAACTAAAATTTGGAGACTAGCCAGGATGTTGCTTACTGCTCTTTAGAAGGTTTTGCCACTGCTGTGGGTTCTCTGTGTGATGATTCTGTGCAGTATGGACATAGTCTGACCCTTCAGCAGGCACTGTGTTCAGCTCTGGACACTTGAAGGTCTATGAGAGCCCAGAAGACTGAAATTGTGAAGAGGTTCTCACCCATTCCTGTTTTGCTGCATAGATAGTAGCTGGAAGAGAGGGTGGAAGTAGCAAAAGAAAGAGGATGACTTCCAGTCCTCTGGAAGAAGAGGGTACATGAGACTTAGCTAAAAACAAACAAACAATTCTTTAAATACTTATCAATAAGTCTTTTTATATTGTTCTGTCTCGTAGGGGTCATGCTACAGGAGAAGAGTTCACATTCACTTTTTTTTTAAGATAACGGTTCATGACTTTTGATGTCAGTTCAGTAAAGATAAATTCTATTTTTTATTGCCAATTATTACACAACCCAGAGGACGTTTGAAGTGAATGTAAAAATGGCTATTTTGCCTTCCTTCTTAATTTGATTTGTAAATGTCGTAGCTCATTTTCACAACACTGTAAAGATTCGTTTCCTTTAGCTGGTATCTCACTATAGTAGCTTCAAAGTGTCAATGTTAGGAAAAAAAGAACAAGTTTGGAGTTCTTGACAGCGCTAAATTCTGCATGCCTAGTTCCGTCTTGCTATGATGTCATTAATAGATTGCCAAACTATGATTCATCATTTACAAAGTTTGTTTCAAGCACTTTGGTTTTGAGTGTTTCCTCAGTAATTGAGAATTATTTTGGTGTATTCTATTGCTTTAAATAATTTCAATTGCAATTTATAATAAAAAGACATAAAGATTGTCATAATATTTACTTTTAAAAGACAGCAAATTCAAAATGTGTATTTTTTGCCCATCGCCATATTTAATATATTATTTTGTTTTGTTAATTTTAGAAACCGTCTGCAAGGATAAAGCTTGGCTCACCCAAATCTGTCACTGTAACAATCTTATCAAATGACAATGCCTTTGGAATAATTTCTTTTAACATGGTATGCCTTTTTATATGGTATATGTGAAAATGTTAGAAAGCATAACGCTGACATTTTAAAAGATGCTGGTTAGTTGTTCAACTGAATCCCTGAAATCCCTTGAAAATCCCTTGCAAGTGCTGAGTTACATCTTTGAAAACATCTCTAGAGGTAATTCATACATATGTATGTAATTCATACATATATACAGCTTTAATACTTCTGTATGCTTTTTGGTGTTGAGACGTAGCTTGAGATGCTCACACTTGGATGAATATCTATGCTGCTCATCTTAGATATAATGTTCTAAAAAGTTGTTCAGTCTCTCTGCCCCTTATCTGTAATATAATATAGTATATATACTAATTTTAATATATATACTAATATATAGTAAATGTATAGTATGGAAGAAGTGAGCAGTTGAAGATGTGATTGGGAAATCTTGAGAATATTCACATTTTCCCATCTTTAGTGAGCAATTTAATACTTCTCAAGCTGAGGGGACACTACCATGATATATGCATTGTGTAACACCTTCTGTGACAAGACATTGGTGTGGCCTTAGTGGTGTGGAGGATATTTGCAATAATACAGAGGTTGTGTGAGTAGAAAGAGAAGCTATAGCTTATCGCCAGCATTATGGCAATACGATTTTTGTGGAGGACTTCCCTGAAAAAGCACAAGAACATGAGGCATTTTTAGCACTACAGCACTAAGTCATGCTGGTCCCTGAATTAGTGTAATTCTTTGAAATCTTTCACCTACAACAGTTTGACAGACAGAGTCTATTTACAGCTAGCTATCTAATAAATGACTTTTTAATGGAGAAAACCTATTTTTAGCGGGGCTAGGAGCTCCTATAAATACCGGTGCAAATATGCCAGTGCTTTGTGTATATTAACTATGTTAATTTACAAAACAACCCCCACCCTACTTGCATAACTTATGATATTTTTTTTTATCTGAAATCCTTCAAGCTTTTTATTAGCTGAACTAATTGGTTGCTAGGAAATGTGTGCCATCAGTGGACTGGTTTGCAGATTGGATTAACCTGTCTGTGGGAGTTTGGTATTTCTATGGTAACAGTTTCTTCCTTCTGCTGTGATATTTGATCTGTGCCTGATTGCCTGTCCCTTTTCTTCCTCATTAGTCTGCCTTAATCACGGTGAGTGAGCCCAGGGGCAGAAATGAATTTGTGCCTCTCACTCTAATTAGGGAGAGGGGAACCTACGGGACGGTCATCGTAACTTTTGAGGTGAGTTCAACAAAAAGGCTTCATACCTTAGTCTGTTGGATGAAACTGTAATGTATAAGAGCGTTTATAAAAGTGAAAAAGGGGAAAAATATCTATTTTGTTAAATCTGTTTTGTAAAGTGGAAAGATATTACCTGTTAAATGGAAAATATTGTAATTATCTGTTTAATTTGAGGAAAAAATCAGAGATATTAGAGAAAAGTGAGTATTCTCTGTCATTTAGGAAGATATTTGTGGCAGTATTAGTTGGTATTAATAAGAAACAATGTGTATTAAG
>JAOXNO010000020.1:80684544-80702162 GCA_028565335.1 Limnodromus scolopaceus
CAGGTTGCCCAGAGAAGCTGTGGCTGCCCCATCCCTGGAGGGGTTCAAGGCCAGGCTGGATGGGGCTTGGAGCAACCAGGTGTGGTGGGAGGTGTCCCTGCCCAGGGCAGGGGGTTGGAACAAGATGGTCTTTAAAGTCCCTTCCCACTCTAACCATTCTATGATTCTGCAATTATATTATAGAAGCTGTGAAGTTGTGTAGGGTGGCCAGAAAATTGAAGTGGAAGCATAGGAAACAAGCAAGTAGTTAGAGGGAATGTGCAGCGTAAAAGAGAAGTTTAAAGTTCTGACAGTTCTGCAGGTGTGTGTAACCACAGCTTTCTGCCACTTATTCTGAGCAGTAACCCTAGGCTGTGTCTTCAAAACGATGACTGTGATGAGGACTGGACTGGCAGCTGAACAAACGTAACCACTGCTCTGCATTTACTACATGTGGTGGGACCAGCAGGTTCTCCTGGCTACGGAGTGGCTGGTATAAAGCGCGCCAGCAATAAGGGTCTTTCCCACACTTGGCAAGGTCAGAGAGTGAGGTCAGGAACAGGTAGTGTGGCCTGGAAAAAGAAGTAAACGAGAAGGAGATAAAATCTGAACTTCTCCCTAGACCTGAAATGTGTCCCTGGAGGCTACGAGTGAAATTTGGCAACTTCAGCATCAGCAGAAGCCAAGAGAGAAATGACTGCGAAGATCCTCCTTTCAGTACTGCGGATGACTCTTCAAATCGGGGTTGAAGGATGCTGGCAGGGTTACATGTGTGAGCTTGTGGTAGTGCTTTCTGCACGGCTTGTGTTTTCTGGACGAACAGAAGATTTCAGTTTCCGAGGCTGGCAGCCAGCGCCTCACAGCAGCAGTGAATGAGCGTGAAAACAAAGATGCACTGTGCTGCAGATGGGCTTGTGCTGGTCCATAAATGGTAGCATAAGTCAGTAGGAAAATGGAGCATGTAAGAACTTCAGTGAAACTATAGACATAGGAATATCTCCATAAGCATCCTATTTATTGCAATTAGTGATAGCATGGGTAAAATAATAAAGTTAATTAGTTCCAACAAGGATGTATTATTTACAACTCAGTGGTGGTGTTAAGGCAGTTTACAGTTTAAAGAAGCTGTGATTGCATCCATAACTATAACAGAGACTTTCAAGGCCATTAAAAATAGTATTTTCCTTCCTTGCTATAGGGCCTTTGTCTGTAGGCCATAAGGATTAAAAATAACTCTGAATTCTGCCCACAAAACAGAGGCCAATGTATATCATAAAGAATATGCTTCCAAGGAAGACAGATGAGTAATAAAGGAGCAAGACAATCCTTTACCTGCTGAAGCTTCTTCATATTTTCTTTTTTTAGGAGCAGCTTCAGGCTGAATGCCTGCCTAAATCTGAATAGGCCTGAATTGAGACCAAACATAAATTAAATAGAGCCAGATGTCTGTAGTGAAATCTGTATGAGAGAGAAAAGGCCTTGGTCTTCTTAATGTGTGTAGGTGGAACAGACCATGGGAATTGTGTGTATGCTTTGTGAAAGCATATAGACATACTAGGGGTATTCATTTTACCTGGTAAGCACAAATAGAAATCAGTTTTATTGTTGTTTTTTTTTTCCTTCTGCACAAGGAATTATCCCACTGGCAGTTGTTGCCCCCTCAGTAAGGTGCAGATACACAGCTATCACAATTTGGAAATGGGCACGAACGAAGGGCCAGGACCCTGCAGGGCACACGGGTTGTGTTTGTGCTTTTCAGTGAGCAGTGCTGAGTAAGAACTTGCTGACTTTGGGATCTGTGAACAGCAATATACTGATAAATTGACTTTAATTTGTGAAAATGATGATCTATGAACAGACAACTGTTTAAATATTCCTTATGCTCAAATTTTGTTTGATTCATGGCTCATATAATTTTGGATGCCAGAACAGATTCATGTTCATGTGTTGTGACCTAAATCTCATTTATTATATATAATAAAGAAAAAATTATATATAATAAAGCAATGTAACATGGGGATTTTTACAGTTCTAGTGACTTCTGTGATGCAATAGGCTGAAATTCTGTCCTGAGTAAATTTAAAAAATAGATTTTTTAAAAAATTGCAAATGCAAGTCCTAAGTTTGACTTTTTCATTGTGAAATGCCTGGTAGCTTTCTAACATATTTGTGTTTAAGAGATTACTTCATGACAAAAAGTTAGCTAGCAAATCATAGAAGACCTGTTTAAAGCTCTGCATACTGTGGTCCTTAATTCAGGGCTCAGGTAATGTTTATCTGTTGAGGGTTGCTGTCTGCACAGAAATACTAATATATTGTTGAGAGGAGCTGGAATTTTCTTCTAACTCAGTGATTTCCTGTGGTTAGTGTCTGCTTCAAAACTATACTTATGTTTCTTACTTAAGTAATTTTTCTGTTGAGTGATATATGTGATGCTATATGAATTCACTCTTTCAGTGTAAAACACTGGTTTTTTCTTCAAGGGTTTGAACAGACTTTGATTTGGTGAGGAAAAAGTGGTTTGAAAATAGTAGTAGAATGTTAGGTGCCTCTGGACACCTACTGCTACGTTTTATTACTTTTCAAAACAATAACACCATGTATCTCCTGCTATGAGTAACAAAAATTAAAACAGCCTCCAAAATCAAATAATTAATGGATTAAACCTGGGGAGAAGGTGTTCCCTCTGATGAGAAGCACTGTGGAATTTATAATGTGGCAAATCCTACTTTAATACTGTTCTTTAAAACTAGGTCCTGCCACTAATTAAATCAGCAGATAATCCTGAAAAAATTGAGGAAGCGGGGAACACTCAGTACAAGTCTAGGAAGCAAATTGAGTAACATTCCACAAGAAATCTGAATGCACCTTTTCTGAGATACCCTGGTAGAAAAGAAAGGGGTTTGGAAAAGTGTGTTTTTAATAGTAACAGCAATACAGATCCGCAGTTACAATTCAGTTTCTCAGGTGCCTTTCAAAACATTCTGCAGACTTCTGATTCTTGGTCTAAAGCTAGCAAATTCAACCACATTGTATCTCTTAATAATTATTATTCTATTTGCAGTGGTATTTAGTTCATAATAGCATTTTAAAGTCAGTCAAAAATCTTTCTGCATTTTTTAAAAAGTGCAAGAAACATTTTGAAGTTTCTGTTAGTTGTCCTAATTAATCTATACTTCTTGCTAAATAACAATTTGGGTTTTTTTAAAGAAAGAACTTCCCTGATGACCAGTCATGCTGCATGAAATTTGTCATATTGGAAGTGTTTCTTTTCAGCTGTTTCATCACAGAAAACACAGGCAGTTCATGATTGCATTTCTACATTAACATCATGAACATTTCCCGAGATTATCCTCTGTGATAAAATAAAACTTCATGTCCACATATAGCCATTTTACAGAAAAAAGTTACTCTGAGGAGACCAAAAAAGGCAAGTGGCTTTCCCATTAAGGAGAGCAGTCTCCTTACTCCTGGTCAAGTGCTGCCTCTAGTAGCTGGAGCTCCTTGCTATGGCTAAGCTACTGTGTACAAGGAGCTGTTTTAACTTTTATTGCTACTTCTAAATGCCCTCGCCAGGGCAAACTGTGAATTTTGGAAGTTCGGAATAGCTGTTTTTGTTCCAGACTGCTGTTATAGGAGTGCCTGAAGAGGTGGTTTCACATACCACGAAGAGTGAAACAGGACTACACTGATCCTGTGCACTCCGTGCCAGTTGGGAGGTCTTTGTGATAAAAGTACTGTGCATGAACAGTGCCGTGTTCTTGGATGTTGTCAGGACATGTAGGAAGAGCTGATGGCTGGTGGCCCACAGGCAATGTGGTGGTGTAGAGCCAGGAGTACAGCCTGATAATGTGGCTGGTTGGTCAGAGGCCCATCCCACCACCTCCAGCAAGGTGAGAGACCAGGCTGGAGCAGGTAACTGGGGTCAACCAGCCAGGCAAGGTCATGGCAATGGGGCAGGTCAAACCAAAAACCCACGTTAGGTTTAGACTGAGTGATGGTCGCCACAATCAGGCACAGCCCAGGTCCACAGCGAAGAGACACATCCAAGGTTGAGCCAGGAAGTCACCTGCTGCATCCTGGTCCAGGGTTCTGAGAAGAATTTGTATGTGAGTACTTCACAGTGTAGACACGAGGGATACACTACTCATTGCTCATGCAACAGCAGCTCGGAGTTGGAAGCCCAAGCCTAGGTGCTTCTATTCCATTTTTGCATAAGCTGCTTTATGCCCTTTTGGAATAGTAACCAACATTTACTGTGTCAGAGCAGTGATAGCAATCTGGCCAGTCATGCAGAGACAACATGATCTGACAACATGGTCAGATCAATCAATCAGTCAACTGATCCTGGTGTTGAAAATGGGACTTGGATGGAGAAACCTCCTGAACAATGGTTTCCTTTAGCGGTGGATGGGCTGGATCTGACTAGTTGCTTTCTGACCTGCAAGTTCTCTAGATTCCGATCTGACTTAGACCACAACTGTCTAGAAGTAATAGAGTATTGCCAGTCTTCTCAGCCATTTCAAAAAACACCTGGAGATGTTGAAGATGCACACCTTGTGGTACCTCACAATTGTTTCATTTCTGCCGCCCTCTGGGTTTCTGCAGTGCTGCCATTGTCCATTACAAAATAACATTAGATTCTCACGCTGCCCCTCAGTTCATCTTAACAGGCCTTTTTGTCCAAGCTGTCTTTGGACTCATGTGGTGTAACTTCATGAAGCTGAAAGAGATTTTATTTCTGGCATGCCCTTTCACCTTCTGATGAATTATTATGTCTTAACTACTTAAGCTTGTACATACATATCAAAAACTCCGCGTGACATAATGGTTCATTTGTATTGTCTGTTGTAAATTTATATTACCAACAGCTTAGCAATATAATTAAATTTAAGCATTACCAACTCTGGAATTTTCTCCTCGATCTTTTCTTTGTATTAATACTTTGATGGTATTGTAACACTTTTGCGTATGTTTCTGAAGGAGGGGAGAATGTCTCAATATTATGGTATGTAAAATCTAGCCTCACTGGAAATCAGTGAGAAATTTCTCTTAACTTTCAGATCTCTAGTTTGAAAGAACGTATCTGCAAGTGTATTTGCTTTATTTTCTCAAACTTTTGAGTGAACTCTTATCTCTTTTGAATTATGCATCTGAGTTCTTTTTGAGATTAGTGGATTCAGAATTTCCCTTTGTAAATTCTGAGGTAATCTATTTAAGGCATTTTGTTAGGAGGTATAGGGTTTACATTTAATATATATTTATTTTAGATTAAGAAGGTCAAAAATGCAGGATTGCCATTGCAATTGGCTTTGCTTGGCCAAGGTGGAACCAATTAAGAGATTAGCAAATGCTCTTTTCTTATTTTTGTAACATTTTGTTACATTCTTATATTGGTATTTTACTTTGGTAATCTGGTTAACTGAAAAAATTGTCAAAAATAAAGTTTGATGTGATTTTGTGCCAAAATAGTTTTTAATATGTACCCATTATAACTCCCACTGCACATGTCTTATCATTACTTTGGCAGATTGATGAAATACGTAATGGAAGCATGTAGATTTATTTTCTTTTTTAAAGTGAAGGGCTGTTTATAAATGTGGGCAGCTGGTGCAGTTGTGAGCAGGCACAGAGGCTGGCAGCAACCGAGCCCTTGGAGGAGGGGCTGGCAGGGTACACCATGAATGGGTCTTGACATGCTGAGTTGGCCTTGGGGTCATTTCTGCCAGGTGGGAATTGCCCACTTGCAAGCATTTGTCAACAGGAAAATGCCAAGCAAGGAAGCGTCCCCATAATATGAACATTTTAAGTATTTGGAAAGGAAAAAGCAAGCTTTGTGGTTTTGGTTTGGTTTGTTTTTTTGTGTAGTTATTATTCTTTTCTAAGATTAGTACTATTGAAATCTAGCAAGTGTGACTTTCATTCCTTCCTCCATCCCTTTTCTTTCTGTCTTTCTGTGTTGACAGGGTAGAGACAGAAAGGTTTGTCGTGTACTTCGGGTAAGTGCAGTGAACTGTGTTTTTGTCTTCAGTGAATCAGTGCTTTGTTTTGCAAGTGATCGGTTTGGACAGAATCTGTCTTTATCATTTCTTCTCCTCTTGGGAATCACGTCTTCTGCGTCTCTCCAAGACAATGCATGCGTGCCCTTTGGTGTTTCATTTGGTGGCATGGGGTTCTGGCTTGAAGGCGTTTCTTTATTTCAGATCCATGAATGATGGAAGTTATGAATGCGTGGCTCAGTGTTTGATGTTTGAGCATTTGATGCAATAATGGATTAGTTGTTTTAAACTGCCAGGAATATGATTTGCCCAAACTCAATGATTGAACTGACTAGACTTATAGAGAAGTTTTCCATGGTCAAATATGAGTGGTTATATTGGTTTTGAATAACCTACATTTAGCTTATGTTAACGCAAGTTTTTGTGTCTGCTGACATATTTTTTTTAATGTGCAACAAATGTGACATGCTACCCTTTTGATTAGATATTTCCTGTTTTGCGTCTTGTATCCTCCCTGTAGACTTTGCTGCAAGATACATTGCTATCATTTTTTTTTTGTGGGGGGGCATTCCAGTTATTTTTGGATTCTTTATGGAAACAGTTCTGGAACTGATTACAAATATTGCCTATAATAGATCACATTTCTTTCTACATGAAATAATGTTTCATGAAGTCTGGGTTGTACTACAGTGAAACCATAAAAATATTTGCAATATATGTAATATATTGTAATAAATATTCCAAAATGTTTACAATTGAGCAACCTGGTCTAGGGGGAGGTGTCCCTGCCAGTGGCAGTGGGTGTGAAACTGGATGGTCTTTAAGGTCCCTTCCCACCCAAACCATTCTATGGTTCTATGTTGGACCAAGTGTTCATTGACAGTTTCTTCCGGAAACATGGAAGATGCAGAGGAATTTAAACACATAAACCACCATGTAATAAAACATATCCAAACTGTCAGTCTGAAGGTGCATTCTGGATGCACCCTTCAGTAGTTTTTCTGGCATTTTTAATGTAATGAACTTAAAGCAATGTGACTGAAATGTGGTCATACCACATCTGAGGAAATGCATGCAAGAAGTGTGCCAGGGTTCTTTCTCCAGCCAGACACAGCCCATCCGTGTCCATGACTGAGACCAAGATGTTGTAGCAGTAGCCCAAAAAAACCTTGTTGTTTGATCCTGCCTTCACCATTCACCGTGTGCTTTTAGGCAGTGGGTTTGTGAGAAAAGGAAGAGAAAGGGAATGAGTCTGAACTACTGAGAGTAGCTCCAACAGTTACTAAATCCAGATTGGGATCCTACAGGGAGGGTAATATTTATTTGTTAGGTGATTTTTGGATTATCCTTAATGTTTTGCTCCAAATATAAAAAGTAATACTGAATGCACCTCTAACTTTTTACTGCACAATTCTGTTTCTTTTCCTGTGTGCTGTGTGCATGTGTGAGTAAACAAAAAAACCCAGAATCACCCACTATAAAATCTAATCTGAAAACAGAGTTACTTCAGAAGCAAAGTTTTTTTTACAAAGACATAAAATGAACTGATGTGTCTTTCTTAATTTATTTTATTCTTAGCAGGTAATTAATTGTTTTCATAATTTATTCATAAAAATTCATCAGTATTCTGATGTCCTTCGCACAGGTGTGGATGTACTTGCCAAACAGAACTGTGACTCAAAAAACCCTCTTGTCTTCCTTTCTCAGGGTCAGTGTGGAAAATCAGATACTGAAATATGGGTTTACTACTCGTGAAATTATTATTTTGGAAAACGATGATCCTGGAGGAGTCTTTGAATTTTCCCCCTCTTCCAGAGGTCCCTACAGTATCAAGGTAGCTGTCTGAGTAATTTCTCAGCCATTTCTCTAACCACAACTTAGGTTAAGCAGAGTGCTAGAAAAAAGCTGAATTTTCTTTTTACAGGAAGGGGAATCTGTCGAACTGCAGATTGTCCGCAGCAGAGGAAGCCTTGTCAGGCAGTTTCTACGCTACACTGTGGAACCAAGAGACAATAACGAGTTTTATGGAAGCACAGGAATTCTGGAGTTTAAGCCTGGTGAGAGAGAGATCATACTTACTCTTCTGACAAGGATGGATGGGATTCCAGAGGTAAAAATTAATATTCTTTTTCTTCAAATTATCTTCTCAGGCATATTAGTCAGTCAGTTATTAAAATATAGGCAAATATATAGGAACAGAACAAGCGTGTAATGGCTTTTCTCCAGAAAAGGCCATCCCAACCTCCAAACCAGGGATACCTGGAATAGTAGGTAGTGTCTTTGGGTTTAATAGTCCTCTGTGGATTTTTTTTCTGTGAATTGAAATATTTGGCTTTTATCCATATAGGTTTTTAGCATCCACAACATTCTGTACTATAAACTGAACTCGTTTAACCTTGTTTAACCGAACTCTGTGTGAAGAACCCTTCCTTTTTTTTTAATTTTCTAGTAATCATCTGCCAGTTTCACTCAATGCTAATATTGTGTGAAATATAGACTAATATTTGCTGTATAGATACGTAGATGCAACATTTGTTTTAATGTTCCTCAAAGCATTAGCCATGAGCTTTCTTCAAGACATATGTGAAATACAAAGTCCCATTAGATTAATAAAGGAAGCTGATAACATTCTTTTTAAATTAGTGTGCTGCCAATGGTTTTACAGTCTTTGCTTTCCCTGTTATAAAGCCAGAAATGTAAATAAATCTTACAGAAAAGAAAACTTACCTTTCAGGGAGCATTACAAGTATATTTGTACTAGTGAATTGTTGTGATTAATTAATATGATGATAAGTCCTTGCCAATAATAAGGCTAGATTTTTGGAGGAAATTGTCCTATAAAAGGTAGAAATTTCTGATTATTTCTTTGTTCTGATGGCTGTATTCAAACACACTGTGCATGTAGAAAATTTGTGTGATTTCCTGTTGCTAAAGTTTTTATCTTTCTGCTTGGCTGAAGACTGTGGATGTTTGATCACGGGTTTTTTTTTGGATGTGCATACTGAATATGCATTTTTATTCTGACCGAGTTTCCCTCTTCTAGCTGGATGAGATATATTCTGTAGTACTCAGTGGCTACAGTGAAATGCCAGGCAAGTTGGGGAATGCCACAAGGGTCAATATAACCATTTTGAAGAACGATGATCCGCATGGCGTCATTCAGTTTCTCCCTGATGAGCTACCAGTAACAATAAAGGAAAGTAAAGGAGAAGTCATCTACGCTGGTAATTCTTTTTTAAATAAAGTTACTGCTTTATCTGCTGCCTGCCCCTGCAAGGCTTCTTTTCCCCATTTCACCCCTCTAGGACAATGTCTGAGTCGAGTCTCCACTCGGGATTTTCCGGAGTAGTACAGTGCCAGCACGACGAGTGGTGCAGGAGGATGGGCCGGGAAAAAAAATCCAGTAAAAAAATGGCTAAAGAATATGAACAAGTTTGAAGTGCTTTAATGGTCTGTCTCTGTGCTTCCTTCCATGTAGTGCTTTCACATATCAGTTTTGCAAGAAGTGGATTTGCTCATTATTTCCTTTCCTTTTCCTTTGTTTCAGCTCTGCTGGCCTTTTTCTTTTTTATTTGTGTTGTTCTGAAGATGCACACTGACGGTTTATGTTTGTAATTTTTAGCTGCTTACAGAGTTGTAAGAGACCAAGGAAACTATGGCAATGTTAGTGTGTCTTGGGCTGTTGATCCAGCGTGTACCAATGACATCTATCCAGAGCAAGGGACTATTTTCTTTGATAATCTGGAGTTTTCCAAAAATATCACTATTTACTCACTGCCAGATGAGGTAAGCATTTTTACAGTGTTTTTGTGTGAGTATATGGATCAAAGAGTAGGTGCTAAAGCATTACAATTTAAGGAGAAAGAAGGAATGTCTGTTTTTGAAGAGCCTTATAAGTATTTGTAGGAAAAATCAAAATACTTGGCTAAAACTGAGATTACTTTGGCAAATCATAAAAAAAATTTGAGAAGCTATGCATACCTATAAACAAAAAAAGGTTAGAAGTTGAGAGTAGTTGAATGTTGTTAAGTTATAGAAAACTTCATTTGAATAAAACCCTCTTTTTGATAGCAGGAATCTTAATTTTTATTTTTAATCCTGATATATTTGAAGAAATAAATAATGGTAATAATTAATAATAAATAAATAAAGCTGTAAAAATAAATTACATATGTCAGAAGCAGGAAGCTGCATGATAACTTTTGCATCATCTGTACAACAGTAAAGATGAGGGGACTTATTTACAGGGATTTTAGACTGATGGTGATTTCTGTGTAACTGTATGAACTGTCATTTGCCATCCCTCTTGACACACCTAGGGATCAATAAATAAAAAACAACACTCAGAAATCTCTGATTCGTTAACTCTCTCAGCTGTTTGCTTTAATTTTTTCTTTTTATTTTTTTTTTTGTATGCAAGAAATTAATTTCATTAATACTTTCTCTTTCAGATACCTGAGGAGATGGAAGTATTTATCATCAGCTTATTCAATGCTACTGGTGGAGCCAGGCTGGGCAACATAACCAGTGCAATTTTACAAATTGCAAGGAATGATGATCCCATTTATTTTGCAGGTTAGATATTACCTTTTTTAAATGCAGAATACATATACTAAACCAAACAGACCAGATCATTGAGAAATCCTAATCCCAATGGAGCTAGTATATTCATATTTTTGTTGTGTTGAATTTGTATTGTTTCCTTCAGAACTTTCCCTTATTTTATTTCATTACTCTCTTAGCTGATGGTGAGGTGGGTAAGTACAACCATATTCTCTTGTACCAGCAAGTGTTCCCATGCCTTTACCACAAACGCCTTCTCTTTCACTGAGGAGAAGGATCCTTTTGGGGAGAATTAAGAAAATAGGCTATGTGCAAGGAGCTGGGGCTTGAACTCAGATAGATTTGTTGCTTGTGTATTTCCAGAACCTCTGACAGTGAGTGTTACAGAAGGAAGTGTTGCCAACTTTACGGTCATAAGGAATGGATCTGCTGATGTTGCTGTTGCTGTCCAGTATATTACTGTTAATGGGGATGCGACAGCTGAAGAAGGAGACTTTGTTCCCAGTGGAAAGAGCAGCATCATTTTCTTCGACGTTGGAGAAAGAGAGCAGAACTTATCCGTGTATACTAATGACGACGATACCCCTGAAACTGATGAAGCATTTTATATCTTCCTTTTGAATTCTACAGGTAAAAGCAACGGTTTCATGTATTTTTAGTAACTCTCCTTTTTTTTCCTGCAATTTTTTCCCAGCTTGGTCTTATTATAAAGCAATATATAAATGCCAAGTATTATATGAATCAGACTTGCTTCAATATTTCTATACAGAGTCTGTTTGGATTTTCATCTTGAATTGTTTAATTGGAAACAAAAAATCAGATGATACAGCTGAAACCTTTCCTGCAAAAAGCAACTGGAGTGAAAGTCTCTTTTCAAATGTAAATGATCCAAATTAGACAGGGTTTTGACTTGACTACCGAAACACAAGGCTAAAGAATGTTAGTACTGCAAGTCTTAGGGAAAGAGGGTTTTTTTTACATTTTTTGTCGTGCTCCAGTGTGTAGTACACAACTGCCTGATTTTTGTTAAAACAAACAGAATTGCCTTATTCTAGGACAATAGAATGTAAGAATGTAATTACTAGAATGTAAATTGGTCTCTATTTTCTTTTTGTAGTACTACGATGTATGCATACATTTTTTTCATTCTGATGTTATAGTTTTACAAGGCTTAATCTACATATAAGTGTATGTTAGAAATCACTCAATGAACCACCAGTAAAGAATGGGCTTATTATCTTAGAAATAACTTTGCTTTTTTTTTTTTTTTTTAAAAAAGTTATCATTTAGCAGGAAATGATACAAAATTAATAAGCACATTCATAGAATCATAGAATCATAGAATTGTCTAGGTTGGAAGAGACCCATGTTCTTGAAATAGACGTTTTCTGGATTAAAGCATCACTGCTGTGTAATATTGATAAGAAAATATAATTTACATGTAAGAAGTAGGTAAACTTCCTACCTGCTTAATAAAGACCTTCCCCACCCTCTCCCTGCCCAAACTTAACATATAGTGGTAGACTCATCTACAATTGTGTTAACAAATTTTAGTGATTTGCTGTCCCTCAGGTGTTATTATTCTCTTGCTGAGAAGTAATAACAGGCTGTGGATGCACTGCACATCTTTGCAGTGTAAACCAAAACTGAATTGTACAAGCCATCGAAACAATGACTGAGACTTGGGGGACTGTAATTCATAAAGCAAAGGAAAACCATCATAATTAATTATACCTGCACAAAGTGAAATATCTGCCAGGGATTCAAGTCAGGATGAGGAAACATAAAATTAGATTTCTTCATTTAGACACACGCAGTTAAGTGTCTTAGCCCTCATTTCAGTCGATAATGATCTGATTTACAGTCAGTGTGACCAAGAGTGCTTCAGGTCACACCAAAGTGGACACCCTGTGGCTGGTCTATGAATTGCTCATTGGGCAAGGCTTTATTGGTCTCGAGCTGTGTCTCCCCTAGACATTGGTAGCAGGTAGAGAATTATAGGAGAATTTTTAGCAATTATTTGAGTATAAGGTAGTTTATGTGTTTCCTGGGGTCAGCTGGCTTTCACTCTGGTACCCAGGTCTCTTACAGAACATCAGCCTTACAGAAAGGATCAGACAAAGCCATTCTTCTCCCTTCTTAATTTTTCTCTTCACTGATCTCTTTCTACTTTACTAACTTTCTTCAGGATTTCTCTTACCACTCTGCTGGGAACATATGATGGCTTTTCTCCTGGCACACTGGTCCTGCAAGAACAGGTAGCTGCAGGCTCCCTTTGCCTCTAAAAGGAGGATCATGTCACCGTGCAACCTGTCCAGAATCATTAAGAATACAGAATATTTCTCTACACATTCCTGAAAGAAAAAAAAAAAGAAAAAAAAGAATGTTTTTTCGTATGATCTGTTGCACATATTGGCCTTGATTATTACATCCCATATGAAAATTATTTTGGACTGTTGCCCCTCAGAGAAAATACAGATAGAGATATATGAATTTAAAGCAGTAAAGACATTGTTTAATTTGGAACAAAACCTAGTCTAATGCTCTTAAATAAGGTGAAAAATGTGATAAGGGTGGAAAGATAATTTACATCCATGGATACAGGAAGAGTGTTAGAATGTCTCTACAATGCTTATATACATACAGAAATCCTACCAGCTTCCCCTCTACTTCACAGGTATCTTTTATTTTTGCCTTTCAGATAGGCTGTGGTATGGGTATGAATAAAATCTTCAACATCGTTCTTAGCTTGTGTTTAGTTTTAGTGCAATACTTCTATTCTAGGTCTAAAGGAAAGCTGGGATCTCTGAATACATATCTTTTTCTTCTGGCTTCACCAGTTGATCAAGGATGAAATAATACCTCTTATACAATCCTTTCTGCACAGAATCACATGTTCTATGGTCAAGTCACATATATTTTTTCCTGCAAATCTTATGTATTGCTCTCTGTGCGAGATGCCACCTTAGTATTTTTACTCTGATTTGCCTGTTACTGAATATCTCCAATATTGTTCCTCACTGGTTGTTTTATTACTGTTCATTTCTTTGTTTGCATAAAAGGAGATGGTGTGAGAAGGAGACACCTTCAGTTTTAGAGTTACTTCCGTTTCTGATTCCAGTTTTATTAAAATTAATCACCCTTTTTTTAGGGGATACTGTTATCTTTAAGGCTGGAGTGGCCACGGTTATTATTGAAGCAAATGATGATCCTAATGGAATTTTCTCCTTGGAACCTTTAGAGAAGTCAGTGGAAGAAGGCAAAAG
Organism: Limnodromus scolopaceus; assembly: GCA_028565335.1. NCBI lineage: Eukaryota > Metazoa > Chordata > Aves > Charadriiformes > Scolopacidae > Limnodromus > Limnodromus scolopaceus. The sequence goes on from JAOXNO010000020.1 coordinate 80,698,352, forward strand.
TAACAATTTTTTGTAAGTAAATTTAATCAATACTTTTGCACTTGTTTTGAACTGATGTATGTGGTACTTTATGGATAGTACTTTGATCTTATCTCCTGCAAGTTTGCATTGATAAAAACGTATTAGAGAAAAATAGCTTTACCAAATTTTGGATTAAATTACTTGTAAACATATTGAAGACATCAACTGTTAAATTTTCAAGTAGACTGTGCATATTAAAGCGTATACAGAAATTAATGTTAAAATGTAAATAAATAAGACTACAACATTGTTCTTTTGTTATATTCTGAGTGGGTTTTACATACAGAAGAATCTAGATGATTCAGCAGAATATAACCTGGACTGTGTATTACTTTTCACAGTAAGAAAGATTAGTGTAATGGTGTTTTGCCTTGCTAAGGAACGCTCATGCATGCCTGCCAGGATGTTCACTCTTTCTGTGTCACTGAACAGGATTTTGAGGCATAGAGGACACTTTGGCAATGTTTCATTGACCTGGCAGCTGTTTGATAATGACTCTGTGCTGAGGCCAGGAGAAGAGTTCTATGAAACTTATGGGACTGTGTGCTTCATGGATGGTGAAGGATCAAAGCCAATAATGCTCCGTGCCATTTCGGATAGAATTCCTGAATTCAATGAATTTTACGTTCTGAAGTTGGTGAATGCTTCAGGTACTGTCTTCCATATCACCATTCCTTTCATGTCTGGTAGAATTTTGTTTAATCAATCAAAAAGAAACCAACCCTGGGAAGAGCTTTGCCTTGAGTCATGTCTTGATATCCTGTACTTTTCTGGTAAGGTTTTAGTTTTGATTTTTTGTTTAATCTTAGTTTAGGTATATGAATACAGTTCCTGTATTACTGCTATACACATTTTGATGATCTGACCTTTAAAAAAAGATGCCTCTTGGTGATTTCAGAGGTGTAGTTCTCTGACATCTCTGCAGTTTCATGTAGTTGAAGACAAAATAAAGCTATTAAAGGCTATGCTTCTCTACCATAATGGAGGTCAGTTGGTTGGTTTGCTTTTTTCTAGAGGAGGTAAAATACTTATTATTACCACTTCATATGACTTAAATGACAACTGCTACAGGTCTGCTACTGAGCAGAGTTCCAGATCTCCTGGACTCATTCCATCTTATTACCATTTACGGTCTTCTGTGACCAGATACAACTGAAAATATGTGTTGACTTTTCCTGTGAGTGAAATCCATAAGTGTGACCAGAAAATTTCCTACATATAATGGGTAGATCACTGCACACTTCGAAAGTGAAAGGTCTATGTTCACATCATAATCTTTGTATTATGAATTCTTGCTGTGCAGAAGTAGATGACTAATGGCAGGACTTTTGCAAGGTATGTCTGATTCTGTTTCAGAGACAAGGGGGCAAATTTTGCCATTCCATGTTCATGTAAATCTTGGAGTAATATGAGAACTGAATTTGGCCCCATGATAGTCAAATGAATCAAAGGTAACATATCTCACTGACTAATTCAGAAAAGTTGGAAGTAGTCTTGGTTTAGCTCAAAGGCAAATGTGTCTTGCAGTTGAAAAATAACGTACTGCTTTGTTTTCTGTGAAAATTGTCACTGTAGTGTTTTATAAACAATACAGTTAAAATATGTTGTTACTAAATCAGAGTATTTTCTGGGAGTTCAGGGGCTATTTAAAGAAGATTTAAGCCTTTTTAGAAAGATATTTTATTAAAGAAACTTTAAGTACTAAGTAACTTTTTTCAGACTCTTGTTTGAAACCAACCATTAACTCTTACCGTCATTGTACAGGTGGGTCTCCTGGTCCTGGTGGTCAGTTGTCTGAAACAAACCTTGCTGTAACTGTGATGATCCCATTCAACGATGACCCTTTTGGAGTCTTTGTTATAGACCCAGAGAGCCAGGACCGAGAGATAGTGGAAGATGTTCTTTCTGAAGATGATCTTTCCTATATTACGGACTTCATCATCTGGAGACAACAAGGGACCTTCGGTGTTGTCCGCTTAGGTTGGGAAATACTGTCTAGTACTTTCCAGGCTGGACTACCACCAATGGTAGACTTCTTGTTGATGGGATCGTTTCCAAGTTCTGTCCAATCTCAGCCCCACATGAGGCGCCATCACAGTGGAACAGATGCTTTGTATTTCAGTGGGAAAGAGGATGCATTTGGGATTATTGGTCCGGAATACCCCTACAATGGAAATACTGCAGTAACTAATTTTACATTTTCAGCCTGGTTAATTCCTAATGCCAGCACTGATGGTTACGTAGTTGAAAAGGATGATGATAATGGGACCTTATATTACGGCGTGAAAATCCAAACAAATGATTCTCATGTTTCGGTAGTGCTTCATTATACAACATTAGGATCCAATATAACATATATGGCTAAAGCAACAGTCCTGAAATATCTGGATGAAAACACTTGGCTTCACCTTCTGATTACTCTGGATGACGGTATAATTGAATTTTACATGGATGGAATCCCAGTTCTGGGAGGAGTGAAGAGCCTTAAAGGAGAAGCAATTGCTGATGGTGAGCCAATACTCTGCATTATTATTCTCCATATGTAAAGTTCTGCAGTATAGAGAAGAGTCTAGCTCCTTGACAGGTGTATGCAAGATACTAACATTATGATATCTGATTATTTAATTGAAAAGAATGGATAGAAAATTCTGAGGATTTTTTCAAAAAGTATATGGAAACTAGAGCTGGGAAAGTTAAAAAAAAATCAGAACTGTAACTGAGCAAATGCAATGATTTGAAGATAAATTAATAATTTATAATTATATTTATATATTTTTGCAATTAATAATTACCATAAGGTTTACAACAGTGTAGCTAAGAAAGGACTTTCTTTCCTCTCAGTTTCTGAAACAAAGTGTCATAATGATTTTGTTTCTAGATGTGTATTATACTACAACTAAGCCAATATCCTGTAAGCAATAGAATTTTTCAGGGTGTAGATTTACTTATGTATTTACATGGTATATGAAAATTATGCCTCTAAGTTTATTAGTGTTCCAAGGAACATTAGGATATGTACTTCAGTTTATCTAACAGGATAGTCCCAGATGTGATTTTAGCCATAAGTAACCATTATGGGCATTCACTCCGAACTGTCATAGTGGTGGCCAGAGAAGCATCAGAACAATTCCTTCATAAAGTCAGATGTTATGTAGTCGGCATGCGTTTATATTTACTCTTTCTGTTGCAGTTTCCCACTCCTACACCTGCATTTTTTTCTTGGAGATCATCTCCATACTTTTTGCTTTCTTCCTCTCACCTTCCCAGTCACATATTTCTTTGGTGGGGACAGGCAATGAATGATTATCAAGTTATTGAATACAGTCTCCTTTTCTGTAATCAAATAAGGAGAATTAAAAAATATATTAAATGCATCTACATCTATATGTATATACGTACACAAATGTAATCTGAGAATAGAGAGGAGACTTCATTAGTTGTGCAGTATAGTACTTTATTTCTGCCTGTAAATTTCCAGTGGTTGAAGTCTGAGAAATAAATTTGCCTGCTATAACAAAGCAGTGCCTCTGCAATCAAGAGTTTCCTTTAGGCTTACAGCATTGTGGCTGAGAAAGGATTTCTTTTCCCCCCTCAGTTTCTAAAACAAAGATGTGTGAAATGCAATAATGCCTTTGTTGCTAGAAGGATATATCCTTCAACAAGGCCAAGTGCAGGGTCCTGCACTTCGGTCACAACAACCCCAGGCAGCTCTACAGGCTGGGGGCAGAGTGGCTGGAGCTGCCTGGCAGAAAAGGACCTGGGGGTGTTGGTCAACTGTCGGCTGAACATG
>JAOXNO010000020.1:80721196-80737854 GCA_028565335.1 Limnodromus scolopaceus
GGACATCTGGTGCGCGACACCATGAATGGTGAGTGGATGCTCGGGCAGTGGCTTCTCCGTTAACATAACGGACCCACTTTTTGTCCTTTATTCCTTCACATTAACAGTTCTGGTCCACCTACAAAGCCAGCTGCAATCTCGCAGCCTAAGAAGAGTTGTTAATGAGCACAGGGAATTAATACAAACTGTCTCGTTCCCAAAGGTTATGATGACCCTGAGTGCTCTCCACTGGTTAAATATTATTCATAGCATGCTAGCAAATGCTGGCCATTTGGAGCTTGATTAGTCTCCTACAGTTTGGAAATTGCTTGATTACAGTTCCTCTAGCTTGTGAAAAATAGTGCATTGCCTTACAGCAGGAAAACCCAAGCAAACTAACTCCCGTTTGATAAAAAAACCCAAAGAATGAACTAAGGCCTTTAGATGATTTCGGTGGTTGTATTTCATTTTCAGTATCAAGTCTTTTTGTTCTTCAGAAATAATTTACTACTTTTATTATTATTTTTTTCTGGATAGACATACCAAAGATTTTGGTAAAGCTGCCTGAGAAACACGGGTCAGTAATTAACTACTTGGGGTCTGTAATGATGATGAATTGTACTTCAAGTTTCTTCTTAGTATTTGGATTACGGTGCTTCTGCATCATAAAGTGCTTTGTCCCAGACTTCAGTGAAAAGTCATCGTACTGCATAAAGTTGTACTTAAATAAGCTTTGTCTAAATTGTGCATTCTGCAATGGTACTAAAGTAACCATTTTTCTGTTAAATATTTATTTGTTTGCAATGGATGTATGAAATTCTCAAATAGGATAGAATGGATTTCAGAGCAGTGTTGAATGATATGATAAATTAGCCTCAGGGGATCCTGTAAGCTGGCAGCATGTCCTCAGATATCTAGCTGTAGAAGCAGAATACTTGTGATGTCAATAAATTTTGGATTCTTTTATTCTCTTAGAAGCAATAGGTAGCAACTTAAGACAAAGATATGAATGCTGATACATCTCCAAGGCTTAACTGAAGTTTGAAATGTTGAGGCTGAATGACAAATACTAATTCCATTTATTTGAAAATGGGTGTATACAATTCTTGTATTTCTTCTTTATATTTTTGTATTTTAATTAATTATATTAAGGTCTCTTGAAGTTAGTTGTTCATATGTCTCATTGGTAGCCAATGTACACATATCCCTTTAATATTTCCTTACCAAAAAAGAACAAATCTAGAAAATGTTCAAATTGTTCCTGCCAGTTTTGGCTATAGAATACTGTCCTGCAACATAATACAGCATTTACTATTTTCTATAGTTCACAGACAGGTATAGCTTTGTGCATGTTTTGATGGGCATTTTCTTTCTAACTTATTCATGTTGATCAGGGTGCCTCATATTTTGATATTTCTGTCCAAGAATGAACAAAACCGAGAAAAACCCAGGAGAAGAGCGTTTAGGTTTCGGGTGTTTGTTTCAGTATTGAAAACAAATGTGTTATATAACTATTGTGAAGCTCACTGTTAAAAGTAGTAATGTTTTTCAGAAAAGTTATTTTTAACTGTGATCCATGGCTTTGGCTTCCAATTTTTATAATTGATATGTAGGAGAGGAACCCCCTAAATATGTGTCTTATCCCTTGTTCTTAGGAGAAAAGCTGCAATTCCATGTTGTAAGAACTGCCCCAGGACTGGGAAATGTTACCGTTGAATGGAAGATAGTTGGGCATAATGTAAAACAAAATTTTGAAAACTATTCTGGAATACTCTTTTTTCCTGAGGTAAGTCCATAAACAAATCTAATGGCTACAGGAGAACATTGTAATTAGAACTAAGAAAACAAATGTGCTTTTGTAGTAGTCTTTTTTCTTGATCTGGTTGTTTACTTGCTCCTTTATTCTTGGAGTTCTAAACTGGATGGAATTTATAGATTTTGATACTTTACATTTCTTAAAGGTACTTTTCAAAATATGTATGATAGAGTGGTATTTTACACAATAACGACTAATCAATTTATCAATGAAATAAATAGGAGACATTGAATGCAACATTGTATGTTCACTTGCTGGATGACCATATTCCTGAAGAAAAAGAAGAATACCAGATCATCCTATACAACATCAAAACAGAAGGTAATGCAGAACTATAGCTTGCTGTATCTTAAAACTACCATTTAATAGTGTAATATTTTCATATGTATTAACTCATTTTAGAAGTGTAGGACTAAGCATACTGCAACTGGTGTAAACTATGCAAAGTTCATTCATGTTTTATTGAAGCAGGCTTGATCCTGATGTGTGTATGTTTGTATATCTAAATAAATAAACCCCACAGTGTCTTTGCAGTTTTCCTTAATAGGTTTTAAACCTGATTTAACTCTTCATGTTTAATTCAGTGGTTATTTGCTTCCCTTTAGCTGACTAGAAAATTGAGCTTACTGACATGTTTTGCCATGAAATAAACAGATATTTTTATTTTTTAAAGCAATCTTTTCATGCCACAAGCTGACTTTCTGATCTGTCTCTGAATTCAAGGAGGTCAGAATATTTTATTCTTGACATTCAAATTATAATAAGAAAAGAAGCATGAAACTGCATCCCTTCCTGAAATACCCTTTGTTAAACTGAAATTAATGTCTAAATGCTGAACTAAGTTGACACGGATTGTGTCGCTGCTAGGACCCTTACCAACTTGCCAGAACCATTTGTTGACTCTTGCAATCCATCAGGATAAGCATTAATTAATACACCAACAATTATTCATCATGTCAACACTTGGAAAAGGGAGTAATTTCTTAATTGAATGATTGAGAAGTTGAATACAATTTTAACTTTTGAGTTAATTGCTGGGAAAACTTTCTCTTTCCTTTTAAAATAGAGGAAGTTTAGAGAAGTTGGTATTTGGCTCTGGCCCATTAAGTTTTTTCATTTTTTATTATGTTTTTGTGGCTTTACACTTACTATGCATACGATTTCTGTCAGGATAGTATGTTCCTGTTAGAGAATGTAAATATGTATACATTCCACACCATCCATAACCTTCAGTGAGCACATCATGTGTTGAATTTAATTTGCACTGTTCCTGACTATCATTTGCATGTATCAATAGCACTAATATAAGAGAAAAAAAAATTACTTCCATAACACTTTATTCACTGTAGCCCACTGTTTCTTTTGCAGGAGTTTCTTCTTCAGGTGCTGCTATTTTGGATAGTCAAGGATATGAAGCTGTTCTGACAGTAGAAGCTAGTGATGAACCACATGGAGTCTTGAATTTTGCATCCCCATCCAGGGTAGTTTTAATTCCAGAGGAAAACAAAACGGTTCAGCTTTTTGTTAACAGAGAATTTGGATCTCTAGGTTTGTATAACTCCAAGAGAAAAGTGATTCTGTTTTGGTAATCATTAGGCAAATGAAAGCCATGAGAGGGAGGCTAGAAATTTTTAAAAATCTTGGATAAAGTTGATATTTTCAGAACTTCTAGGTTTCTTACTGAAGGTTTGGAAACCAAGTTTTTGTTGAAACTGGAGCCACAGCCCTCATTTCCACAGCAAGGAGTCTTCTGTGACATAACTAGTTAACTACTAATTTGTCTCTAATAAATCTGTCTCAAATGGTTAGCCTTCTCCAGAACAAATAAAAAACATGCAAGAAAAGTAACTTGTATGGAATGATTGTTCCCACATATTCCACCTCCAAACTTGGACAGAAGTTGGCAGCTTAAGAACATGCCTTAGAAAAATTTGCATTCATAGCACTGAATTCAGTTTGTGTCTCCTCTGAGACTTTCTTATTCCTTTTTAAATCAATTCATATTTTAACATCCATGAAATTAAGTAGTACTTCATTCCAGAATTGAATAATGTGCTGTGTGCAAAAATATTTTCATGTGTTGTTGCCTGATAATTTCAACTTACATTGTGAGATAATGTATAATAATTTCCTGTTTATCTTTTTAGACCGTACTTAGACCTCAGTGATAACTTCTCTTAGTTTCTTTTGTTATATCTGTCTTGAAGTGAAGTGAGCAGTCACAATGAATGTTCAAGATTGGGACAAAACACAGATTTGCAGAGGCATTTTAATGACATTCCTGTTTTCCTGTTTCCTTTTTAATATCAATCAGTATCTAGTTTACTTTTGAAACACTACTCGGGAAAATAATACTCCCTAGTAAATGTAATATCTATTGCTTAAAGTCCATCATGATTTATTAAAACTAAGATTCTTTTATACCTTATGTTTTATTTCATACAGACCAGCTTTGAATTTCATCTGTCATTTTATCTCCGGGATCGTTCTCTTCAAATTTGCAACTCGACTTACCCTGGCAGATTAGTGAAACATGGCTTTATTATAAAAAAATTTACTTCTAACTTTTTCCCTTGGTAACATCTATCAGTGTGTCCCCTAATCTTATTCTTTATTGAAGTCTATGTCAGTCTGCCTGGGAAGAAAACTAGATTTATTAGGCTGTATTTCCCAGCACTGTCTTTAGAGCCTTTCTTAGATATCAGTCGTTCCTGAAACATTCTACTTCCCTTGGCACCAAACCTGATATTAATAATACATTAGATGTCCTAGGTAGTGCTTCAGCAATGTAATATTTGCGGTCCACAGCACCTCAAATATCTGAAAATATCTGGTCCTAATGCTTTTCGAGTCCAGTGATGTTGGACCAAAGGCTGGGCTGAAAGCACATTAAAAACAATAACAAAGTTCCATAGGCTCCAGATTAATCTTTTAATCCTTCTGTTTTGCAGTCAGGCTTTTCATTTTGTGGGGGAGCATTTGATCTCTTTTCTTTGTCTGTTCCAGGGAAAATTACGTAAGAATTGAAAAAAAATGATTTATTTTATTCCTCACAAATTGAACAGGTGCTATCAATGTCACATATGCCACAGTTCCAGGATTGCTCACCTTAAGCAATCAGACAGAAGGGACCTTGGCTGAACCGGGAGCTGATTACGTACCTGTGTCTGGCTCACTAGTTTTGGAAGAAGGAGAAACAACAGCTGCCATAAATATTACTATTCTAGAGGTGAACTCTAAACCCTTTTGTTCTATACTGATCTGTATGACATCGGAAGGGGAATATTTTAAAACCTAAAGTTTGCAACCTATCTATTGCTTGAAGCTATATATTTCATTGTAATCTGGAAAGACAGTTTTTTTCTTAATGTTAGAATCACAGGAAAAATAATAACAGCTCTACCAATGCATAAATGAAATTTAGCTTTCTCATTAAGGCTTTACTATCTGATATGCAAAACAGTGTAATTTATTGCTTGCTACAGACTCTTACTTTCTCAATGACTGGGGTTTATTCCTTTAAAACTGGGCAGAAATTATTCACAAAAGTACAGAGTCTTTTTCATGAAATAAGATGTCTTCATAATTCATTTAAGATAATAACTTTCACAATCAATAGCAGTATTTCAGGAAAATGGAAAAAAAACCTCAACATGTTTTTTTCCACAAAACGTTGCTTTTAGGTGGCTTCTGTGACAGTTTCTTGAAGTACAATGAAAAGAGGATGTACTGGATTTGTGTTTTGCAGGATGATGTACCAGAGGTGCAAGAATTCTTCTTGGTTAATTTAACTTCAGTGGAACTCATCATGAACCATTCAACTTCATCCCCACCTCGACTGGGTAAAAAAAACTCATACAGAATTATCTTTGGCTTTCCTTTTATATGAATTGCATGCACATTATATTATCATTATTCCACTTATTTGACAGCTATGGCAATATGAGATGGAATACTCTGAAGGAAACATTGTAGAATAACAAACATATTCATTATTACACTTGCTTCTTACTTTTTTAAGCTCTGTAAAATTTCTAAGGCTATTTTCATAGAGGAGTTCGTAATTAACAGTTGGAGAGCACAATTATCTAAAAATTTTGTTGGCAGTGTGTTAATCTGATTTTCATTTCCCAATATATAATGGAAACAAAAATGTCCCAAAAATTATCTGATCGCTTTGTTCAATCTTTTAAGTGTATCTTTTTATTGCTTCTTTTATTATTATTTTTTATCTGTCAGATTTACTTTTAGGAGTCATATCCTATGGTGTTCCTGCTCTTCCAGAGAACTTCGTTTATCATTTTCTTAGTTCTTCATTCTGCTTCTGCATTCAGTAGCATAGCTGCATTGGCTTTAAGGACAGCTGGATTATCTTGTAGTGTATCTGATCATTTCTATACTGATCATTTCTAACATCTTCTTTGACTCTTTTCCCTTTTCTCTGCATGCCTGTTGAAGTGACAGAGTTAATTCGTTACAGAGTGAAAGGTAACTTGCAAGACTCATTGCTGATTTGTAGAGATGGAGCTGTGATTAGCTGAGTCTAAAATCTAAAACATAAAAAGAGTAACATATAAGTATACAAAGGGGTTTTCTGAACTAAATTGTGCCGAGTGCTGTATAGTCTCACCTTCTGTTGTAAAGCGTCTCATTCAACCCTGCTGCGATATCTGCGTTGGGTCAAATGTACTTAGGATCAACAGATAATAGTTTTAAACCATGAGGCAAAAGCTTGTACTCATTGTAGAATGTCACTATGAATTCTGGAATCAAACCATTTTCTAATCTTGTTTCCCTTGTTAGTATATTTCGATTTGTTATGACTAAGAATTTAACTCCGAGTCAGTGCAATGCATTTGTGCAGGGTTTCGAGCAGTCCCGTAGCCTGTACAAGGTATTTGCAGTTTTTCTAGGATATCAAAAAAGATGGGTGTTCTGCACGTGATGGAGGTGTGTGCAGTCACTCCCTCACACCTGGAATATTTTGCATGGGCTGTTCCCATCGTGGCCACGTGTGTGCAGCCTGGGGAGCAGGTCTGGGATGTCAGGGATGTTGAACGCGCTGAGCTCCAGCAACCTTTACTTCTGATCTGAATTTTCACTGACAAGGAGTGGAAATGGCAAGCGTAAGGACAGCCCTGTTCTCTTCTCCAGGCTCCTCTTGCCCCTGTATTCTTGAAAAGGTGGAAGGAAGAACCTGACTCAAACACCAAAGTGCAAGGAATTAAAAAAAAAAAAAAAAAAGGGTGGTGGAGGGGGAATGATCAGCAGCTGAAATTGATGAAAGAAAAAGGAATAAACTTAATGGATACAAGAAAGCGCTGAGCAGGGTGTGAGAACCCAACAGGACCTAACACTGGGGGAGGCAGGCAGTGGGATGCTAGACATGAAACAAGAGGTCTAATACGGAAATCAAAGAATTGAAGATGCTGAGTGAAGTGGTCTGACTTTGACACCACGAGCGACAGTGTGGGGTAGGAGTGAAACTGAAAGGTCTGTTATTTCTAGTAGTCCCTCTGGTTTTCTAAACTTCAGAACATTTCTACATTTCTGCTGCTGGTGTAGAGGTTTGGCAGCTACTGCTGTTCTTCATCACTACCACCTAGTGACAGGTTTGGATTCGCGGCAATGGCCTTTTACTTCTATTCAGTTTTGTCAGAAGTGATAGAAATCTTTCCTGTGGATCTAAATATAGCGGATTTGCAGATTCAGTGGAGTCAGTCTGGTAGTAGAAGTTGTTATTCTTTCCTTCATTTCTTTTTAAGTCTTATTAAAATTAAGTAGAAGTAAATTAAGATAGTCAGGAGGTGCTATTGTCTGAACGAATTAAGACACTGTTTTCTCAGAAGAATCAAGTTCTGGCTGTCAAGTTCTGGTCATTTCTGGCATTAATTTATTATTCAGTATTTTCACAGTACAATACATACAACAATCTTTTAGAGTTAATTGTGAAGATACATATATCTTTATGGAGCAATAGAATGTTACAGTACATAAACAGACATTAGTAAGACAAAGACATTAGTAATTCTGTATTTGCAGCAGAATCTGAGGTGTGTGTCAGTAAACTTTATGATCGGGCATTGAGACATAAATAGGAGATGAAATACTGGATCATTTATTATTCTTTCTTACTCATTTTGCCTCCCATTTTCAGAATGGTACAGTGTGGAAAATTTTGAGTGTCATCATAATAAACACAGACAATGAAGATAAATTAAGATTCAATGACAAATTTTGCTTTTGATTTTTCCTAATTTTTCTCTGCTATGTTTTGCTTTCTAAGTTTTCTTTAGTCTTTTGTGATTGCATTATGAAATGTAACAGTGGTAGTTCAAGGCACTATGTTGCAGTTCTAATAGCAAGGTAGTGAGGACAGATTTTCTTCAAGCCTTTCCAATGATCTTGCCCACTACTGTTTTCTCCTCCAGATTTTGGAAACAGAAAATGATGTATTTTTTCTAGAAAATTAGTAGAGATTTAAAAAAATGCTTCTATTATTATTGAAAATCATGAACATGTACTTTATTGTTCATTTTTGTCCTTCTGTTTTCCATTTTAGATGTAGAAGGACTAGCTTCCCAAATTATTATTGATGCTAATGATGGAGTAAGCGGAGTAATTGAATGGGAACGAACCAAGTAAGTCTTGTCTCCTTGAAGAACTCAATGTGTCAGTTAGTGATTGGGGTTGCCCGGTTATTTTCATTATATTTCATTACCAGTTAACAGTAAAACTCCTGTTAAAAACACAGGGCCAGATCTTTGAGATGGCAAAGCATCATTCAGTTCAGTAGAAATGGAATGTGTAATTCCCACACTGAAAAACAACATTTACAGTACGTTTACTCAGAAATCTTTACTACCATTTACTTACTTTCCCTGCTGACCTTTTGTATTGTGACTTCTTCACCCATGTGAACATCTCTCATTTTCTCTGATGAATTTCCAGGAGGTAGGAAGAAGGCATCCATAAGCATAGACAGACTTGATCTGCCACTAATAACCAGGGAAAAAGCACAACCTCCTATAGCTTAATTCCATTTAGATAAGAAAGAAGGTAAAAAGGTTGTATTAGATGATTGTAATGATGCTGATACTGTCGTGATGCCTTTTTCTTACAAAGCAGAGGCAATGGTTTGAAATGAAAATAAAATGACTATCTACCAGTTTATTCAAAAGAACATGCTCAGTGAGCACTGAGAATTTTTCTCATTTTTGTTATAGTTTTGAAGTTAATGAATCTCACGGGAATCTGACAATAATGGCATACCGAAACAGAGGATCCTATGGCAATGTGTCTGTATTTTTTTATGCCCAAAATTTGGAGGCACAGCTGGGTTTGGACTTTAATGTGACCTCAAGGGTAAGAAGCAAATTCTAAATCTATTACTTTTCATTTCTTTAGCTTCCTCAAAAGAATGTCTTCTTGTTTATTCTGCAGAATGATCAGTTGCGCAGCTACATTTTTCAACTTCTTTCAATTGCTTTGGTCATCTGAATAGAAAGAGACAAAATTAGCCATCTTATTTTACTTTTTTTTTTTCTTTTTAAATACTGAAGTGTTTTAAAATATAAGACACATTATAAACTTTCAAACGTCTATCTCAAATACAGTTTTCCTTAGGCAGGAGCATAAAAGATTTCATATTTTCGTATAAGTTTTCATATTTTTTCCAACAGAACTTTTGGAGTAAATTGCTCTTGCTTGTCCTCATTGAACAATGTGCTGAACTTTTCTACTTCTGTTTCTATCAATTTATTAAGGACATAGAGGTTATACCTCTTCTTGTCTCCTTTTCTTTCCTATTTAAGACAATTGTGTTTACCTTAGTTGAAAGATTGTGTGTGTGTTAACAGCTCTTAAGTATCCAATGCTTTCTGTGTTTCAATGCTAGACTCTTTTTTTTGCGGACGGAGAAAGGAATAAATCTATTGTTGTTACGATTTTTGATGATGATATTCCTGAAGGTGCTGAGAAGTTCCAGTTAATTTTAACAAATCCCTCTCTGGGGCTGGAATTAGGGGAGAACACAACAGGTAAAACTTAGTTTTGGTGTTCACATTCTTTGGAATTGTACATCAGTCATTTTAATTTCATTCTTCTGAATAATCATATTTCATAAAACACCATTGCCCTGCTATGGTAGATCTTTATACTCCTTTGGAAAGTTATTAAACACCTGTATGAAATCTATGCAATTAGCAAATACCATGTGAAATAAGGAATCAAAAAATGTGAAGGTTAAGTTTTTTAATAAGATAATATATATTCTTCCTGTCTATAAATCTTCCTAGATAAATTAAAATACTTATATGTTCATAAATTTTTATGTATACATTAACGGAAGAATAGATTTGTGTTTATATGTATTTTATTTGTATATATGTACAATGATATTTTACTATGTTAATTAAAGAATATTTCCATTATTCATTTCTCAAAAGCCACAATTACCATACTTGCCAGTGATGATGGCCATGGAGTTTTGTCATTCAATAACAGCGATCACTTCTTCCTAAGGGAGCAAACAGCTCTCCATTTGATGGAAAGTGTTGCAGTATTAAATATTATTAGAGAACCTCCTCAGGGGATATTTGGCACCGTGACTGTTCAATATCTTGTAAGTGAAATTAATTCTTCAGAGCCATCGGTGGATTTGACCCCTTCTCAAGGATATATTGTGCTGGAAGAGGGAGTCAGATTCAAGGTAATATGACAGTTATTATCGAGTAAGTGAAGAAAGCTTTTTTGAAATTAGTGGAAAGATTTCAGAAAAGTCCGTGTTTTCTGTTGTATTCTTCTCTCCTCTCCTCTCCTTGACAAGATCCTGTTCTCATCCACAATGGTGCAGTAGAGGGAAAGAAGCATCAACAAGAGAAAGAGTATTTCAAATAGCCCTTTATTCTTGCCTTTTTCCCTTCTTTTTTCCCAGCTTCAGTGGTGGAATTACCCTTTTGCCCTGGAACTATCTTAGTTGCCAACTGCAGTAAAGTAAAACCAACTTGGATGAGCTGCCTTAGGGGACTGGGAAGCCATATGGGGTCTGTGAATGACCAAAGAAAGTGTGGAATAAATAGAGAACCAAAAGATGGAAAAGGGATCATAACCTATTACATTTCAGAGGGTGTTAGGATGTTAGGATGAGAGGAGAAAAAAAGGAGAAGGAAAAAAAAAAAAAAAAAAGGTGGATATGCTTGTTTTAGTGTTGAACCGATGGAGGTCACCAGGTAGGTGACTTAAGAACCTCAACCTAGGCCATCATGGTCTGATGTCATGGTCTGGTGTCACCATTCGCTGTGAACAATTTTCTGTGCTTGAACATCATTAGCTCAACAACTTTCTGTGCTTGTTTCCTTGTCAGACACTGCACATCTCTGCAATACTGGATGAAGAACCAGAAATGGACGAACACTTCGTTGTCACCCTGTTCAATCCCACTGGAGGAGCCAGACTAGGCACAAAGGTGCAGACTCTGATTACAGTATTACAGAACCAGGCTCCACTGGGACTTTTCAGCATCTATCCCCTTACAAATAGGTACTAAACACTGATTAAATTATTTTTTTCTTATTCAATAGAGACTGTATCTCTCTACAGTTTTGTTTTTGATGAACCTCTTCAAAGAAATTCAGCAATCTAGTTGTAGAACATTTGTAATCTTGAAAAGTACACTATCTGTACAATACTATTGCTGCTATACAAAAGAACAGAAAAACACTTAAAATGGACTATTTGTCATTAGAAATGTCAATTTCTCTATGGATTTTTTCATAAAACAGTACGTCATTAGTCCCTAAACATTGCACTACCAGTAATCCACGTTAAGAGCTCCAAACTTCACATCAGTGCCCAGGGAATCATACATTTTATAACTTATTTTTGGTTTTAAGCTTGTGTAAAATACAATTTCCCTCAGGGGTGTTTTTCAGAAGCAAATGAGCCATATAGAAAGACATTTTCAAAAACTGTTCAGTTTAAACCATACAACTGGAGTATTACATTTCAGGCACGTTTAAGATTTTGTTGAATTTCCTATCGTTTTGCCAAGGTCTTGTGATAAGAAATATCAAAGAACCTTAATTAATGTAGCTATCAGTCCATCAGATAGCAAAACCAGTGATAAATATTTCCTTTTTATTTCTGTTGTACATTCTGCACTGGAATTGTACTGTAAGCATCTTACTTGTATACTATAAAAATAATATATTTTTCCTTTATTTTCACAATTCTCACATTTAGGACAAATTTTCTCATCGTTGAAGAATCCAACACTACAGTTTATTTGAAAGTTTCACGGAGCAATGGCCTCAACGTGTCTGTGAGCGTTGAGTGGGAGACGCTGTCAGATACTGCCTTTGGCATCAGTACGTTCACTTTTCTGAGAGCATCCACTGCTTTTGTCAGAGTGGAGGTAGCAAGAGACCAGCCAAACATACAGAAGACGTAGCTTTGGAATGTAAATTTGCATGTTCAGACTTGATCACATTAAACATGAGCATGGATGAGTACGCTGGCTCAGCAGCTGCTCTGACCTATGGGTGGGACGTGGAGTTTAGCTCTTGGAGCTAAAAGCACTTCTTTTTCTTTATGCCACTCAAAAGGCTCAGGTGATTTAAGAGTCTTAGTGCCACGACTGCTTGTTGTGATGAAGGGGAGGAAGAGGACAAACACATACATTTTGTGGTTTCTTTGTCATTTTTGTCACTACTTGCTATCTAGATAATTTTGTCACGAGCTGATTTCCAGAGTCATTCTGAATCAGACTCAAGTTGCCTGTGCATCTTCCATGTGCAAATATAATATGTGAACCATCCCTGGAGGTGTTCAGGACCAGGCTGGATGGGGCTTTGAGCAACCTGGTCTAGTGGGAGGTCTCCCTGCCCAGAGCAGAGGGGTTGGAACTCGATAATCTTTAAGATCCCTTCCAGCACAAACCCTTCTATGATTCTATGAAGAACACATTTACTGCCTAACTCTCATTGCATCAGCAGTACTGTAATATTTCCATGCATTCACAGCTATTTACAGTCAACATTTCATAGAATCATAGAATTTCTGATACTAGGTCTGGATTTGGCAAGTAAATTATGAAAATGGCATTGAAAAAAGCCTCAAAAATAAATAGTATTTCATTTTACTATATTTCAGGGGGTAGTATCAGTGTCCTGTCTGTCTTGCAAAGTTTTGTGGAAGAGTCAGCATCAAGCTGGTGCTTCTTTACATCAGGAGAAATCCTGTACGGTGTGCTGTTGCGCACGCCCCCAGCCACGTTTTCAACTGTCTACCAGTGGAAAGGAGTTTTTGTCCCCGTCGAGGTAAACGTTTGCTTGCAAACACCAAGCATGCTACTTAATAAACAATTTAAGCCTCAATTTTACTTTTTTTTTTTTTTTTTTATTCCTATCTCTCAGAATTTCAGTATGTGGAACCCCAAGAGCTGTGAGTCTTTCCAAATCCGTGCCTCTCCCTACCTTGTGATTACTCATGGAGGAGATGGGCAGGGGACTTCCAACAACAGTGTGTATGCGTTCATGCCTGGACGCAGACTGCTGAAGGTAAATCTGTTTTACTTAGAAAATCATAAAAACAGTGGGGTTGGATAAGTCCTTGCAGGGTCCTCCAGCCTAGCCATGTGTTAGAAAAAATCACTCCATGCTGGGCTACTTGGGGCCACTCTGCAGGACTTCAGTGATTTAAGTTTTTACAGCTGGTTGTCTACTGTGTTTTTATATTTATTTTGGGGGGCTGGGGGAAAATGGCCTGGGAAATGAGGAAAGAAATTGTGGAGCAATCAAGGCATAGAGCATTTTCTTAAAAATGTGTGACAAGTTACATTTACTTTGTAAATTAACCCCAAATGTATAGACATATTTTAAAAATAGTAAAATTACATGTATGTAGTTTTAAAAGTTTTGTATGTATTTTTATATGTAATTTTGCAATTAAAAACATTGTGTGTATATATGTATAAACTTGTCACTTGAAGTGACTTCCAAACACCATTTTTGTCATATTTCCCTCACAGATACAGACACTCTCTATTCTGGATACCAGACAGGTGAAACACTTTGCTGTGGATGAAGAAGACTATTTGATTTTCGTGAGCCACGCCACCAGTTCCAGTTCCATCCAGGTTAGAACACACTTGCCTTCCCTGTCTTTGATGTGGGTAGTTTGGTTGGTTTTGAGTCTGAAATATGAAGTTTTCATCGTGACATTAAATTTCTCTTCTCTTGGTGCTAATTATGAAGATATAATGAAAAAAAATGTGTATATTTCCACAGGTTTTCAAGTGGAATAAAGATATATTTGTGCTGCATCATCAACTTCCACTTTACAGAGCTCTGAACATAGCCTTGTTTCCTAGAGGAGGCGTTACGTACCTAGTAGTTTCTTTGTCAAATACCAGCCAGAACATGCTCTTGTACCAATGGTTGAATAACCAGTTTAGGAATCTTCATCAATTACCAGCAAAAGAAATAAAACATATGGAGGCCTGGGTTTCTGGATCTGATATCTATTTAATTACTGCAAAAGGTACGTAACACTGGTTTTGCTGAGTATATGCCAGCTTGTTTGGTAGCAAAGGCATTTGGGGTAAAGAGTTTAAATAGGTATTAAAGTATTACGGGGGGGTGTCAATTCATCAATAACCATTTTATCAAAGCAATATCCCTCAGAAAAGAAACACATTGTCTTTATTCTCAAATACTTATGACACTAATGAGATGTCTCAAGAACAATAATAAACAATAAGTATTCATCTAGCTGCTGATTGCACCCTTTCTAAGCTTTTCAGAGCTTTGAGATGTGCAAAAATCATTGGTCAGCAACGTACACGTGTTTTTTATTATAAGTATGAAATTTTCATCATTGTTTTATGGCTGCATCCCTGTGCCTATTGAAAAGTTTACTTTACAGTCCATGGGTTTCTCTGCAATTGGCTGTTGTCTACCGAGTGTTCCTATACAGGACTGTGTTCAGAAAACCCCTTCAATGGTGTCAGTGGTTGAGTCATCCCATTGAGATCAGTCATACTATGGAGTTATACACCGAGTAAAAGAAAAATACGATAATTGTTCTCACTTCATAAATAAAACTGCCCAGCTCTGCCTTTTGAATGGCCGTCAGTGTGCGATTTAACTAACAGGCAGCAAAATAATGTAAGTTGTGTCATTTTGCTCCTTTGTAGAATCGGGAAATTCTTCTGAGATTTTCATCTGGGAGACAGGGCAGTCTACCTTTAGACACTTTCAGTCTCTTCCAGTCTGCGCTGTGAGAAACATCCATGTTTTCACGCCTCCTTCAGGCTTAGGTAAGAGTTAAATGACAAAATTTGTTCAAATCCTAGTTTATAACTCTAGAATTGCAGAAATATATGTGCTAATTTTTTTCTTATTATTTATCAGACTTTAGAAGTTACTATAATCATTGTGCTACCAAGGACATTTCTGACATTATAAGGAGAACTTTAAGTTTATCACCAAATAGTTCTTTTTCTCTCCTCCCTGCTCAATGTAGTTCACATCCTCCTATCTGGCAAGGAGACAACAGCGCTGTATTCCTGGAACTCGGAAGGAAACCAGTTCTCTGTGATGCTGGAAGCCCCCCATGCAGATCACATCACTTCAGCTACCGCCAGGTCTCTGAACTCCAGCAAGAGCTTGATTGCTCTATCCGTAGACTCCGGCTCCCAGATTTATGAGCTGACCACTATCTCCAACCAGTCAGATTTTATACCTAGGTATGGTGGGTTTTTTCTGTTTTATATAACTTTCTCCCAGCTCCTGTGCTTCTTTTTCTATGTCATTGTTTTTTGTTACAGCGGAAGGCATTATATACTTCTGTGTGTGGTGTGCTTAACACTAAAGAGAATTTTTCACAGGTAGGTTTAGGATAACTTGAAGTCAAACAGCCTCATAACTGGCTTTAAAACATGGCAGGAAAGGACTTGCAGTTATTACTTGATTTTTTTAAAGCTCTTATTTAGGATAAACTAAATTGCTTTCATAATTACTTTCAGTTACTCTATGATCTATTGTAATTTAAAAAATCCCAGCACAAACCCTGCAACCTTTAAACCTCAGTTACTTCTTCAGGAATATAAACAATAATTCCAGCTCCAAAAACGCATGTTAAACTTACAGCAGTGCTTTCAAAGTTCATTAATCAGCTATCCTCAGTTTATAATTATTTGATGTGTATCTTTTTATGCTAGTTCAGGTGAATTGGTATTTGAGCCTGGGGACATGGAAGCTGTGATAGCCGTCAGTATTCTGGATGACATGGTCCCAGAGGAAGAAGAATGCTTCAAAGTGTGGTTGAAAAACCCTAAGGGAGGTGCAGAGATTGGTGTTCATGGTTTTGTTAACATAATTATTCCTTCCAATGACAACGCCTACGGAGTCATTGCATTTGCTCAGGTAAAACTTCTAAGGTAAATGACTAAAATACGTATATATTATTTCTGAGTAATGGGACACAAACATACTAAAACTGTAACCTGGAGCATGTGACAGGATTGTTTTTGGGAAGTCTTGTAGCAGTCTTGAGTTAGAAGCTTCTTAACATCCATTTAGCATTTCTGTGTGATTATATAGAACACAGGGTGATAGAAAATCAGTTCCACAGTCTGTCCCTACTGTGAAATCTTTATAATCCCCTTAAACTTAGGTAAACAGCTTGTTTTTGCAACAACCTAAAAATTCAGTTTTCAGATGGCATATATGATATCATCATAGAGTCATTACTGGTTGGTTAATCAAAATTAAGTAACCAAGTCTGAGGAACCTTTTCCTCTGAAAAAGATATTAATTGGTTTTGTTACAAGATAAGCCAGTCTGCCAGAAAAAAAACATTT
>JAOXNO010000020.1:80744164-80757201 GCA_028565335.1 Limnodromus scolopaceus
AATGTTGTATTTTTAAGGAATTTTTACAGGTGCTTACCGTAAAGTAGTATCTTGTTAGTACAAGTGACAAAAACTAGTCTAAAAGATAAAGCCTGTGGCTTTTTATGTTTCTATTTCTCCAGTCATAAACTCAGCACTTTTAGCCAAATGCTGTGTTTTGTGGTTTATTGGAAAAAATTGCAAATCCGCTTTCCCAAAAGGATTCTGAGCCTGACTGATACAAGTGTATCTCGTTTTCTTAAACATTTGAGTTAAGGAAATGTAAACCTTTCAGCCAGAGTGACTGCCTCCAATGCTGCTTTCTGCATGGGAATCTGCAGTGATTTCCCAGGTGTGCAAAGGCCAGGCAAAGCAGTGAGGGGGCAGTTTTGGAGGAAAACCAAACAAAACCAGCAATGTTGTGGTAACAGTTTGTGTAGCAGACATTTGCAAGTGTAAATATTCCATACTTTATTCTTCCTCTACATCCAGTTTTAAAATGCTTTTCAGCATTTTAAACACACGCTCTGTGTGTGTTCACACCACTTGTATGTGCTCATTTGGCCCAAGTCTTTTAATCATCCAATTAATGTTGTATTGCCGAGGAGGATTGAAGTGGGGCTCTATCAAGCAGCTCCAGTACAGTTAGGTGAGCTGAAAATCAGGCAGGGCAGTCACATCTTGGTTTTTTCCCCCGACTTGTTATAGGGCAAGAGAATTTGACAGCTCTGACTTTACAAATCGTTCGCGAGCAAGGGTTTGTCGGAGAGATCGCAGTTCAGCTGAGCACCGCGCCTAACCCTGAGCTCCCCAGCCCCAACCAAGCAACCGAGAATGAGGATTATATACTGGAAAAGAAGACGATCATTATGGCAGAGAACACAACAATAACTTCTGTCGTAGTCACCATTTTGCCTGTGAGTCCTCTAGCAACGACTTCAGCTAATAACGTCTTCTAAAGGAGGGGGAAAATGGTATTGTTTCTATACCAGAAGTAGGATTTAGCATTCTAGAAGTGGATATGGTGGGATTCTTGTCTCACCAAATAGTAGTATATTAGTAAGAATTGCAGCCATCTCTTTCAAAAGAACTTGATTACTCATCACTGAGAAAGAAACAAATTCTTTGTTTTGTTGTAGTCCCAAAATTAACATATAAACATGACAAAGGAAAAAATTATATGTCTTAGGTTCTTTCTGGTTTTTCAACTTGTTGCAGGTTTATACAGAGGATTTATTTTACTTTCCATGCCTCTTAACAGATTTCCTGTTGTAGTTTGGGGAATGTTAATTTTTCACCAAAGATCGATAGGTGTTGTCTTTAAATACATTCAGAATGGAGGTATGGCTTTTCAAGTTCTGCCTTATTTTCTGAAATCTAGCCACCTTTCTTGTAGACAGAAGAAACAAGTGGCATCCAGCAATACTTTCCACTGTTCTTACAGGTCTGGAATCTGACTGCCACTTTTGGTTTCTAAAGCTCAGCAAAGGTAGTCTCCTTCACCTTCCATGTGGTGTGAAGCCAGGGATTGCTTATATAGTCCCAAATGCTGAGAAATTTTGAACAGTAAGCAGCCTACAAGTAGTCAGCTTCCTGCACATATTATAACTTTCACTGCTTTATTAAAAATGTAAATTTTTTTTTGCAGGACAATGTTCCAGAATTACAGGAAGGATTTATAATCAATATCACTGGCGTGCAACTGGTTGATTCTCCCACCAGAGGTCAGCCAAGCGTGAAGAGGTTGGGGTTAGAAATAGCTGAAATAACAATTGAAGAAAATGATGATGCCAGAGGAGTATTTAGATTTAATGTTACAAAAGTAAGTAAATCTGAATGAAAAATACTTAAAGTAGTGTTACAGCAGGAAACTCTGTTTTTTCATTCTGTGTTTTGATAGTGTTCTAACAGGCTTTATGACACTAAGTTTTTCTGGATAAAAAGACCAGATACCAGACAAGCAATTCCTTCTTACAAGGTTCTTCACAGTTAATTTATAACATTTATTAAGGAGCTAGAAGTGCTAAAACTGGTGCCATAGAATATTCTGAAAGGGGCCTCAGGAGTTCATCTAATCGGACTTTTGCTCAGAGCAAGGTCAATGCTAAATTCAGACCTATATACAAGTGATTATGTATTTCTTAATTTATTTTTACCTGCAATTCAATATGAAAAAATAAAGAAGTTGCTGTGAGGCTCAGCAGTTCCTTGTTGAATTTTCAGGATATAACTGGAGCTGTTACTGGTTATGAGGTGCCACCACCACAGAATGTACTGAAACTTCCAGTTGTTCGACAGGCTGGAAGGTTTGGGTCAGCAACTCTGTATTGGGAAGCCATTCCTTCAACTGCTGGCTTGGAAGACTTCACACCATCATTTGGAAACCTTACATTTGCAGAAGGGCAGGTATGTGCTTGCTGAAAGTCTAACTGTCTCTGGGTTACCGGCTTAAGAGTTTCTCGTGGTTTTTTCCAGCAGAATTTGCATGTTTTCATTGAAAACATTATATTTATGGCCTTACGTATGTGAATGGTGCTCCTGACTTCAGTTCTTTAACACAGAAAAGCAGAATGTTCATAAGCATTGACCAAATAGGGTTGTATGCCTTTGGTACCTCCGCAAGTGAAGAAATAATTTCTAATAAATATAATATATATGAAATGTATAATAATATAATAAATATAAAATATATATAATAATAAAGGCTGTTACACTGAAAATTTGTAACATAACCTATCGTCTCTATAAATTTTCAGAATGTGTGTGTATGTTTTCTTATCTGTGTTCTACATATTGTTGTGAATTTCATGCTGCCTCTGACAATACTTAGTGTACACAAAGGGTTTTGATTTCAAGGGAACAGAACTGGTCTTGGGCAAATAGAAGGATATACTTTGTAAGCAGAATTTTGGCTTAAGTACACTGCACTTTTTACTGAGTACCAAAGCAGAGCAGTCTGCTGGTTTTAATATATAAGATTTATGTTAATGGGCTTGAAAATCACTCTTGAAATTTTGTTATCTTATTATAAATACACAAGTATGATAAGAAACAAGCACAAGTGAACAATGTGTTTACACATCTAAATTTATTTTAGATTAAATTTACCTATTTTAAATTTCAGATTTTTTCAAACAATTCACAGAATATTATAAGTGAAACTTTGTTGCTCTTTTTTATTTTTTTTTAACAATTTCTGCAGGCCACAGGAGAAATAGAAATTACAATCATAGATGATACCGAAGTTGAATTCCTTGAGATATTCAAGATTGCCCTGCTGAGGGTAACAGGAGGTGCAAGACTTGGGGATGACACCCTCGTAACTGTCACTATTCCACCGAATGACTCCCCTGTTGGAGTATTTGGGTTTGAAGAAAAGAACGTGAGTTTGATTTGGATTGCACTTTTTTCTGCAAAAGCTGGAGAGCGGGTTTGTGTGACTAACACACAGCTGATTTTGGTAAGCCTTCACTGCAGTGGAAGACCTGACTTCATCAGAAGGTGTATTAGTGCTTACCTTCACCTGGCTGTGTGAGATGGTGATAACAATGAAAGTGCTGCTGCATAAATGTAGATTTCTGCATGACTGAACCAATTTAATTCAGTATACTGACAATTCAGGACATCCCAGGTAGGATTTTTGGTAGTCTGTTGAAGACTAAAACGTTTTTTTAATAATCTGTGCTACTGGAAGTGAAGTTTGGAAAGACACGATGAAATGTATCTCATCTTAGTTCTTGTCAGTGAGTGGTTCTTCTGCTCTCCATTTTGCTGGTGCTGCGTTGGCTTGTGACTCATTGTCTGTAATTGTTTTGAATCATGGGACGTACAAAAATAGCACAAGTGACTAATCTTTGCTAGCAGAATTCAACACATTCCTCACATCTGTTACCTTCCTGTTGATTTTCACTCTGTTCCTTATTCTACATTGTCATTGATAATGTTTTTTGTTGTTTATTGATGCCTTTTGCTACAGTCTCTTCTTCCTTTTCCTCTTTCTTCACAGGTAACAGTGAAGGAACCTCAGACACCTGATGACTCTGCTGCGGTTGTATTGCTCACCGTCAGCCGAAGTCAAGGAGGACGAGGAGAGGTTAAAGTGCTCTGGATTCTCGAGGAAGCAGCTAGATATGACCTGACCCCCCTGAACGGAACCCTTCACTTCAATGAGGTATTTCTGAAACCACAATAAATTATTTACTATTAGATTTATAAATACTTTCTTCTTCTTAAGTGTGTTTGCATGGTGGTTGTTATGTGTTCAGAAAAGTAGGGGGTTACTAAGTGTTACAGCACTAGGAAAGGGACAGTTTGAACTGGTGGGAATAGCAATATCCAGTGATTTTTCAAACAGAAAAGGAAAGCTGACGTGCTCTTTTTAAGGCACCATAATGTAATCATCATGAAGATAGGCTCTTCCATTCCAGGTTGTTTTTACAATTAAGAAAGAGGACCAACAACGTACTGGATGTGAAGAATAAAGAAAGGAACATTTATTCCAATGAAGTATCAGGCAACCGAAAGAGAAAATTGATGTCAAAAGGGCAGGAAGGATAAATGAATGCTCAAAAATTGCAGATTTGAAAAAATAAATAATAAAACACCTAGTGACTAACCTAGCAACACTAGTCACTAAACACCCTAGTGACTTTCAAACTGGACAGTGTTATTTGGTTTGTATTTCATGGCAGGTTAAAACTCTGAAGTAGGAGCCAACGTACCAGATATTGTAAAGCTGTTGTTCTTACCTTAATATATATACCTATATATATATATTATGTATAATATATAATATACCTAAACACCTTTTACTGTCTACTCAAAGCACTTAATTAAGAAAAGCATTTTAACATAAAGCATAATCTATTCTGTCTGTACAAGACTATTTTGCACTAAATAAATAGGCATACATGTTGTTTCTTTTTAGTGAACTGGAAAATAGCTTTTTAGGTAAGACCACCAGTATTTGGCAAAGCTTTGCTATAGTTTTGCTGTCCTTTCTCTACTGATAGGCCTGGACATTGTTTTTTCTCCTTTGTAGGGGAAGAGGCAAAAAACCTTCCCTGTAAAATTTACATGATCCAAAAAAAGCACACAAAATTCTGATTTTATTTAATGTATTTTTAATTTAATTTAATTTTTAATTCAAGTCTTTATGTATGCATACATGTAAGAATTCAAGTATGTATGTATGGTGTACCAAAATTATACAACGTGTACCTACCTTTTTTTTATTTTAAGTATTTGCTACTGCCCACAGACAAAAAAATTAGACAGGAATTTGCCATGACCTAATATATCTAATCTTAATTATGTCAATCCTTGTAATGTATGTATTCTATTGAATATGTACTTTCTGATGAAAGAGATTTTGTATTAAATTGAAAACTTCTATGTGAATACAATTTCAATGTAATTTCAATCCTTATTCAAGTGAAATTAGCCAGAGAATTTTTTGGGGTGGCACACAATGTTTGAGAGACAATTTTTACTATTTATTAATCTGTGAGAAAACATTTCAGCCAGATCAGAAATGTCATATTTTAAAAATATTACAGAATATATCAAGCATATGCATGCTTAGCACTTGATTTGTTAAAGAAATTCCTTAAACCCTTTTTTATAACATGGTTTTTTTAGTTTCACTTTACATATGTGTGTGTGTATATCTCTATCTTCTCCTCTTTACATGATGCAGACTGAATCCCAGAAGGTGATTGTTTTACATGCGATACAAGATGGTCTGCTGGAGGGGAATGAAACATTTACCATTCAGCTGGTCTCTACTGGTGACGCAGAGATATCCCCTGTAAATGGTAAGGAATTAATTCCTTACACTCTATTTTGAATTATTTCATATGAGAATTCTAGTAAGTCTGTTCATATTATTTTATTCTGCAGTGCTTATATGTTTTGTGTGCAGCCAGTTGGTAGCAGTTTTGACTGTCAGTCTTTTCCCCTAAATTGTTTCCTTCTCTGAAGGAATCAAAGAGAATTTTAGATCAAAATTTTTTCATTGTAAATTATTTGTTGGTGTAGATTTTTGTGTTCAGATATTTAACATTAGTTAACTATCTAGCTAATACAGACCATTAGATAGTTTGTAAAGATTTCTTTAAGAAAAAGAAGCAAAATCCAGGACTTGGTTCAGACCCGTGAGAATTACAGAATAATTTCATTTGTAAGGGATCATCCAGGGGGGTCATCTAGTTGAAAACCCTGCTCAAGGAACAGAAGACTTCACAATTGTGTTTCTGAATGCCTTGTCCACTCAAATTCTGAATACCTGCGAGGATGGGGGGTTCCATAGCCTCTCTGGGAAGCTGGTGCTTAACCACTCATGTCACAAAATTTACAAAAGTTAGCTCATTTTCAAAAGAAACGAAATTTTCATTTACGGCAAGAAGCTTTGTTCTCTTCATAGGTGTGGCAACCATCATTATTGTGGGCGATGAAGGAGCTTCTGGGGTGGTTGGGATAGCCCATTCATCCAGGCATGTTCTGATTGGAGAATCTTCAGGAAATTATAACGGAACAGCTCTTATTAGGTGGGTACATCACTCAGTTTTCCAAAAGAAGGATAAAAGCTCAGTTTCAAAAGCTATGAGACCCCACACTTGGCAAGAATTTATTGGTGGTGCTGCATTTCATTATCACTCCTAAAATCAGAACTATTTTAAAAATTAAATGCTTGTCTTTATGGAAAGGCAGAATATACTATGTATGTGTCTTTTCAGTATTACTGGGGAGCTCTGAATATTCCTCTCAGTCTTCAAATTATTGGCAACATTGATGCATTACAGGGAAGAGGATTCTAATCAGAGGAAGGGAGGAAGGGGATCAATGACGTTTGAAGGTGCTTCATGCTTTTCAGGATTTGGTTCAGAATTGGTGCCTGAACCGTATTTCACTATATTTCTATGGTGGCTAGCATAACCAAAGCGGGAACTGGGCTTTTAGTTGAAACAAGATGCAATTATTTCAGTGCATTCCGTCGGGTGAAAACAGGATGAAGACATGAAGATGTTACTATACCTTAGGAAAAATTTTTTACTCTGAAAGGGTTATTAAGCATTGGAGTGGGCTGCCCATGGCAGTGGTTGAGTCACCGTCCCTGGAGGTATTTAAAAGACAGGTTGACATAGAGCTTAGAGACATGGTTTAGTGATGGTTGTTGTTAGAGTTAGGTTGGTGGTTGGACTAGATGATCTTAAAGGTCCCTTCCAACCTAGACAATTCTATGATTCTATGGTTCTAAGAGTATTGGAAAAAAGGATTATGACACTTTCCCACGGTGAACCAGGAAATATAAGCAACAACAGCAACATGCTGATTCGTGCAGCAGTAGTTGTAGATCATGTGGTAGAACATGTTAAGTATAGACGCATTTTTGCCTGACTTGTTTCACCAAGACCGATGCCATGAGTAGGACTGGGCTCTAGGTTTTTAGACAAGGACCAGACAGAACATTTCTCAAGCAATCCCGTAGTAGTATTCTCATGTCCTTCTGCCTTAAAACCCAAATTCCCCCTGGCCATTACCCTTAAGTCCCATTTCCCTCCTGCTTTGCATATCTTATCTGCAGAAAAGCAGAATGGAACCAAGAGAGCTCAGTTTTCAGCCCTCACCTTTGGGCTATACTTGCAAAGAAACTTTAAAGACCTGTCAGTTAAAATACAGCTCAAGAAGCCTCCCAACAGAGGGAAATAAAACAGAACTGCAGAAATGTTATTGCTCTGAAGAGAGAATTGTGAAGATCTTAGTAGTGACTTAGTACATTAAAACTCCAGCTTCATGGTGCTGATGATGTTTCTTTTGTCCACAAAAGTATGATGTCCCATCTGTCTCCGGATTGGATATTAAATGTTAAAGGTAGAAAATAAAATCCATGTTTGTGTTCTTATCTGCAGCCTGACGCGTGGCCCGGGGATTTTTGGTGAGATCACGATATATTGGAATATAACACCTCCTCATCACACAGAATTTGTTGAGACATCGGGGACCTTGACCATGCGAGACAGACAGTCTGCAGCAGTTGTTCTAATACAGGTATATGCAAAACTCTTACTCCAGCAGCTATTTCAATTACTCCCTTTTATTTAGTTAGTATCTTGGTTGGAAGTTAGTCATATCTCTGTCCCTGGAAGTGATTTAAATCCTTTTAGCTTTCGTTGTTTCCTCTCCCCAGGCTGTAGATGACAACCGTCCTGAGGAAAAACATTACTACCAGTTTCAACTAACTGGAATCAGTGTTGGGGGACTCATAAATGAATCCAGCAGCACAGCAAATATTACCATGGCCGCCAGTGATTTTCCGTATGGAGAGTTTACATTCTCACGGGAACTACTGCAAACAACAGAAGAAGAGAAATGGGTATTAGATGAAAATTCCTTCCCATGTAAAATATGCATAGATATTGATATTGTTGCTAGATTTGTGCTTCAGTTTAGAAAAAAAATAAAGATTTATTCTACATTTATCATAGCACAGTCTCCAGGATGCCTGTCTGAGGCTTTTGGAGTTTTTTAATGGTCTGAGAAAGAAGACCATATGCTAAATTTCAAGTAGTCTGTACTGAATAAAGCAGGTTGTTGTCACCTGGCAGAACCATTGAAAAGATGCCTTTAGAACAGTCTGCTAAAGGCAACTGTAACAGTAAAACAAATCCATTTTTTAAAGAAAATGTCCTCTTTCCCTCAGGTTAACATCACTATTGTGCGTTCCAGGGGATCCTATGGCAAAGTCCGTCTTTGCTTTCAGATAATAAATGGGACTGCAGAGGAGGGAGTTGATTTCACTCCTACAGTAAGGGAATTGTTGTTTGAACCACATGAGGAGAGTAAAATGATTTTGGTTGAAATTCATGATGATGACTTTCCTGAAGGTCCTGAAGACTTTTCAGTGATGATTACCAAAGTGGAACTCCAAGGAAGGTAAAGATAAAATTCCCAGTTGATTGATTACAAGCAGAAGAATAAGCTATATCAATATTTGGAATCTGATCTGTCTGCATAAAGTCACCACTGTTTTTCACCTGTTTTACTGTAAAATTTCCTAAGACAGCTATAATAGTACTCATAATAGAAATTGGATGTACTGGAAAGCCTTTTAACATTAGTGTAAAGATTTTGCTGAGTAAGATTTATCAAAGCTAAAAGTCCATACATTACATACAAGTTGTCAAGTTACATGAAATTCAAAGAAGAAGATACAATTATAAAGAAAAAAATGAGATACACATTTCTATGAATAAACTACTTTATTTTCATAAGTAGTAGTTTGAAAAAGTGTGCACAAAAAGTCTTGAGTGATAACTGTCAGAAAATAAAAGCATTTCTAGAAATTGACAAACTGTCACACATGCATCTTAATATTTTCACAAGAATTTTGTATGTAATTTTCTTTTTTATGTTCTTGCAAGTGGATTTGACTTTACTGTAAAAGAAAATGGTCTACAGGTGGATCAACCTCCAATAATAGGAAATATCTCCACAGTCCGGGTCACTATAGCAAAAAGTGACAATGCAGAAGGCATCATAGAATTTGATCCACAGTATGTCTTTCTAGAGGGTAAGTTTACCTTAAGTTTTCAGAGCGGTTTAGAAGGTATTTCTGGGGCATAAATTTCTGAAAAAAAAGTCTGTGAAAACTTTTTCTCAATTATTTTTGCAGTGGAAGAGGATGCTGGATTAATCATGATTCCTGTTGTGAGAAAGCGTGGAACTTATGGCTACGTAACTGCTGATTTTCTTTCTCAAAGTATTTCTGCACTTCCCAATGGTGTAGACTATATCATCCATAATGATTCTGTGATTTTTTATCATGGCCAAAACCAGAGTTTTATTTATATCTCTATTATAGATGATGAAGAAAGGTAATCAATTTTTCAGATATTTATTCACTAATTTTCTTCTAAGAAATCTTTTTTTAGCGTGTGCAGTATGCCTGTGTGTAGAATTGAAATTGAAAAAACAGATTTCTACAGTGCTGAAAAATCACCTAAATTTAAAAAGGAAAAAAGATGCTATCATTAAAGTTTCATAGTTAATGTTAAATTTTATGCAAAACAAATCTATTTTTTCATTAGGTTACCAGAAACAATGGGTGTTACTAGTACTGCAGCATATAATAAAATATTTTGCCTATTTTTTTTTAATTTAACATGAACAGAAAATAGAACATGATTTTTATTTCAGATATCACCATTCTGTGCAAATAGGAGGAATGTTCTACTGTATCCTTACAGAGCTGACTTCTTTAAACAAATCCAGTTAGATGCGTGATTCAGTTTCGAAGTACAGGGTTTTTTTTGTTTTTTTTTTTCTTGGATATCTCAGAATCTCTTTTTCTTTTTCCATGCAGTGAATTTGCAGAACAGTTTGAAATCCAGCTGACGGGAGCCACTGGTGGAGCGGTCCTTGGGCTCCATCTAGTGAGCCAGGTCACTATTGCTAAAAGTGACTCCCCCCAGGGCGTCGTCCGGTTTCTCAACCAAAGTCGAATTATTCTTCCCAACCCTGATACACCCATGGCAGTGTCCCTGTTGCTGGAAAGGACTGGAAGGTTGTTAGGGGAGTCTCAGGTGGGCCCTGGCTATCAAAGGCTGAATGCTTTAAAGTGGCCAGCTCAAAAAGCCCCGTCATTTTCCTTCAAGAACTTCTTTGTGATTGATTTCTAATAAGATAATTGTGGCTTTTTATTAAACATGAATTGCATCTAGTAGCAGTATAAAAGAAAATGTTATTCTTTTAATCTTCTCTTTCTCCTCCTACTTTCTTTCTTTTATTAGGGTCTTGAGTACTTTGTTTTGAACTAGCTCCTAATTCCATCGAAAATATGGTTAGTTCGATGCATCACCAGTAATTTATTCTAATTCAGTTGAATTATTTCCTAAAGCTGGTGAAGCTTTTTTCAGTAAATTGTTTACTATGAGTTTTCTAGATTTTTTTTTTTAACTCTTTACAGACAAAGTGAAGGTATAACTATGAACCAAGGTAGACCTTTCACAGTCTTGGAAAATGACTGGAAGATTGGCAGTAAAGGCCATCAGCTCCTCCTCTCCCCATATAAAAATTGCCTTGGCCTTTGACTTTGTCTAGAAGTCATTTGGGAAAACTAGGAAAAAATTAAAATGGCCAAAATAATAATATTAAAGTGCTGATGATGACCTCCTCAAAAGCAATCTATTTTTTGGGGAATTTTGAAAATAGTCTAGCTTTTAATCAAGCTGAAGAAGTATGATTCTTCATTTGAGGGATTAAAAATTTTGTTGAAGACTCTTAAGAAAATATTTGTCATTTTTGTCTTTATATCACACTTCACAGGCAATGGTTTTGGTCATGACTACTCATTTGGGGAGCTTTGCAAAACAAATCATGAAAGAGAGAGAAATAGAAACTGGCTTGTGTGTTTCTTGTTATGTGCTAAAGAAATATTGGTTTTTCTTCTTTTCTATTACTGATATATAGAAATTCATAGATTGGCATTGTGGCTAACTGACACTTCAAAATTTTCATTTGTAGTTTTTTATGTTTATTTTTCCAAAGGATTATATATATATATTCTCTCTCTATATATAATATATATTATGAACATTTTGTATTCTCTGTTAACACCAAAGATTTAAACATAGGTAGCTACCAGACAAAAGAATTTTTATGTCACTTGTGGTACTCTGTCGTTTCTCCCCCTGGGAGGCTATTATAATATATCACCACTCTGAATCTGAAACTGGTATGTTCCACAGATTAAATGGGACATCTTGGGACCCAATTCAGAAGAGGTTTTATCTCCCCTGAATAGTGACATTGGTGACCCTGTGAATGGATCATTCTATTTTGGAGAAGGAGAAGGAGGTCTGAGAGCTATTAATCTGCAAATCTACCCTCATGAAGAAATAGAAGTTCAGGAGATCTTCATTATTAGACTGAGCCTTATGAAAGGGGAAACAGAAATAGATCCTAAGGCAAACAACATTACACTGATAGTAAGTCATTTTTGCTTTTCTTTCTTCTGAGATCCCTGTTGATATTGGTATTTACCCTATAAAGCTTTTAAAAATTAATAATTATTTTTAAAATTAATAATTATTGCTTAGCTTGTTACTTGGCTTTTTTGTCCTTCGTACTACTTGGGTGCATTGTTACATCTTCGATTCTTAAAAAAGAAAGCAAAGAACCCGTCAGTAAAAATTGGTATATAAGCCCTGACCTGGCCCTCTTTTTTGGAGATCTTTGTGCTTCTCTTTGGAGAGGGAATGGATTGGGTCCTCATTTCTAAATGTCAGTTTGTTGTTTGTTCCTTCTTGACCTCTTCTTCTGCTTCAGCTATTGTATATAAAAGAAAGGGCAGAATCTTGCAGAGCAAGAGAAATGCCAAAATTTGTGGTAGAAGGCAGAGGGAGTTTTTGAAGGCAAATTATTGCTCTGGGGATACGGCAACTAAGGAAGTATTTAGAAGGCTGTCATAAGAAGCCTGGGAAAAATAAATCTTTCCTAGAAACTGGATTTGGGGTGTGGGTTTTTTTTTTTTTCTGGTCTGTAGAGTCTCAGTGGAATTAGCTCCTATTTCCACAGCCCCCACAATTTCTCCTTCAGGGACCCAGGTTTATTCCTTGTATGGGAATGTTCCACCCTGCATTCCAAAGAGTTGGCTTCTCAGTAGGAACCGGTGTTACGGCTCAAGTCTCAGTCAGTGCACCTTGAATTCTTGTTGCAGCTGGTGGTTCATGCAGATGGGGGCTGATAAGGTATATCCCAAAGGGCTGTGTCTGCAAACTGATAATATTAGAAGAGTTTCTGTACAGCCTAAGGTGCCTGAGCATTTCCTTCTTTAATCACAGAATATTCAGATGAAACATTTGAAATAGAACTCTGTGTTTTCCTTCATAGACTCATATGGGGTTGGAAGGGACTTCTGGAGATCATCTAGCCCAACCCCCTGCCAAAGCAGGTCCACCCAGAGCAGGTTGCACAGGAACTTGTCCAGGCGGGTTTGAATGTCTCCAGAGAAGGAGACTCCACCACCTCCCTGGGCAGCCTCTTCCAGGGCTCTGCCA
>JAOXNO010000020.1:80830851-80857842 GCA_028565335.1 Limnodromus scolopaceus
GAACACCTCCAGGGATGGTGCCTCAACCACCTCCCTGGGCAGCCCATTCCAATGGCTGATAACCCTTTCAGTGAAAACATTTTTCCTAATATCCAGCCTGAACCTCCCCTGGTGCAACTTGAGGCCGTTTCCTCTGGTCCTGTTGCCTGTTCCTTGGGAGAAGAGACCGACCCCCGCCTCTCTACACCCTCCTTTCAGGGAGTTGTAGAGAGCAACAAGGTCTACCCTCAGCCTCCTTTTCTCCAGGCTGAATAACCCTAGTTCCCTCAGCCTCCAAAGTGCTCCACGGCATGAGCCAAGCTGTGCAGCTTTTGGAGCCCGAGCTAGAGCTGGTATGCAGCTGACCTACAGCATAAGGCAGATGGAATCACATCTGGGTGCAGCGAGGTGCAACGCAGATTGAAGCTGACCTTCATGCAGCATGGCTGATGGCCACGGGTGGCAGAAGGTCCATCCTCGCTGCACCGAGGGGCTTGGGGACACCCGTTTGAGCGATTTACAGGCACAGCTTTTGGAGGTGGGTGGGAGCAGAGAGGGAGAGGGCAGGACACCTGCACGGATGAGGTTAACTAAGGGAATAGTTTTGTCCAAAATGGCAAAATTCAGGTTTTTTGCTGTGGGGAAGCGAACGCAAGCACGCTCATCCACAAACACATGGTGGAATCAGTCTAGCCTTGGAGTTCAGAAGTTATTCCAGCGATAGTAATTGACTACATGAACATATTAAGAAGAAACAGAAAAGCAAAACATGTGGTGGTGAAGTCACTTTGGTTAATAAATTAATGTGCATAAGCTACTTTATGTACATTTGACCTTCTAGTGTTGATTAATTTAACACACGGGAGGGGTCTGAGGAGAGCAATTGCTATTATTTAGTAGAGTCGAGCATAGGAAGCGTTTGAAGCGCTTGGTCGCAGCAAAAACATCCCTGTTTCTGTAGGAACAAGCGAAATGTTGAGACTAAATACAGAACCGATCTCTAAAAGGAGACAGGTTTCAGATGTGTGGCTGTTTAAGACAAACATTGTCTGTGTTTGGCTTGTGTTGCAATGAAAGATAAGGAGGATAATATCATGTTCCTAGGGGAAAAAAAAAGACAAAAAAAAAGCTATAGAAAAAAGTGCTTTTGTTCACGTCTTGAAAGTAAATGAGGTGATTAATGGCTTTAGAACTATCAGTTAATCGGAGAGGGTGTTTGCTTGCTGGTGTGCGCACCCGTCCATGAAGCCGCTCTGCTCGGCCCCGTTTCCGTCTGGGCTCCTCTCGCCTGCAGAGTTACCAGGCGTCCCTGAGAAATACCCATGTTTTTTGGGGGCCTGCTGAATGTAAACAGCCCCTGGGTTCTGCTGCTGAGAGAGCTGCAGAGGAGCTGCAGTCACCTCGGGGAAGGAATGTAAACCCGGTTGGGCGGCTGGCAAATAGCTCTTGGTTTTTTTTCACAGATATGGAGTTGATTGGCTCTGCCCTATCAAGAGAAAATTCACCCCTGTGCTATCAGTGGCAGGAGCATATTCAGTGTTTAAAACGATACACACCCCCCCCCAAAAAAAAAAATAAATTATTAAGGCAGAAATATTGATTCCTCTCACTCTGTGTGCTGTGTCGAGTTATTATTTGGAGAGATTTCTCTGTTGCAGTGCATTATAATCTGCAAAGTCACAGAAGGTGTTTTTTATCCTTGCGGCTTATTTTGTCAGTCAACTACTGGTACATAGAATGGTCTGGATATCAGTTTTAATGTCATCTTTAAAAAAACAATATACGTATGGCTAATATATATGACAAGCTTTCCTTACCATTGCAGAAGGTGCAGTAGAAGACATTATTTTTGAGCCTAAAATTTCAGTAGCATCTTAATCACATGTGAAATACTTCCGTGTCTAACAGCAGTTTTTGTGCAAGGAGGTTCATTTGGAAAAGAACTTGAAATGTTTCCAGTTACTTTTTCTGGTTTCAGTCTGACACAATGAAACAGAAGATGGTTCTAAATTTACTGCCCTATTAGGAATGGGCTTTGTTTTTCTTACAAGGTAGGGCCAGTGGATCATGAAATTAGAATCATTAAATGCAGTTTTAATGGATTAAATGTAAATGGTGGGGGGGTTGTGCTTCTTCACTGCTAAAGCCGGAAGAATTTATAAGTAACTAACATTACAACTAAGATAAACTAACTTGAAGTATTTGCAGAAAAAAAGGCTGTTCTTTAGCCCTCGGTCGTGCTCTTTTTATTAAAAAGTGCCCTGCACTATCTGGCAGCTACCAGGGTAATCAAAGGAGCCTCCGAGAGCCGGAGCGATGCTGCTGGGGCTGGGAACAAAACCCCGGGACAGGAGGGGATGGGGACGGGGACGCTCTCCGTCTTATAATTAGTATCCATCCTGGCCCCCTTTCCCTTCAGTGGCGTTATTCCTCCTTCTTGTCACAGTAAGTGGCATCTGTGCCAAGGCCCGAAGTTCACCTTTTTGAATAATGAATAAGTGATACGTAAGGAAACGGGAATAATTTTCAATTTATCACGTAACAGCTGTGTTTGAGAGAGGTGGTTTTTTTTTTAAAAAAAAAAAAGGCAAACAAAAAATATTTGGGCTCAAATCCTGCTGGATGCTAACACAAATCCGGCCTCCCTGAAGTTGTCTTGACAGCCCCATGTGGTCTTTCTCACGTGTGGTGTCTCATCCCTGCAGTCGGGTGGCAGCCGTGACGGGAGCCTCCCTACCGATGCCCAGCAATCATAAAAGAGTCTGGAAGCCGCGTACAGCTGGTGTAAATAATGATCTCTCTCTCTAGGAGGACTTATTTTCCCAGCCAGTTGAATTGGCAGTGCCAGGAAAGCTGCGCGGACCCGTTTTTACCTGCCCGCCCCTGAGAGTGAATCCTTGCAATATAAACACCGTATAATTTGGAAATAGCTTGTGACAGACCTACACCCTGGAGTCTGAATTTTCCTTTTAAAATATATTCCTACAACTTGAGGATGTTGAAGTAGACCCAAATCACTATTTCAGCTTTACTCTGGTGCAATACTTTTTTCTCCTCATTCAGGTGAGAGCTTGAAAGGTCCCTGATAACTGTGAAGCTGCCTCATTCATTCCAGGGTGAGGCTTTGAGAAATTCATTCTGAAGCCACAGGTTCTGGCTCTTTCCCCTTTTTCCCCTCAGGGATTCGCATGATTGATCCAGACTTGTCACTTTGTCTCACACCTACTTGCAGTCCAGCCACAGACTAGCTTTTTCCTTTAGTCAAGAATACTTTAAATCCAGTTTTTGTCTGAGTGCTGAAGATTTCCTTTAGTGTGGGGTCTGTGCTGCGTGTTCCCTGCTAGATTTAGGCTAAACCCTAAACTGGGTTCTTACAGGTCTCCAAGTTCTCCTGGTCGTTTCTTGCAGTGACCGTAAGCCCTCTTTTTCAACTGGTCACTTCTATCCAGAAAGTCGCCTACTATTTTACTTTTCAGACCCTTTTGTTGTATGTGTATATCCCACATCTGCACAACTGACTCAAATACTGTGGGACTAAACCTGCCACCGTGCCCTTAAATCTAGCATGAGACTTGCCTTAAATCACCACCTCTACATCATCATCACCTTCTGGGCAAGGAAATGAGGTATTTCAAGACAGGAGAAGACTTCAAAAGCAGCTCGGAGTGTATGTGTCGCCTTCAGAGGAAAGTGCCAGATGCAGAAACGCATCATCACCCTGTCCCACCTTAATATGCACTTTTTGATGGGTGGCAGAGTCAGTCCCCTGCCTCTGTGCTCTCCCCATCTGCCCCAGGACATCGAATGTCCTCCTCTGACAATCACTACGTGGGTCTGATGAAACAAGGAACCTACAAGTTGTTTCTTGTCCTGTCCTACCATATCTGCAACTCCTGTCGAGTCAATAGATTCCCTGGAAAATGAGTTATGAGTGACTGCATTTCTGTTCCTGTTCAGGTATGATTAGAGCAGGGTATTTTGGATATTTTGTCTGTTTTCAGTAAAAGCCCAGGGACAAAGTTTAAAGACTTTTGGACCGAGGGGGTCTATACAAAGTGAGATACGGAAGGGCAAGCCCGTGTCCCACAGCTTCTCTCAAGAGGGATACGAGTCACTGGTCGATCCTGTGACCATTACACATATGGAAACCTAAAGCTATTGAAATAACATTTAAAATGTTGGAAAGAATCAGCTAGAGCAGTATGTATAAATGAGAGGATGCAAGGACACTAGTACACATTTCGAGTCACAGAATTTGAAAGTTATAACGTGTTTCACCTACTGTAGCTTCAGAACATTTGCAGTGCTTAAAATTCAGCTCCAGTTGGATATGATAAGTCCAAATCACTGGATATTGGCTCTGCTTTGGGTATGAAAGATTAAATACCTCTTTTACTAATAATTCCTATACAAAGCTCAGGGATTTTTGCAGTAAGAACAGTTTTGAAATATCTGAAGTGTTGTGAAATGAAAAGACTGTCTCACATTCCATTTTTTCCCCCTCACTTTTCATAAACACCACAAGTATTTTTGTGTATTGATGGAAAATCTGGAAGGTGATTTTAAAATGTAGAAAGCAGATCCCCTTTCTATTTCTCTTACTCTGAATAAAGGGGCAGCCATTCTCAATGAACTGATTTCAATGTTCCATAAGGGTGCATCAGAAATTTGAAACTAAAAAGTGTGATAATAAATAAAAGTATGATAAAAATGGTTCCCAAAGCATGCAATACATTTAAGTGCTTCGTTCCCTGGACCCCTGGAACTAGTTTACCAAACTAATGTTTCAAATTAGGAGTAATTAGGACAGAAACATGTAAAAAGCAGCTGACAACGACAGTACAGAAGTGTGTGCTTAAATTCTTCTGTCATTTGGCAGGACATGCTGACCATGAAACTGGAATTAGACCATATGAACCTACACAGCCCAGCCTTGGGCATGGCTGACTAATTTACTAGATAAAATGCAGAGAATAGTTCATTACTTTTTAAATATAAAAATCTATGTCTACATTACTGTTTTAATAAAAGTCCCTTTAATAACATCTGAGAGGTCATTTAAAAAAAATAAACTTGAATCACTTTTTATGTTTAGAAATTTTGGCATGTCTGGCTTTTGACTACTACCTGCAAGCTCGCTTGCTGTAGTAAAAGAGGTTAATGTGTGTTCTGCATTCTCGTTATACATGAGAAACTATGAGAGACTGCTAGAGAAAACACTGTACTCTCTAGTGCTCACCAGAACCTCCAGTCACTAAATATCAAAATAGCAAAGTAGGCATTACAGAGTAATTTTTCAGGCTATTTTCATATACAGATGCTCTATTCCAGAATAAACATCAGTTTATTTTAAATTGCTTTTGCCTGAAGACAATTAGAACAGCAGTTATTTTAGGAATAAGTTACTTTCTCTGCAGTTCATTTTGACATGTTGGCAAAACCACAGAGGACAGATTCTAGCTCGATAAGGAAGTTTCTATGTTTGAGTTTGAAAAAGCAATTCAGTCTGTACCCCCAAACGAAGTCCGTGGCAGCAGGATACAACTTCTATAAATACTTGAACCACACTCTGGAACTTATTTTTACAATACTGTTTGTGTACTAAAAGTTGTACTTAATACCTAATCTATGTTATTGCTTTAGGTTAGTCATAGTTCTAGGATCCTTATCTTTTTGGCATATTTAATGCATTTTTCTTTGTTTGTCTGTTTTTAATCTAAGTTATTGCTCAGAGCACTAGTGACCCAGTTCCTTCCCCCGCTTGTTTACAGATGAGGTGAGTTTGTACAGAACAGATAAACTGTGACTACGAAGACATTATTTAATGCTATTTAATTAACTCTGTCAGCTGGCATGCTCATGATGGTTTTCATTATGTGCATCTGAAAAGTCCTTTCTTCAAGTGGAATCATCCTAAACCTACAGCCTATGCTATTTACTAACTCACATTGATTATTGTGGGTTCAAAAATCAATTCCATTAACACAAAAAAAATCGGAAAGTTTTGTGTTCTGTTTTTGTTGGAGAGGGAAACCTTCTTCTTCTGCTCTCTGATTACACAGCCCGTTGCACAGAGAAAGCAGCAGTTGAAGATACTGATATCACAACAGACTGTACCGTTGCCTGACACTGATCATTCTGTAGGCCATACTTTGACATTTAGAAGGAATCTGGATCAAAGATTCACATAAATATTTAAATAAGACCAACATTTCTTTAATATCATAGATTACAAGTAATACTAGAACTAGGGAACTTACCTGTTAGCCCTTCTTGAAGAATACTTGGCTTGTGTTCAGTAAATTTCTATTTATGTGTGAAAAGCTTCTGGCAAAACTTAAACTGCTTCTATTGAATACTCTTCCATATCACACCAGACTGCATCCCAGAATAGCTCTTCCAGCTGATCGATGAAGACAGATCCCATAGTCTTGTGAAGGTCTTGCTTTCTGTACATAAACCTCCCTTTTTTCTCAAGACTCTAGAGAGCATGCACTCTACCAACAGAGCTGCTGGTGAAAGGCATAACCATTTACCATCACCAGCCTTCTGCTAGAGGTTACATTTTTGGTGTACCTGCTTTTTAACGATGCTTACTCAGCTGCTAATTCTGTAAACATGACTCAGATTACAATTAACAGTTTAACTAGGAGGTCTTTGCTTAGCCTAGTCAGTGTTTTAACTCGAGAAGAGAAGGAAAAGCCCCTCAAGATGATTTCCAGGTTGGTATAAGGGGAGTAATCTCTAGGCAGAGGTTTACTACTGAAGAAT
The DNA here is from genome assembly GCA_028565335.1 of Limnodromus scolopaceus. NCBI lineage: Eukaryota > Metazoa > Chordata > Aves > Charadriiformes > Scolopacidae > Limnodromus > Limnodromus scolopaceus. The sequence goes on from JAOXNO010000020.1 coordinate 80,837,602, forward strand.
AGTGAAGCCAGGAGACAGTATGTGTCTGTAATTATAGCTTGGCTACTTCTTTGTAAAGAAGACAGATAAATACTCATCCGTCGCAGCTGTCTGTCTGTAGAGAAGTATGGGGGATCTCTGCTACTATACTTAAAATATTAAGGGGCACCCTGATCGCATCCTGACCCCGGTTTACGGAGAGTCTGCCCTATCCTCTGGTGCGATTCCTACAAGGGGGACATCTCCTGGGAGCATGCAGGTGGAAAGAGAGTTGCAGATTACTCCAGCCAGCATCTACACTCTGGGGAGTGATTTTGATTTTCTTATCTTCAGGTTATTTCAAGAATATAATAGAGAAAAGTAGAATAGTTCCAGTTGGAGGGGACCTACAATGATCATCTAGTCCAACTGCCTCATCACTTCAGAGCTGACTAATAGATAAAGGATATTTTTAAGGGCATTGTCCAAATGCCTCTTAAACACCGAGAGGCTTGGGGCATCGACCACAGGGCATTGGGGCATTGACCATTTCTAACTATTTACATAAAGCATCAGGAGTAAACAGGTGTGTTTCCCTCACAGTAATTTTAATTACTCAACATCACATATCGCTGACCCTGGATAGAGTCCTAAATTCATTTTAGAGGTGACAAATGGTCATGCTGCCAAATTTGTGTACAATTATTGAAGGAAACTGACACCCGAACTTTAAGAAAAAACTATGTCCAGAGATGGAGGAAGTGAAAATTCACTTTATTAATAGTTTTAGTCGATCTGACCACTAAGTGTATATAGATCCCACTTGAGAACCTTCTAGAGGCAATTTATCTGTCATGGCAGATCTGAGCTGCTAGATAGGAAACAGTGCAAGGCGGATCCTACCATAGAAAGTCAACATCCATCAGAAGACCTTCTTCTGGACCTGCCAAATCTGCATATTCAGCCTGCCCTGAGCTGCGTCTGGGTACTTGAAACTGGAAAAGGCTGTGGATATATTTTTGACGGGTTTGAAAAGAGGCTTTTTCAGCTTCTGTTTGCATCATTATGGTGAAAGTGTTGCCTTGCTGAGGATCTTGCAGCGGGAATCAAGAGGTCTGGCTCATGTTCTGTAATGAGTGACAAAGCAACATGCATCTTTGTCCCAGATCTAGAAGGAGGTGATAATAGGGACTGCCTTTATAGGGTACTGTGCCAGAGATGCTGTTCTGACTCTGTGTATAAAAATAAATGGGTTGGAACCTGCTAAAAGCCTAAAAAAAAAAAAAAAAAAAAGGGTTCCTGAGCCTAAAAATGGGAAGTGAAGAGGGCAGGGACTAAACCCAGTGGGAAACCAACTGGTGTCCTGCTCGGCTGGGGGAAGGGAACCAGTAACATATGGTTGCTGGTGCCTAATTGCTGCTTAACGTGGTTGCCAGTTCTGCTGCTGCTTAATAAAGTGTAAACATCTTTACACAAAAGTGCCGTGGGTCACTCTGTTGTAAATATACCATCGGCATTTCAAGTGGTTTTATTTTAGTCAGCTGTCTGGCTTTTCTTAAAGTGCCCATTTACAGTGATACATAGTCAACATACTTTAGGCAAATAACTCATAAACACAAAAATGTCTCTAAAATACCCAATGCATGCAAATTAGACAATAATACTTCAGAGCCGCTGTTCATAAAGCACTTATTTTTTAATATTTATGTTCACTGACTTAACTGAAGCAAGAAACAAAGCTAAACCCACATGTATTGTTTTTTTTCTGGTATCACTTACAAAGCACCACTCTGAATTACAGTAATTTCTGCAACAATTCAGTGACCACTGAAGTCATTTAGCATTTGTGTAAATTCACAAAGGAAAACTTTAACTGCTCATTTTAGCATCATTAATGCAGAATAAATAAGAAATGAAAAGTTAGTTATCAAACTTCTCTTTTGACCTAGTTAAACACTGTGTTTTTGATCCTCTAAGTTATGTAACCCTTTTTTTCCATGCTGTGAAACATGCTGTGTGTTGTATTGTTACTTTTTCCAGGAAGAGTGACTTAGAAATTTTGCTAGTGTCCGTAAATCTCTGCGATTTTTTTTTTACACATCCTTTGTTGGTATTTTTGTCCTGGCATTTAATATCCGAACACAAAACACAAGAAGAACAGTCGGTTTACATCAGTGCTGTCCTGACCTATCAAGCAGCAACAAAAAGTATGATTCATGTGCACTATTATTAAGCAGTGTCCCTGTGTTCAAGAAGGGAACCCCTTTTTTACCCATATAAAGTAAATTCAAAGCAGAAGAGAGCAGTTCGGTGAGGACACGGGACTTTGAATGTGTTTATTTTCCTACGTTATTGTTCATTGCAATTAAGTCCAACAAAAGGAACAGCACTGTGAATTATGCCTTTGATACTATTCCTCTGTTGAAATTGGGTTGGTATAATGACAGATAGAATGTGGCTGGGCTCTTTGTTTTGTTTTCTATTTTATTAGAAATGGACGTAAACAAGCTTTGTAGGGAAGGCAATCTTTTCCTACATGGAAAAAATATATAATTGTTGAATTAGTAAAAGAAAATTATAAAATTGATAAAAGAGAAAATGTTTATTTAATTTGAGAAAAAGTTAAATGACCACTGTTAGGATTCATTTCTGTACGGCATATATGAAGACGTATCTGTCTAGAAGAATACAACGTCTAAAGCTTCTTGAGTTTGTACTGTGAAAGCGGAATGTACAGAAATTACAGAAATCTCTCCTGAGCTGATGTGGCAGGCCCCAGCTCTGCTTGCTCCTCCGGAGCCAAATGTGTGCTCTCTGCTGCTCAATGCTTTTATATCTCTTTGGGTTGGCCTTCTGCACAGCTTTTTCTCTACAGCACAGCAAGGTGTGCTCCACCTGGCAAGACATGCTGCCTTTTCAGCGCTTCTTACAATACAAAGAAAAGGTTGTTACTCTCAGGCGTGTTTTCCCCATGTGAAAATATTTTTGCAGTTCTTAAAATTATAAATCAAGTTTAAGATCATTTAAGTTCCAACTCCCTGCCATGGGCAGGGATACCTCCCACTAAACCAGGTTGCTCAAAGCCCCATCCAGCCTTTGATGGCATTGTGTAGCTAATATGAGATACACCTAGGTCTTTGTAAAATTAATTTTTCAGTATTTAACGCATTTTCAGGCTGAAAATTTGGGACAGAATCTTTAGACAGACTGGTTCAAGTTGAAGAGTACATGGTAAATCGATTACTGTTGGATTTCTACAGAAAAACATTCCTGTCCTCCTCAGTGGGTGTTGCATATTCTCTGACTAAGAATAGATTATGTGATATGGTTTGCCGCAAAATGTAAAGAAAAAAAACCTTATCTAAGGAAAAAAAAAATAAAAAGAATATTCTTTCATCAAAGTATTCCAAATTCATTGATTTCACTGCTGTTCTGTGGAACGGTTCTGAAGGGATGCCACAATATTAACCATTTTAATACAATACTTTCCACACAAGTTCAAGACAGCTGGTGGAAGACAAGATGCAATCTTAAATCCAGAAGGAATTGGAAGTGCTGATTTTTTGGATGTCTGTTAGGAATGATTGGCCGTTATCACTCTTAAAATGTTAAACAGAGAAAAAATGCTACTTGTTCAGTAGAGTTCATGAAGAATGTGCGCTGTCCAGTTTATCGTCGGTGCCACTGCAAATGTGTGTAGTTCCTTGTGTGTTGGGTCTGGGCTCTCAAAGAATGGAGACTCCATGACCTCTCTGGACAACCTGCACCAGTGCTCAGTCACTCTCACAGTGAAAAAGCATTTCCTGATGTTCAGATGGAGCCTCCTGTGTTTCAGTGTGTGCCCGTTTCCTCTGGGCCTGTCACTGGGCACCGCTGAAACCACCACTTGGCTCAATCCTCTTTGCACACTCCCTTTAGGTATTTATATACATGAATAAGATCCCCCCCTGATCCTTCTCTTCAGGCTGAACAGTCCCAACTGTCTCAGCCTTTCCTCATAGGAGAGGTGCTCTGTCCCTTAATCATCTTTGTGGTCCTTTGCTGGACTCTCTCCAGTATACCCACATTTCTCTTTTACTGGGGAGCCCAGAACTGGACAAAGGACTCGAGGTGTGGCCTCATGAGTGCTGAGCAGAGGGGAAGGATCATCTCTCTCAACCTGCTGGCACCATTGTTCCTAATGCAGCCCAGGATGCCATTAGCCAAGGGCACATTGCTGGTTCATGTTCAACTTGGTGTCCATCAGGGCACCTGGGGCCTTTTCTGCCTAGTTGCTGTCCAGCTGGATAGCCACAAAATATGTTGGTACATGGGGTCATTCCAAATTCCAAGGACCTTGCACGTCCCCTTTTGAACTTCATGAGCTTCCTGTCAGCCGGTTTCTCCAGCCTGTGTAGGTCCTTCTAGATGGCAGCACAAACCTCTGGTGTATCAGCCACTTCTCCCATTTTAGTTGTCACCAACAAATGTCCTGAGGATACACTCTGCCTCATCATCCATGTCATTAGTGAGGATGTTAAGCAGGACTAGACCTAGTATTGATCCTTGTGGTATACCACTAATCCCTGGCCTCCAGCTAGACTTTGCAGTACTTATCACCACCTGTGGACATGGCTGTTCAGCCAGTCTTCAACTTACCTCACTGTCTGCTTATCCAGCCCATAAATTAACAGCTTGTCTATGAGGACCTTAGAGGAGACAGTGTGAAAGGGCTTACTTAAGTCCAGGCAGACAGTATCCACTGTCCTACCCTCATCTACCAAGTCAGTCACTTCATCACAGAAGTTTATCAAGTTGGTCAAGCATGACTTCCCCTCGGTGAAGCCATTCTAACTTCTCCTGATGACTTTCTCATCCTTCACGTGCCTGGAAATGGTTTCCAGGATTAGCTGCACCATCACCTTCCCCTGGATGGAGTGAGGCTGGCCAACCTGTAGTTGCCTGAGTCCTCCTTCTTGCCCTCCTGGGTCCTCCTTCTTGCCCTTCTTGAAGATGCAGGTGACATTTGCTTTCCTTCAGTATTTGGGTGCTTCTCCTGGTCACCATGGTCAAATATTACCAAGAGTGGCCTCACAATGACGTCTGCCAGCTTCCTCAGCACTTGTGGGTTCATCCCATCAGGCCCCATGATCCAGTGTGCTGAAGTATTCTCATACCTGATCCTCTTCCACCAAGGGTGCATTTTTCTTTCTCCCTTGTCTCTGAGACCTGGGACTCCTGAAGGCTGATCTTGCTAGGAAAGACTGAGGTAAAGAAGACATTCAGTACTTCCACCTTTTGGTTCAAAGTAGAGATAGTAGTTCTTTTTCATGTGTCACATGCTGTATCCTCATTTCAAACTCTGTCATACAGTAGCATTTCAGCACTTACCATGGCAAGTTGTAATTATAATCACAGAATCATGGAATGGTTGGAGTTGTTTACCTGACTGGTGAGTTGCTTCAGTCTTCAGGTCTTTCCTTTTTCTCTTTTATACAATATTCAATAGGTAAGTTTCACTTAGACTCAACGCTTTCTCTGTAAATTAATCTGTAAATTAACAAGGAGTAATTGTTAATTCTTCTAATTCTGAACTTAGATTTTAATGAAGTCTTTTATCGTTGCAAAATTGATTGATGATTGATGTCCTCACGTCATCTATAGTTGGCATCAATGAATATGCCATGTGCATTTGGTTTGGTTGACAATACTGGAATCTTCTTGTGTGTAATCTTTGTCAGCTTTTTTTTTTTTTTTCATTATACAAATGAAAAGAAAATAATGTAAAATTTCTGGTAAACACTTGCAATGAGGCAGAAAAAGTAAATATATTAAATGTGACTCCAAACAAGCAAACAAAATCAAAATCTTCACAATTTTAGAGAAGGTAGTGATGTTAAAGATCACCATTGGGATAAAAACAAGGTGCTGCATAGAGTTAGTAGCACGGGGGTTATGGCTACTGGGGCAGAAGGAGAACCCAAAGGATAGATGCATTCATAGGTTAGATCAAAAAGGTCCCCATTCCCAACTTTGAAAATGCTGGCATGATACTTTGCAGGTCATGCAGAAAGTGTTTTTAACAAACCCTTCACTTCAGGGGGCCGCCATGCGACTGAGAAATTATATATTAGAAGTAATATTTAGTAAAAAAAATATAATCTTGGCAACAGCAGACCCATTAATTCTCAGAAGCATGTAAGAGTTTAGAAAAAAATTCTATCAAAAGACATAGCGATAAATGAAGCGGAGAATAAGACTCCCGTGTGTTTATACTTAGACCATGCCAGACTTGTCTGATAGTTTTCTTTGATGAGATAAATGCAGTAAAATGCATGATATGTTGCATAATTAATAAAAAAAAAATAATAATGGAGGAAGATTAGTCCAATAACTGGGATGTGGGAAGAGACAGACTATTGAGAAGAGAGAGCTATGAGAGTGGCGCATGAAGAGAGGTATTTCATTGATCTTCAAGGACTAGTTTGTGGAACAGAAAATAACGTGCCCAGGCAGAATGCACTGATGGCAGAAAGCAGAGAAGTGCTGACACCACGAAGTGGTAGTGGAGAAGCATACAGAAAGATGTGAGTAGCTTTGAAGACCAAAGTGTGAAATACAGGGATATTTCCTAGAACAAGGCAAAAAAGTCATATTTTGTAGGCCAACAGCAAAACTTTAACTCTGTGGCAAGAGCTAGTCAGCTGAAAATGAGAAGAAAAACTGTGCATACCAGATGACCACCAAAGTATTACTTTTATCAGAAGAAGTATTTGCATAGTAAATCGGGAGATAAGAAAACTGTTGGATAAGAATCTTGTGAGACCTCTGCAGTTCTTCTCCATCCAGGCCTGAGTATGTGTTTTTGCCAAGGAGAGATTCAAAGTGGCACCGAGGTAGAGAACGATGAGGAAAGTGGTATGAAAGTGGCAAAGGGTTTTGCAGAAGGCCAAGTTTTCACACGTCTGAGTATACATTTCACATCACAGTACACAGGATTACTTGGAGAAACAAGATAAATTAATCCAGATGCTCTATTCGTGGCGCAAAACTGCTTTCTCTGTCCATCCCCGCTCGGGCATCTCCACAGAGTTCTGTGCTCTGCTGCAATCAGCTTATTTAACCTTGAAAAAATGAGGTCTGAGGGAGAATACTGCTGCTTTCCGTGAATTCATGATAGTGCAAACCCCAAGCAGGAGGAAATCCTGTTTAACCTGAGAGGCTTCCAACAGAAGAACAAATAGATATAAACTGACCGTGAATAAGTACGGGCTGGAAACTAAGAGGCAGCTTTTAACCAGCAGAGGTGTTCTGGGACAGCCTCCTGCTTGGACAAAGCGGTTCAAAATGACTCTTCTTCTTACAGGAACGCAGGGTTTTGTGAATCACCTGGCTTTATTCATTTATAGTTTGGTATTGATGAGTTGTTGAAGTGCTGGAGCATGTCCAGAGGAGACCTACCCAGCTGGTGAGGGCTCTAGAGAACAAGTCATACGAGGAGAGGCTGAGGGAACTGGGCATGTTTAGTTTGGAGAAGAGGCTGAGGGTTAACCTCAGGGAGAGGTCTCCTAAGGAGAGACTTAGGGAGACCTTGACAACTTCCTGAAAGGAGGGTGTAGAGAGGTGGGTGTTGGCCTCTTCTCCCAACGGAATAACGACAGGAGCAGAGGAGACGGTCTGAAGTTGGGGCAGGGGAGGTTTAGTTCAGATATTAGGAAGAATGACTTTCCTGAGAGGGTGGTCAGGCACTGGAACAGCCTGCCCAGGGAGGTGGTGGAGTTGCCATCCCTGGAGGTGTTTAAGAAATGTGTAGACATGGCACTTCAGGGCATGCTCTAGAGCTTGTAGGGGTCTTGTATGTATGTATGGTTGGACTCAGTGATCTCAGAGGTCCTTTCCAACCATGACGATTCTGTGATTCTGTGATTCTGAGCTAGATTGAGGACCCAGGTGCTAATTTCCTTCAAGTAATGGCTAGGTAATTGTCTTAGAGTTACAAAGGAATTGCAGTTATTTAATCAAATATCCTTTGAGTCATTAACTGAGTAAATGACTGTCACCCTGACAAAGATCTTTTTGCTCTTTAACAGAAATGCATTAATTTATCATCTTTTATTTTTAAACTTTTTTTAAAAAGTTTTTTTTTCCTTCTGTCAGGAGGAACCTTGTGAATGATACACTGTCACTGTCATTTTGAGTGTGGCACAGATCTATTGCACACAAATTAACAAAATTAGTAGCCTGCTACTTGAGTGACTAAAGTAACTTGTTATCCCTTAGTTAAATCATTTTTGTTCAAGGCTGACCACCTTGACCAGTTCCAGGAAGAAGCATCATGTTGTAATTTCTGTATAAAACCAAATGGCGGGTTACAAAGATTGTTTGAAAAGGGGGTATCTAAAATCATACAATCTCTGTAAAAAGGGCTCTGAACAACTGGTATCAAAAGGGACACATCTAATATGTATTTTTTAATGTTCCAGGAGGGAACAACTTATTCCAATACATTGTACCTATTTTGCTTATTAAGGAAATAGGTTAATAATTACAACTTCAGTTAAAAACTAAGGAAAGTGCAGAAGACATGATGCAGTTAGGTCTAAAGAACAATTTATTTGGAAGGTGGTTTTTTTGTATGTTTCCCTGACGGCCTCAGTATTATGGGGAAAAGGTCTATTCAGTGTCCTGCACTCCATGTGTTTCTACTAAATTTCAGTGCATTGTGTTTTAAGCTGTAAGTGCCGAGGTAGCCAGCATTTGTCAGAACAGTGTAGATAAACCCAGGATTTTCTCCCAAAGTTTCAAAATATGATCTACCATTTGATTTTTGTGGTGGTGTCCTATTCTCACTTGCGTCTTTCTGCCCAAGATGCAAAATAACAATGATATGAAAATAACATGTAAATGTTGCTTTGCCTCTCACCTTTTTAGCCTTTTTTTTTTTTTGCGTGAAACACTGCAATGCCATTAATTACAGTGAATTCTGAGCTGAGTGATTACTTCAGCCATACTGCTCTTTTACTTCTTCAACAAGAGCCAGTATCCATGAAGTCATGCATTTTTAGCAAAATATTTGGACTCTTTGCATTGTGCTGGTTGGAAAACCGTTGACATAGCAATAGACTTCTCTTTTTTAATGTTGAAAGTACATTTAAAAAACAATTCTTCTTGAAACACAGGAAAAGGCTAGAAATGATAGTTTTTTTGATTACAGATGCAAATTGCTTTCAAGCCACCATTCATTCCAGAAGGTGCTAAGAACATGTTTGCAGGACCCCCATCAGTCTGCTTTTGTGTTTTCAACCCTTCTTTGTCTCCGTCTCTAGCCTAACTCTCTGTCCTTGGCATAAACACAAGCCTTCAAAGAACAAAAGGTGCTAACAGCTCTCCACCCAGATGTGTGTTGCGTTTGCTCAGGTTTTAGGAAAAAGCACTACTGGTTCTGTTTGAGCTGGCCGGTGCTATGGAGTTGTTTACACAAATATTTCTTGTGCTTAGCCCTAGTGGAAGGCAGCTATGGCACACGTGTTTCAATTGTGTTTAACCTGCTCCAGACAATGGCATTTGTTTTAGCAAGGTCAGCATTTGGCAAACAGCAGTCTCTGTTGAGCTGTGCGTTAACCTCTTAAGGCCTGGATGGTTACGTGGCCATGGTTGGACTCCAGTTCCCAGCAGAACGCTAATGAACCCTTCATTTATGTTCATTATAGAACATAAAATACAAAAAGTGCATTTTTTTTTTTCCTTTATGTGATGAAATGCATCTCATACTAGCTTTCAGTTCCGTTGCTGTCCCATTGCTTATTCTTATTCTTATTCTACCATTTCATGGTGTGATCGTCTATCTGTCAATATACATATAAGGATATTTTTATAGTAAAAAGACTGCATACAAGTTGCCCAATACCATATCCGTATTTTTGTTGTAAATACAATGTCCAGGTGTATGCCAAATTACTTGGTATACTTTAACTTCCCCACCCCATCTCCTGATGCACATAACATCACTCTACACAGTCCATGAATTGATATTACTAACAAGTCAATGGGCTGTTGGTCAAAATAGTAGTATTCCTTGTAAAGGAAAGGAGAAATCACCAGCTAGAGCATGTGTTCAGAAGGTAAACTGAGCTTTCTGTATGTGAACACTTTAATTCTTTAATGAAGTCTGCTTGTGGAACTATTTCCTCCGTAAAAGAATTCAGAGAAGACAGAGGTCAAAGATTCTGAGTTGCGTTTTCATGTTAAATGCTATGTTGAAATTGTTTAGTGGTATTCCTCGCAGTCAGAGTTGGAATACCTTTGTTCCTTAGACAATGCAGATGGCTACTTATCCAGGACGTATAGTCCTTTGACGTTTGGCATGTCTGCAGAAAAAAAAACAACATACCTGCCTTGTGAGTGTGAAATCCTGCTCTGTTCTTAGGCAACAGAAGAAATGCTTACTCCCTTTTGCCCAGTGCTGCTATCGTATGTGATGGGGTATGATATTGCTACACGTCTGACAGTCTGAAAACAGTAAATGCCTCTTGAGTTTGTTTGTTCACTTGGTAAAATTTCTGGCCATGCTGAAATCAGAATTTTTGATTTCACGGAGGAAAATCTCCACCCTCAGTTACAAAACGGGTGTCTAGTGTGGCATAGCAATTAGTCTGGGGAGCAATATTAAAAAATATTAAGTCTCTTTATATGCTTTTCAGGTGTTGATGCAATGGATACTAGGTTGTCTGCAAAAAGTTTAAAGCTAGTTTTTTGGCTCACGGTGTTACAGGGTCACTTCTTTTGGGTGAATATTAAATGTCCAAGGTATGTCTCCTGAGTCTCTGGAACAGTAACTGAGTGTATATCTTCCAAACTGAAGATATTTTTTTTTCTCATTATTTTTATTAAATTAATTTTGTTTAATTCCAATTTGCATGTATTATTTTTTTTTCCCCTGCAGATTTCATTTCTGGCCTCTGCTTACATGAGCCAACATCTCTCAGAGGAGAGCTGCTCTGCCCTTGCATCTGTTACCCATTACCTTTACCTCTGCCAGTTCAGCTGGATGCTTATTCAGGTTGGTCTCTTCGTCTTTTTCACCCCTTCCCCAAAACCTCTGTAAAAGTACCTGATACTTAGACTATGCTTCTATTATATCATAGTGTATGTATTGCTGCAATTCAGTGCTAGTGGAGGGGCAAAGCATTAGATGGTCTTTATTAAACCTAGAGTGTCACCTCTCCAAGGGTAAATATTTGAACACTATGAAGACTTTTTCCAACAATATCCTTTACAGCTGTGTAAGAATTTCCACATCTCACTTCATCCTGTAGAAGTTACTGTCTCAAAACGCTGAAGTACTATTTTTATTAGAGTTAATAACTTTTCTGAGCATCTCTTATTTGGTCTTTTGAAATGGTCTCTTACAGGTGAAATGTAAGTGTAAACCACACTGTAATTTTTTGAGTCAGTAGCATTTCAGTCATTAGACTTTTGTAATTGGCAAACGAAACTTCGTAAGTTTGCATTAAAATAAAGATTATATACACTCATAAATATTGCCAGAATTTTCAGAGAGTTATAGAATCAGAGAACCATTCAAGTTTGGAAAGACCTTTAAGATCAAGTCCAACTATTAACCTACAACTGCCAAGTCTGTCACTAACCCATGTCTCTCAGCACCACGTCCACCCATCTTTTAAATGCCCCTGGGGATGATGATTCCATCACTTCCCTGGGCAGCCTGTTTCAATGCTTGATAACCCTTTTGGTGAAGAAATTCTTCCTACTATTCAATCTAAACCTTCCCTGGCACAACTTGAGGCCATTTCCTCTTGTCCCATGGCCTGTTCCTTGGGAGAAGAGACCGACCCCCCCTGGCTACACCCTTCTTTCAGGGAGTTGGAGAGAGCGAGAAGGTCTCCCCTCAGCCTCCTTTTCTCCAGGCTGAACACCCCCAGCCTCTCCTCACAAGACTTGCGCTCCAGATCCCTCACCAGCTCTGTTACTCTTTTGACAAGTCACAGAACAGTAAATGGGAGACCATGAACAATCAAATTTGTTACGGAAAATTACTGGTTAGTCAAAATAACAATCTGTGACGTTGTTTGGAAAATACGTTAAAAATACATGGAAAATACATTATCGTGCCCTCGTCTAGAAATGTATATTTAGCACTAATGTGTGAATTATGCCATTTCTTTGTCTGATATTTTAATAGGATTTGTCCATAGCACATTTGTTGTAGCAAACAGCTTTATATATGCAGCTCCATGCATTGCCATACAAATCCTCCAATATGCACGTTGTCAGACCAAACCAAGAATTGCAAATTAGGCTATATCTAAATACAGGTTTCTCCCCCAGAGACATTAATGTGGTGTTTGGCATTATCAATCTGGGATTATGTCAGGCTCACTTTGCCTGAGAACCCCAGCAGCCCCTGTGCTTGTTGGTCTTAGCAACCTACAAGTAGATGGTCTGTCATAAAAATGGAGCAGAGACTAAACTGCTCTGTCTATGGTGATACTAATACTCTTTTTATTCTTGGCTTGTGGGGTTTTTTTTCCTGAATTTATACATTTAGCCAGTTTTGGTGCTGTACTTTTCCTTCACCTAGCTTGGTTTATGACTCTCTCTTAGGTTATCCAACCTAAATTACTTTGGGAGCTGAAAATTACATTCTTCTTCACAGCTGCTCATTCACTTCATTCCTAAATTATTTCAGATCTCTCGAACATTTAACGTTTTGGACGGAGAAAGTAAAGCTTTTAAGTCGCTGTTTTACTGAAATATCTCATGTTTTGTCTGCTCGGTGTTTGATAGTGTTTCACCTTCCCATCCTACACACGTTACGTTGCATTAGGTTGCAAAAGGATTCCCACTTCGAGTGCTTGCTCTTCCACGGATTAATCATTTATAATGACAAAATATTGTATGGCTATTAGCAGTTGGTCATTTTTATGGCTTTAGTTGAAATCCATTGTTATTTTGATGGAGTAGACTTTGGCCAGGTCGCAAGTCCCATTGCATTTACTGGAGCCTCAGGCTTGTGAAGCTTCTTGAAGATTCTTCATGCAAATCTGAGGGGACTGAGGAGCTTAAGAGGAAATCCTTTGTAGCCTGCTGAGCGATGAGCTGACACGAGAGTAAAACTCAGAGTGAAGAGAGTTGCCCCTTTTTAGAGGTGCAGGTCTTCAGCTGTGAATAATTCCTGGACCTTCAAAGACCCCAAAGGAAAGAAATAATCTGGAACGTAGATCAACCCAGCCTTGCCTTCACTTACAATTTACTCCTCCTGATTGAGAATATGTCCCAGATTTATATTTTTCATTGCAAAGTGAGGCAGCAGTGCCAGGGCACTAAAGGAGTGCTGTGCTTGGGCTGTTCCCCATGACAATATTAGCAAAGCTTGCGCATCCCGGGGAAAAACGGACTGATTTTGCGAAGTCGAGATGATGCCGCTGCCTAAATGGCAGATTTAAATGCCTGGGAAATGAATGTTCAGATTTCTCAGCATAGTATACTTAATACGCATGACTTGATTTGGAAGGCAGAATTAATAATGTGTTTATATGTTTATACTTATATATATATTTATACTTATATACTTTATATGTTTATACTTAAATACTTCTGTCTGGGAAACAGCAAAACCAGATTCTGTGTCACTCATGCAGTCACTGCCCTCTGTGAGGCTGTGGAGCATAGTGCATATGCTTGATCACTAACTCATTTTATAAAAATCTGCTAGTGTCAGTCCTGATCACTGCCAACCAAGGAGGGCGAATGGGATAATCAAGCGCAAGCAGCGTGCAGATATGTGCGGATACGGGGAACTGGAACATCCAGAAAATCCAGACCATTTTAGGGGATTAAAAGGTGATGGGGCAACATTTCCAAGCAACAAAAGTCTGTAGGAAAATTTGGTTGGACCTATACAGATTTTGTCCTAATCTTTCCATCTTCTGCATATTGCTAGGTATAGTACTTACACTTAGCATTTTATCATATTTTAATAGTGGTTAAAACAACAGTATCTATACCTTGAGATTCGAATTCTTTTCCCATTTTCAGGTCCTTGTATTTGTAGTCTTACATTTAATACCAGTGTATGTACTACACACATAGCCACTACCCACATATTGACCCAAGAGCTGGAACGGAGATAACCTCAGAGATCATCTGGTCCATTGGCAGAGTCAGAACAAAGGCCATGTCAAACCATCCTTGCTTATCTGGTTGTCCCTTTCTGTCCCTTTCTATTGCATTGTCTTTTTCTGAGGCTTTTGTAGGGAGATTTTTCTAAGTTGCATAATGTTGTTATCATTACCCAGGTTTTTTTTAAGGGTGAGGCTTTCTTGACTACAGAAGGAAAGGAGTAAGCAAGTTGCAAATGGCACTTTGTGCCCACAGAGTGAGCTTAGCCTGAAATATTTGCCTTATACTTACGTCTGACATTCAAAAGTCTCATCCTGATAAATGTCCCTTCAAACAAACGTGTGTTGCTAAGCTTAAGCCTGTATTTTCCAATGCAGTCTGTGTTTTTATTTTTGGAGCACACAATAAGGAGGCCTTTCTATACTGTATATGTTCTTCCCATAACAAATCTATAGTATGAAAACCATTATCAGGAAAAATAATTTTCTTCTTTTAGCATTTTCTAATTAATTACCAAAAAAAAAAAAATGTTAAAAGCTGTTTTTTAAGGAAAAAATAAAATTGTGTAGTTTTCAGTTGCCATTTCTGACATAGAGTAAAATTACAGGGAAAGGCAGATTCTCTGTATTTTTTGGAGCCTTGTTACAGTGGAGTAAATCAACAGCAAAAGTGGCAGTTCAATAAGCAAAGTAGAGTGAATGTCATGAGCTTGCTGTCACCCATATCTGAACCATCCTCCTTTGTGGATTTAATGGCACCTTAAATGTCCTATAAACTTATTGCAGACTTGTAATACAGGTACTTACTTTACAATAAGCTTAATGCTTATTTTTGAGAATGATTTATGGACTTCTTAACAGCTTCAAAAAAAAGAATTCTATGAAAGCATGCAGCCATTCCAAACATGAAATCTGTGACCATTCCTAAAAAGAGGGAAGAAAGGAGTTTTCCCACTGCACTGGAAAAAAGTTTATTTGAAGCATTTTGCAGCTAATATTTACCAGATATCCACAGATTATCGCTAAAGATAAATGAATGAATAAAGAAAAAAATAAAGAAAAACATTGCAGGTTTGGGAAGGTAATTTCAATTAATTACCTCACTCTGAAAGAAAAAAGCTTCACTGGCGTTCTCATTGTCTCATTAGAGTGTTATTTGAATTTGTAATTGTTTTGCATTCTACATCAGAACAATCACAACTTGTACATTTGTTCTTCCACCTGAGCAGCTGGGAAATGGACTGTATGTTTTATTCCTCTGTAGAACTGGTTATTGTTGCAGCATGGCAACAGGAAAGGATTTGCTAAAATTAGTTGCACTCTTTGTATTAAATTGATTAAATTTTGGAACATCAAAGAGGGTTGAAGACAAGAACTTGTAGTTATCAAGGTAGTAATGTCACTGTGCAGGAAATGGTGAACTATCCAAACCCCTTTACATCTTTGCAGCAGCACTGGAGTTAAAGTGTTCTTCTGTGATAAACGAGGCGAGATAGGTAAATATGGCTAAACAAACACGGGGCAAGGACATGAGGTACAATTTCTTAGAAAGCAATCTCAGTCGGATGACTGAGAACAATGTTCACCAGATTGTCAGAATTAGTAGAGCCAACAATCCCGGAGCATAATAGCATCAATCAGTTCAAGGATTTTGCTGTCTGGAAATGCTGGCACTGAAGCACAGCCCAGTCAGGACTACAAGGGCATGTAATTTGAAGAATGTTTATTGGTATAAGGTGGCAAATAGAATTTTGAGTGGGTTCTCAATGCCGTGCAAAAGCTGAGAGAAAAGGATAGCCAGTAAGTGGGGAAAGTCTTCTCACAAACTGTGGAGTTTTTTTCCAAATACCATTTAAATCTCTTTAATGTTTTCTTCCTCTGAATGTCCAACAATTAGTAGTTTTTCTGTGTTCTTTCAAGCTACACAGGACAATTACAATTATATGGTAGGATTTTCCTGCGTTCTTTTAGGGAAAGCAAACTCTGCTTTTGTTCACATAGCACCAATCACCAAAAAAATTAATGCCATAATAATTACTATATAATTAATACAATCACATACACTGGACATTTATAAAATGCCATTTTCTAAGGGAGCATTTAAAGTGCTTACTTAACTAATAATTTTTTGGGAAAACAAGTTGTTGGCATATGCAAAGTGATTTATGATTCATGAAAGAAAGTATTGTGTATTCATGCTGTATAAATCACAGAAAAAAACTGCAATGATAATTAACTGATGAGACTTACGTAAGGAATCTCCACAAACCACTAATTACATGCTTGGTTGTGAGAATTCAGTCTGCCTGAAGAAACTGGTAGACAAACCCTTGGCTGAGGGAAATCTGCAAAATTTCACAAACACAAATAATCACTTTGCAGTTGTCTTGACACTGTATATGGGTTTTACCTGTCCTGACAATAGACAGCTGCAAATTAGGCATATAAATCAACATTCTTATATGAAATATAGATGTTGTGTAAATATAATGTCTGTGTAGATGATGGAGAGATGAGTATGACTGGGTAAGGATGAATGGGTGCCTGAAGATACCTGTCCTCTCTCCATTGACTGTCAAGATAGGCTCAAGGCACAAGCTTGAATTTTTATGCCCTCTAGACAAAGACAAAGATAATCCTTCATTCACTCCATATAAAAGGCCAAAAATACTTATATAAGACACAGAGCTATAGGTGTTATAATATGTTCAAAGTGGAGGATGTGAAGAAATATTTTGCAAGACATATTATGGGTAATTCAGGTGTTTCTGAGAAAGTAGTAATCTGTGTAGATATGAGTGACAAAATGCTTAGCACATTGAAAAACATTTGGACTATTAACCTCTTAAAGAAAGCGCAAGGATCCAAGCAAAACTTTAAGTATTTTTTGTTACTTGAAGGGTTTCCTTGCTCATACTACCAGTTATTTCAAGAGATTTCAACTACTCCACTTCCTCATTTTTGATTCATATTTGCTTTTAAGTTCTTAGTTACGCTGTTTGATGATGAGTTGATCATCGTTGCAGAGGTGCATGTGAATTTACAGTCACTTATTTGCATTTTTTTTCTCAAACTCTTATTCAAATACTACACAGAATGACAGAACCAGTGAAGTTGTAGGTGCATCTTGAGACTGTCTGGTCCAACACCCTGGCTCAAGCAGGGGCAACTAGAGCAGGTTGCCCATGACCACATTCAGTTACATTTTGCTTATTTCTAAGGATGGAGACTCCAAAACCTCTCTGGACAGCTTGGCTCCCACAGAAAAAAAAAAAAAACCCTTTTCTTGTGTTCAGATGGAATTTTATGTATATTAATTTGTGCCTCTGTTCCTGCCACTGGGTACTACTGGGGAGAGTCTGGCTCCTCTTCATCACTCCCTCCCCTCAGGTATTTATATACATGCATAAGACGCCCCTGAGCCTCCTCTTCTCTGGGCTGAACAGTCCCGGATCTCTCAGCCTCTCCTCAGAAGAGAGATCACAGAATCAAAGAATCACATGGGGTTGGAAGGGACCTCTGGACATCATCCAGTCCAACCCCCTGCCAAAGCAGGTCCACCCAGAGCAGGTTGCACAGGAACGTGTTGAGAAAGGTTTGGAATGTCTCCAGAGGAGACTCCACCACCTCCCTCGGCAGCCTCTTCCAGGGCTCTGCCACCTTCAAAGTAAAGAAGCCCCTCCTCATGTTTAATGGAATTTCTTATATTCAAGTTTTTGCCCATTTCCTCTTGTCCTGTCACTGGGCACCAATGAAAAAAGACTGGCCTCATCCTCTCGACACCCACCCTTTAAGTATTTATAAACACTGATCAGATGATCAGTCTTTTAATCGTCTTCATGGCCCTTTGCTGGGCTTGCTCCATCTCGCTGTCATTCTGCTGAGCCTGGAATTGGACCACAGTCAGAACTGTTGAAGGAGATTAGTGCATTTCCCATAAGAAGATACCTAGAGCTGAACAATAGTGTGAAAAGATTCAATAAATTCAGATTTAGCAATATTGTGTCGATCTTTTCTGTGAAGGTATGGAAACCCAAGAAGAAAGCTAATTTTGCACCACAAAGCTATTTTTGCCCTCCAGAAATGGTGTTTTCTAGTAAACAGGGCATCCCTTCCTCTCTGATAGTCATAGTTCCAAATCTAATGGTTATATAAATCAGCATACTTCTTCTATAATCAGTCTCTTGATTACTTAGGAGAAGAAAATGAGAACAAAATATTTATGCTGAAAAATGCTTATGTATACACATGTGCTGGGGCAGAAATACGCTGTATTATGACTTTCAGAGTGATTTGGTTTTGGGGATAGCTCTTCATCCACCAAATCCACTGATTGTTATTCTGCTTTATTCCTCAGGCTGTTAATTTCTGGTATGTCCTGGTGATGAATGACGAGCACACGGAGCGGCGCTATCTGCTTTACTTCCTTTTGAGTTGGGGGCTTCCAGCTTTTGTTGTGGTCCTGCTTTTAATTATCCTGAGAGGAATCTACCACCACAGCACGGCACAGATTTATGGCCTGGTCTACAGTGATCTGTAAGTTTTCCTTTAAGAGAGCGTGAGCTGGCTATTGTACTCTCTGTGTTGTTATATATTTGACTTGCCCACACGTGGAGGAGGGGACACGCGTGCAGCCGGGTGCAGTGAGGGGCAGGGGGATTCCTCCTTTGGTGGAGAGGAAGCACATATGTCACCCATATGCAATGCAGCACTTTCCATGCAGTTGGGCTTTGCTCCAGTTCCATCCTGGGCCGAGCATTGGCAGAGCCAGCTCAGGCACGTCTGCTTTGCGGGTAAATTATTTATTCTTTTCTGAGACTGTGCAATTCCAGGGTAAAGGATAGACATGGTTACTGCTGCAGAAGTGAGCAGAAGAGAGTGTTTTTCTTCCATTTCATTTCTGTGCTTGAAAAAAAAAACACCCACCACCAAACCAAGGCTTAAATCCCCATCTCTTGGATTATTAAATATGTTCTCAGCTAAACAATGTTACTGCATTAACATGTCAAATATATTTCCTGAAGTGTTTCTCTTGGAATATTGAATATGTTATATTCCAAACTGTTCCCAATTTGAGCATTGCTGTAATGCCAATAATTAACACAGCCCTTTCAAAGCTAAATATAACCTCAGAAAACCGTTCTAATTAAAACAATACATCATCATAGAACTCGAGACATTTAAGTGAAAAGACACATAGATAAATATTTTTCTTCTCCTTCCCTACCTCATATTCTGGACCCCTTTCTGGCAAAGCTAATTTATGATAATAGCTATTCTAGGATATGAGGCCATTATGCTTATTCACTTTGTGTCATATTACGTGCTTCATGCGCAGGAAAGGGTGAACACACAGCTTCTTTTTAAAATCATGTAAGAGCGTACAAATTCAGTCTATCAAAACTTCTTATGGGGGTGCTGGCAGACTAGACCCAAAACTCTATCTGTAAAAGATAGGAGTGTGCATCATTCTATTAAAAGAAAGAAAGAAAGAAAGAAAGAAAAATCAGTACCCATTTTCTTTGTCATACCAGGGGAATTGTTGTGAGAAATAGGTCGTGGAATTCAATATCTGTGTGTGTGAGTGTATGCGTATACATATGTATGTGCACTCATGAATATTACTTGTATATACATGTATATACACATGTGCAGTGCATGATAGGCAGGGATGTGTGATTTAGATCTGAAAGCACCACATGGGGTGCTGGAAGCCCTCTAGCCATGTGAGCCAAGGTTTACTCCCACATTAACAGACACCAGCTCTCGACTCCGGAGAGTATCTCATGTTCTCAATCGCAGACCATTCCTAATCTTCGTGCTCCATCAGGGAGTGCTCTATTGCTCCGCACCGTGCCATACCCATCGATATTTCTGTGCAGAACTTGGCGAACAAGAGTGTTGTGGTTTTCTTCACGGTGAAATGCTTCCCTGTGCATAGGAAACACAAGAAATGCATGTAGCCTAATCAAGTCTTCTGGTTGCAATCAGACTGGCCTGATGGTATCGTTATGCAGTGAACCACAGTTGTTTTCCTTTGGTGTCCACGTCTCATTCTTTCAAGCAAATGAGGAAAAATCCCTAATAATTTTATCCCTGATAAAATTATTAAGTAGAGGAAAATTACTCAGTCCAACTCATTTGACCAAATTAAACATTAAAC
>JAOXNO010000020.1:80916684-80940798 GCA_028565335.1 Limnodromus scolopaceus
CAGGTTGGAGGGGGCTTGGAGCAACCTGGTGTGGTGGGAGGTGTCCCTGCCCAGGGCAGGGGGTGGCACTGGATGGATGGGCTTTAAGGTCCCTTCCGACTCAAACCATTCTATGATTTGCAGGATTTGCACGGCCCTTCTCTGGTTTAAAATCAAAGGAAATACATTTCCCTTTTCTCTACTAACAGCCTCAGTAAATTGAATTAAACCCAGCTAATCACGAATGACCTCAGCAAGTGAGGTACGGTTATGCCTCTTCTAAACTCTGTTAATGACTTGGCTGATTGATTCACTCTTCTGCACGGTGTTCTGGTGGGAGACAGGACAGATGGATGTCTCACCCCCTGGTACCACTCCCCACGTTCTCCTGCTTCCAAGCCGTGCTGAAGAACCACCCATCGGGAAACCCAAAAGCAAGGGAGCAGTGGGAGGGGACAGAAGGCGACAGCTGGAGGCAAGTCAGAGGCAGGAAAACCGTATGGGCAACGCGCTGCCCGGAGCAGGGCTCGGATGCCTCCTGGGGCTGCCGGGGAATGTCTTCTGGTGGTCCCACTCCCAGCTCGGGTCTGTGCTGGTGGAACTGGTGCCTGGGACGGTGACGAGAAGAAAAGAGTCGGTGCAGGAATCCCTTTCCCCACAGACTCACTGTCAGACAGCCGGTTCTGTGGGGGAAATCAAACAGCATTTGGTGGCAAAGTTTCTGATGGAAGTGTTTTCAGGGGAGGGAGCTCCCAGCGTTTCATTTATCGCCGTTCCGGTGAATTAACTTGCAGCTGGGTGCAGGTCACCCCCCCGTGAGGCCAAGCCCCCCAGCTTTGCTGCAGGCAGCCCCAGTGGCAGCCTGGAATTGCCCTGCCTCTGACAGACTCGCCTTTCGAACGCTGCAGGAGTTTATCAAGGGGAAAAAGGTGGAGTTAAGAGACTGAGACAAGAGGTGTTCGTGCCCGGGAGCAGGAGGAAGAGGAGGAGGAGGAGGAATAGAAGGAGGAAGGAGGTAGCGGAGGGCGATGCTGCAGCAGCACGGGAGCTGAACTGCACTCACCCCTGGACCAAAAGGCAGATACGAGGCTGGTCTGCACCTGAGAGAACTTGCCTTGGCTCAACGCAGTGCCACGGCCAGGTCCTGAGCTGTGCTGGACGCTGGCAGTCAGGGCAGCAGCCAGGGAAAACCAGGGGTAAGGGCACAGAGGAGACACGTCCTTATGAAGACACATCCTTGTCTCCAACCATTCCTCCTTTCAGGCGTTCTCATTCCCGTGCTGCATCGTGTCGTACCTGACGGGGCCTGGGCTGCTTTCTCAGCAGACTCAGGAAATACACGTTCTGGGGCAGCAGGCGAGATGGTGGGAGAGAAAGAGCTAATAGAAATGACTGTGGGGTCTTCTTGCTGGTGGACCTGTTGCCGGCAGGAGCCTGCAGACGGCTCTGCCAGCAGGAGGAACGAATTACGGAACGGGTCTAGACCGATGTTTGCCCTCCGTCTCTCCAGAATCCCCATCCTTAAGCTGGCAGGGGAAGAGTGTTTCCCTACACGACACCAGGGTCCTCGTTTCCAAAAAGTGTTCTGCATCCGCGCTCCGTGCCCCCAGGCACATTCCAGACTCTGCGAAATCTGAAAGGAATGTGTTTATTGTTCAATCTTGCAAAAAAGCCCTCTGTGTCCGAGGTCACGGGCTTCCAGCCCCTCGCACTCTGCAGAGAGCTTGATTGTTGTCAGGTGCAAGGAGACATCTATTAATTGAGCAATTTCTCCTGACCTTGATAGAAACCATCACTAACAGTCAAATAAATAGATGGGTATCATAATTTTTCAAGGCTAGGCTTAGAAATTAATTGCATTTATCGGATTTGGGCTGTTTTGCCATGGCAAGCGCTTTAGATTTTTTTCACGTTTTCTTTGCGACTTGCGCAGATGCATATATCATACTGAGGACAATGCTACACCTAATTTACTTCAGCAAATGAGACCAATTAAAAATAACTCAGTAAAAATGATACTGAATCTCCAATTACTCGGGGAAGATGAGGAGTGGGGCATTCTGTAATTGACTTCTTCATCTTCTCGTCCTCTAAAGCTCCGGTGTGAACCTTCGCCAGGGTAGTCGCTCGCTGGTTGCCATTAGCACCGACGGCTGTTTCCACTCTATGACCAGTATAAATCACATATTACTCTCTTATTTTTCTGGTTGGATGGAGGCTATTATCTGTACCTATGGGAGAGGTGGAAGACGGGGCATTTTTTTTCATCAGAACTTGCTGTTTTCTTCCAACTCTGCTGTATATGGTGTCTTCTGACACCTCCTGCTGACACCGCATCCATCGCTCCGGATGGGTTATTATGGGAAAGAAAGAACTAGTCGGTATAAATGAAGCATTGTGCTTTCCTTCAGGATTGGGAATTGCGGGTGCACTCTACAGTTTGCATGATTTGTGGGTCATACCCTATTTCAATAAGTAGCAAAAATAAAATGCCATGAAAATGATCAAAACTCCTGCCTTCCGCAGGTACCTGCCTCTAAAACAAGATGCTGCCAAACTGGCCGTGGTGAGTTCGTTTCTACCAGAGAAGTTAGCAGCTCTCGTGTCACTAATTACAAGGATTTTACAGAGAATGCACATTTCTAATTAAGGCTGTATTACACATGCTCCTCATTCTCAGCTAAACTCATTGTGATGAATAGTCAACAGCTGTTGCCCATAATGCCAAGATATGGATCTTCTTCCTTTTTAATTGGGAGAGGCAGCCTCTGTTGGGCTGTTGAAGGGTGTTGGTGTGGGGACGGAGAGGTCATGTCCAGGTTTCCCGGGCTGGGGAAAGAGGTGGCTCTTTTTGGGTGTCGCTGAACCCGTGTCTCAGTTGAGGGGGGGAATTTGTCTCTTCTTGAAGACTATTTTGAAGGTGATCCCCTGGAAAACTGCTGGCCGGGTTGGGAGTCGCCTTTCCCAGGACGGTACGTGGCCAGCTGGTTGGCATCTCTGCTTTTTCATGCCACCATCTTTCTTTTCTGCTTCGCCTGCCCTGCCAGAGATGTAAATAGTTTAATTGATGAGTGGGTCCAAAGTGCTTTGAAGCCCTTGGATGAAAGGCGTTACACGTGCGTGATGTTCTACAGCTGCTTGTTTGGAGGAGCATGTTTACATTTGCTTTTTACTAAATTCACCTCCCTTTGTTGACTTCTAAGGCAATATTTCAAACTTTGCATAAAAATGAAAAAAATTTGCTTTCATATTTAATGCGTAATAAGATCATGCAATTAGAAATGAGCCTTCATCATGATACCTGAACAGTGGCAGTACAATCTCCGAGGAGGACTCTTTTCTCGTAGCAGCCAGTGTAATCTTAAGGCTACTGTATGTATTTGCTTCCTTTGATCAATAATTTAGGGTAATCATTTTGTTCTGTAAAATTTCCAGAGTCCATATATATTGCATAAAATGCAGAATAGCAAATCACAGACTGGTTTTTAAAAAGCCCTTCATGAAAGGGTTGGGTTTTTTCTAACTCGGGGGGGGGTGGAAGATGTGGGTCTAGAGACGTGAATAAATCTGTTTGTTTGGGGACTCTGATTCCTGAAGATTTATTTTCTTAATACTGTTGAACAGCGCTTAGACTGTCCCCAGCTCCTGTGAGCTTACAGCAAAGCTATTTTTCTGTTTTATTTTAGCCTCTGGCCTTGCAGCCTCAGTCAGGAGAAGAGGAGCGGGGCTCGCACAGCGCAGCGTGGTGCGGGGCCGGGCGGGGAGTGCGGTGCTGTGAGACAGGGCAGCGAACGCACCCAGAGTCGCTGTGACGTGAGGGGCTGTGAGCACGCGCTCTGCGCCTCGCGGGGCGTTCGGGGCAGAGGAGGATATCTAACTTCAGGGATTCTTCGGTGGCCGGGGATACGCGTATCTGGAAAAGAGCCGAGATGGCTCAAAGCAGAGTTTTCTGCTGTTTGGAGCAGTGGAGAGCTGATGAAGGATGAAGCGGACCACCCGGTGAGCGCTGCAGCTTTAAACTTGAGCTGGGGGGGGCTTCCCGGGGCCGGAGAGGCCGAGGGAAGGCGGAGAGGCCCGAAGGGACTCGGGCATCGCGAGAGGGAGCGAGAGGATGACGTGTCTGGGGGCGGGCCGGGCGAGCCGCGGCGGATTCAAAAGCGGCCACAGCGCGAGCTTCCCCCGCACCACGCGGACAGCGGTGAGTGGGGCAGGAGCTGAGGGCGGCAGAGCCTGAGGGCAGCAGCCAACGGGGGTGGGTCCCCTCCTGGTCCTAGACAAAATAAGGCCCCAACACGCGCAAAAAAAAAAACCAAAAAAAAAGAACCCATGGCAACGAAACGCCCCAAAGCCCCTGTGAAGAGGAATGTGGGAACTCAGCCCGAGCTCCCACGCAAGGACGTGGCCGTGCAGGGCCTGGCTGCAGCGAGTGCCTGAGCCTGGCTGTGGTACCACAGGGACCCACACCGTGTGCGGTGAGAGCAGATAAATGAGCTGCTCAGGCAGGCGGTGGAACTGAGAGAAGAGGTGGAAAGGTTAAGAAGCATCAGAGAATACGAAAATGAAATAGAGTGGTGGAGCCGTACCCTGACACAAAGGCAGCAAGAAGAGGCTGCGAGTGCAGTTACAAGTAGCTGAATGTATACGCTTTGAGTAGCTCCATATTTGAATGCAGAGGTAGGTCCATGTGGAGCAGAGATACTTAAGGCCCAAGATGGAAGTTTATCTGTGTCCTAAAACTTGCCTTACTCATTGACTGTGTTCAAAGAACAGTTCTGCTTATAAGAAATGTTTTGCCTGTGCCTAGTTTATGTATATTACATTACATATATAGGTATATAATACATATATGGTTATAGATAGTTATAGGCAAACATGGATTAATGTATTTTTCTGATACCCAGAAAATATTTCTTATGCCTTAGACAACACAGAAACCACCTTAAAAAACCCCTCATGGGCCTTTTGTAGCTTTGAAACACTTCTAAAGAAAAGGGTGGAGTGACAGTGGGGCAGGAGGTAGGTTTGTGGAGACGAGAGGCTACAGGTCTTCTACTGAGAGCACTTGGAGGAACTGGCTTGTCCAGTTTTAGCAGTGTCATTATATGACATTAAACTGAAATTTTCCAAGTGAGCCTGCAGCAAGAGCCACCATCCCAGTGGTGGTGGTGGAGGAGACACTGTGCCCAAGGTAGGAGCAGAGAAAGCAGAAGCACACTCAGGTTGTCACCATTTCCACTCTCCTCACTGGAATGGGATGGTGAATATCACCCTAGAGCCTTCTACATTCATTAAATTATGTGTGTTATTAATTATGTGAAACAGCACTGCCAGCAACACAGGCAACAAGACTTCTGTACTTGCCTATATAGTAATATAGGGTTTTATAGGCTTTATGTTTGGACCCACTTGATGTAAAAGTGCTTCAAAATCCACCTGCCTGGTGAAGTTTCTCTGTCTCACTTGAGAATTTCCTCCTCAGGACATTGCTTTTACCTCTCGTCAGGCTTTTCATTACGCCCTTATCAGCCCATCTTTCCAGCTAACTTCTGCAAGGAGCCAAAAAGCTGTTACCAACATCTGAGCACGCACGGTCTGGGGGTGGAAGCCTCATTAGGTCAGCGTGGCCAATCCAGTCTGACCCGTCAGTAGCTCTGGGTTGGTGGAGCTCAGCTCCACGTGCTGTCCCTGCTCCACAGGCAGAGCCGGTGCTGCTGGTGGTTGTGCGGGCAGGGAGGAAGAAGGCTTGAGGTCTTTAATCCCAGCACTGACTGGAGGAGGGATGATGGCAGAAGTGGTAGCTGCTCTGCTACGACTAGGGACGGGAAAGTGCAATGGAGGAAAAGTCGAAAAGCGCTGGAGTAAAGAGAAACAAAAAAAAATAGCAAAGGGCTTCTTCCAGACGTGTACCCTCTTCTTGACCCACCGTGCAGCTCTGGAGTTGGCAGCTGCCTGTGTTTGCTTTCCATTGGACTTCGCCATGTGGCCAAGACAGCTGTGTCAAGCACTTTGGGTGGTTTTGCAATGAGAAAACACGATAGTGCAGAGCCAGCAGCTACTGCCATACAAGGGTGCTGGGAGAGAATAGGGAGCGATCTGCAGCCCTCCCACAAAGAGGGAGACCTCAACAGGACATATATTCCTTGCTAGGTAATAGGAAAAACTAAGCTAAAATAAAAATCAAAACAACAGCTGAGAAGCTTATTGCTTTGAAAAAAATACGTGGAAGTCCATCCTTCAACAGCTCCTATCATTCTTTCCTCTTAAGAAATGCTCCACGGGTAGCAGGAACGGGTCACAGAGCAGGTCACATCCAAATTCTTCTCTTTAGTGCTGCAAACATGTCTTAGGTCACTCCTGGCATTAATCCATTAGCGAGAATTTCCAAGAGGGAAAGTAACATCTTGTTTTCCAAGTACAAGAAGAACCAACAGCATGATCCGTGTTCCGTGACTTACACTATCTGCTGCTGACAATGGGTAGAACTACATTCCTGCAGAATTCAATCAATGTAGCAAGGCATGGAAGTCAAATGTTCCAGTTGCTTAGTTTTGAGATACATATGTGTATATATATCCTCTGGTATGACATTGGTATGCATTAACGTACAATTTCGACTTTTATAAGCAGAACCATGGGGAAAGAGCTAAATACTACAAGGCCATTACTCCAACAACTGTTGTTCTGGTGTCAGAAGTACTGGGTGGACCCTGTTGAGAGGCAGCCAGTGGAATTGCACCAATGTTCATTTCATTCCCTATTTTCTGTAAATTTCCAGGGTTTTCTTTTTTCATTCGCAGCTTAGTAGTGGTATTTCTGTGTGAGTCTATTTAGAAAGGCCCGATACAAATTTTTGTGCCAATGATTTTTCCATTAAAAACCAAAAAGTTGTAACCCAGAAATGCTATAAACCCAGAATTCTATAAAGCTCAACAATTACCATTGGTAAAAAAAAAACCCTCAAAATAAAAGTTTCTAATACAAGGCTGACATCATATCCATATTTAATATGAGTTTGTTTTTAATTTTACTTTGAGTAACACTCCCGATGAAAAGTGGTCTCATTAACTCATGAGGTACTTTTCTTTTCATCCAGAGCTTCCTCTCCTTGCACAGTCTGGGGGCAAGGATGAAGGGAGGAAAATCAGCTCATTACCTCGAGCCAGGAAGTGAATTATTTCAATGACAGAGCCAAATATATTATTATAACTCCATCTACTCTTGTTCACCTACTTGTTAGATATGGAAGGACGTCTAGTCCTTGTCCTCATTTTTGGCCATGTTTCCCTTTTTTTGAGGCACATCCCTCACCAAAACAGTGTTAACTTCCTGCTTTATAAATAAGACTTGCCTTCTGCTGTCTCTGAAACTGCAGAAAGGCAGTAAATATCTACAGTAATTTTGATTAAAGTCAAGGGGAGTAGGGAGTGTAGCCTGCTGACAGATTCCTATGAACATCATTTAACAGCAAGGCCTGCCAAACGAGACTTCAACTTCTGAGACAATCAGAGCACTCTGGCAAAATACCTGCTCCTTTAGGAACTCACACATCTGTTATTCTGGACCTAAAAAGCATAAAAAGTCATGGTAAAGTACATGCTGGGGTCAGTTTTAACTAAGGGGTGGTCAATGGGATGAGGGGCAATGGTTTTAAACTGAAAGAGGGGAGATTGAGACTAGATATTAGGAAGAAATTCTTTGCTGTGAGGGCGGTGAGACCCTGGAACAGGTTGCCCAGAGAAGCTGTGGCTGCCCCATCCCTGGAGGGGTTCAAGGCCAGGCTGGATGGGGCTTGGAGCAATCTGGTGTGGTGGGAGGTGTCCCTGCCCAGGCCAGGGGGATGGAATGAGATGATCTTTAAGGTCCCTTCCAACCCAAACTGTTCTATGATTCTAAGGTGGTGAGGCTTTACTTGGTGCCTTACATGGGGTCTCAAATGGGCTGCACCATACTCAAAAGGTTTTCCTAATAGTCAGAAAATGGTGGAGAATACAAACACCTTATTCCCATAAGTCTTGGCCTAAAACACCCTTGCAGCAGGTGTATGAAAGGTAAGTATGTCAGTGCTGGACAACCGTCGGGTTCCCTCCAAGTGAGATTTTTCATAAGTTTTCTTGTATTTATGGCTTCTGAAGCCGCACCGGTCAGTTAGCAGTTCTACTCATTTATGGCACTGCAGCGCAATGCTGCTAAATAAACAGCCTGTACAATTTCTCAGCCCAACATCACAGAGGAATAAGAAATAAAGAGATAACAGTAGGCATAAGAGAGATTCTGACATTGAAATAATCAATTAAAGGGAAAAAAACGTCGTCATAACAATAACTCCTGGCCTTTCATCAACTCTTCGTTTTGAGATTTTCTGTAATAGCCAGTAAAAGTTCAGCAATAAACACAAAGATAGATTCTCTCTTTTTCTTCTTCCTGTCTGTCAATGCTGACTTTCAATTCCCTGTTTCTTTTAACTCTGTTATTTGCCGTTAATATACGTAAGTAGAAATTATTGCTTTAACAAGATATAATAAGAATACATTAATATGCTGCAGAAATAGCTCTTTCTTGGACTTCTTAAGGATTGACCTGTATTCACTGATGCTGGTTTGTATGGCCCCTGAGTGTAACTTCCTCAATTGCTAACTTTCCTCATGGGTACTGCTTTCCTGTGCTAGCTTTCAGCCTGCCTTTGGATATAACTGGGGCTTTAACTGCTCTAACACCGTTAGCTGGGGACTCTTGACCTAGGGGCGTAGGTGACAAAGGGTTTTTCATCCACCACTTCTTGTCTCTTTGAGAAAGAAGTTAAAACAGTGGTAGACTTAGACTGTAAGGTGTGAGCTGAAATGTAAGGTTACAAATGTTTACCTTGGAAAGCAAGTGTGAGAGTAAATATTTACAAAATACTGCAAAGCATAGGTGCAGATTCATGACCTCTGATATTTCTAGGTCTTTACAGTCAATGCAGTTGAAGAAAAAAGTGAGGAATAACCTTACATCTTTTGGGGTTTCTGGTTTTCCTTTTTTCCTGTAAGGTTCATCAGTGGACAACTACTCTGTCTTTCGCTGGTATGTGATCTGGCTGCTTTCTGGCTGCCAGAGGGGTCCTCCACATGGCACAAAGCATGAGAAGAACCCAATGCAAAGAGAACCTCCTGAAGGGATGCTATCCAGCAGAGGGGAAGAAAGCCGTGGGCAGAGAAACAGGGCAGAGATGGGAAGCAATGGGGTGCTAGTCTGCTTTGTCCGCTTTTGGCTGTTCTCGGCCTCCTGGAACCACATGTAATTGGTGTGATTTACCGGACCTCACAGAGCTCTGTAATGAGAAGCTGCAGCCAGAACTGCGGGGGGGAACTGCAAGCTGCCTCTGCATGCTGGCTCTCCCATGTTTGCCCTCCACAAAGCACGCCTGTCCCGCTGTTTGTACCTTCCATCTCCAACTGAGTGTTTATTTCTTCCTCAGCTAAACTGAAATTCAAAAATAGGGCTTTCTTGGATTTTCCGGGATGACTAGATTGGAAGGAAGTAGCGGAATCTTATTCTATCCCAGTCTTCACATCTGGCAAACTGGGCTAAGTGCATTTTCAGTGCATCTTCAAGCTGAACACCTCTCTTTTAAAATTTCGGTCTGTCCTATTAAAACAACCAACAAAAAAACCCACCACCGAACCTTTTCCACCACTTGCAGGGCTGAAATCGGAGGTACAAATGACTGTTGTGTGGGAGTAGCTGACAGCGTGCTGAGAGCGATGCAAAATATTTATAGTGAATCCCGAGTATCCAGGCAAATCTGCCTTTTAAAGATTTGCCAAAGATTGTGAACCTTTCAGGTAAGCCTCAGCCAAGTGTAGACAAAATCTGAGCTGAACGCAGTTTGCCAGAAAGGAATTTATGGCTTTTGGCTTTGGGTAGAAACTGCAAGATTCAGCATGGTCTTGGCATAGCTGGCTCTGCATAAAGAGAAACTTGGCAGTTTAGACTAAGTTTCAGGTGTTACATTAATGTTAGGAAAATGTATTCATAATGCTGAAAAGCACAGTATTTTTATCATCATAAAATATACCCATAACCTGTTTATCTGTGGAATTATAACTTTACAAAAGAAGAAAGCGCTTAAAATAAATCTTAGTGCAAACCTGTAGTAAATACACTCTTAATTTCATGATAGATATATGAATGATTACTTTTCTTCATTTCATTTTTCTGGTGGTTTCTGTGTGTGTGTGTATGTGTATGTGTTGGCAGTTGGTTGGTTCTACAAATGGTCTTATGACGCTGCCTGCCAAAATGGTATATGTTTTGCTGTCCTCAATTACACGTATTGTTGTCCTTTGATTTTGATGTGAATTTTTAGAACTTCAGCTTTAACTGGTACAAATCTTTTCCTACAGAGCAAAATGGAGAGTTAATACTTCAGGAAGGAAAGTGCAGATAAGAAGTAAATGTTCTCAATAGAAACTCTGATAAGGGAAATTATAAGGTTGATAAGAATGGAAACAGCTTCATCAAAAATAGTGCTTAACGGCAAATAACAGTCAAACCCTTGATGACACACAGCAGGTCCAAAGTTGACTTATGAAGTGTGATCACCAGTGGGCAGGGTTGCACTGCTAGGGAGATGCCTTTTACAACAGTAACTTCAAATGCTAAGAAAAAGAGTTAGATTTAAACAGAAGGATCTGATTTGCATTTCAAAGGTTAATATTTCTGGAGAGCTATGAGTGGGAGATTTTAAGTTGTGGCTTAGGATATAGCATCACGTGACTAAGATGATACTTCTGTCATGATGACACCCATAAAGGATCTTCAAGCTGTTCTCAAAGAAAAATAAGGTTGAAGAAGATACAGAAAAATAAAACGTATGTTGAAGTCTGCTTTTTGATATCTAGACATGCACAAAAATGCTGTGCCTACAATTTATCATAATTATCTCTGGAAACAAGGAAACTTGAGGAAGGAAATAGAGAATTCTATATGCTTTATGAGTGTCACTTGGCTAGCATTAATAATTATGCATATGAATATTCAATTCCATGGCTAATTTTCTTCCAAAAATAGACTAGGAAAGACAACAGTATCAAATATTGCACAATGGCCTTGATTATAATTTCCTGAATATGGTTCCTTTAACATTGTGAGACATTTTTTGCTATGTAGACACTAGCTTCTTGAATGTGGAGAAAAATGTGAATTATCTGGATTAATCAGACCAGCAATTTTCCCAAAAGCAGTAGGCACTTGTTACGTAAATCAGTCTTAATCCAAAGCAGGCTTTGACTGGACAGTGATGGAAAACTACGTGAGAAAAGAGAATTCCGCAACATAAGAACTTCCCGTAAATTAGTGAAATCCCCGGGGCAGTTCACAAGAAGTCAGCTAAGGTATCTGGGTGCACAAGGATTGGCCAAGACACTGCCACCAGGAACGCCAGCAGCACCCGTGGCCATCGGCAGCTGCCCAGCCTGGCCATTAAACTGACAAGCAAACGATTTTCCCGGACTGGTTGCCAAGAGTAAATTAGCGTAGTCCAGACAGAGAATAAGATTAAACCCTGATAAGATTTAAAACTAAAGTGAAACCAACCAAAGTGTAAACCAGCATGCGGAAATAGCTCTACGGTGACTACAGACAGCACACCCCAAGAGCTGATCTGAGTAAAGACAACTCTTCTGTTGGCAGAGACACCTGTTTGGGGTTTTCAGCACCTGGCACCAATAAATGTGTAACTTTAAAAATAACAGTGATGTTGTGGCCACAGTGATCTAAGGAACAGAATGATCCAGTTCTGGACACAGAGGTCTTTTTGTGGTCCAACATGAAACCAGGCTGGATGGGGCTTTGAGCAACCTGGTTTAGTGGGAGGTGTCCCTGCCCAGGGCAGGGGGGTTGGAACTTGACGATCTTTAAGGTCCCTTCCAACTCATACCATTCTATGATTCTGTGATCTTTCTTCACAAGCCTTGATCCCACTTAAAACATTCTTTTGAAAAAACAACTTTTAACGATACAGTCACATGATTAGGGATATAGTCATATGATGGTTATCAAATAAAATTTTCCAAATGAAAACAAGAACTCAAAGAGTGCATCTGTGGAGTGCACTGAATTTTTTTTTTTTTTTTGTGCTCATAAACACCTTGAAGTAGGTTGAGGAACTGTTCAAATGGAATGTTCAAATTAATTTCCTTTACCAAAAGTCCTGCAAAGATACTTTATAGTTTTATAAATAGAAATAACATTCCTTTAAAATGGATAACATTATCTGAATCCAGGGTAGAGTATCTCAGCCATGGGTGAAAATACATGTGTGAGAATTATGATCTATTTTAGTTTAGTTAGCAATAAAAGTCCTTTACCTTACAAGACCAATTTAGAACTACGGGATAGGGATACAGTATGCATTTTGGCTTTCTCTCAGTGTGTAAACAGGAGAGAAAGAGGAGGTTTGTTGATGCCCTACAGTCTGTTGTGTCCTTTCTCATTACTGTTAGCAGAGTTATCTCAATTTCCAAATTTAGACAAGCTGTAGTGGCAGCACAGTGAGCTGGAACATGCAGAATTAGAGGATAAAGAGACAGAGAGACTACAAGTGTCAAATGCTCAATGAAGGCTTTCTGTGGATCAGTCCACCAGGTTTGCATGTGATCTTATGAAGTGTATAATGTATCCTCTCCTTTTATTGACAGCTACGGAAGTTTGTTCTTAATTTACTAGCTTCCTGCAGCTGTCACTCTGCAGAACACATAAATCAAGCTGTTGTGTATGAGAAACCCCGTCACACACACGCCTGCACAAAAACCTCCCACAAATTACAAGATGTGCCAGGAAAACCTCCCTTCTTCTCCCATGGAGAACTTTCCACAGCCTCTTTGGGTGACTTGTTCCAGAGCTTAATTATCCTCATAGTAGATATCCGGTTGGAACCTCTCCTGTTTCAGCTTGGGACCAGTATGTCTCATTCTCCTGCCGTGCTCCTCTGCCTTCTCTTGTGCAACCACCTCTGTGTGCATTGGAAGGCTAATTAGCAGTTAATGGCTATTAATTCCCCTCTGAGCCTTCTTCACACTGAAAAGCCCCCTTCCCTCAGCGTGCCCTCGCAGGTTACGTGCTGTCCAGCTGGCAAGGACAATTTTTGTGTGTCCCTTGAAAAAGTAAAGTGGTGCCAACTTGGCCAAAGTTGTTTATATGATAAACATGGTGAAACATACATTACAATGCCAACGACCTCATTTTCACAGTACTTTAAGACTGTGCATTAAAGGACGAAGTGAAAAAGAACATCATGGGTATCAAAAGTGTGATGGAGGGCAAGTCAGTTCCCAAACCGGTGGTTTTGAAACAAACCCACCGAGACTGTGAAAGCTGTGGTGGCAGTGACACAGCCCGAGTGTCTGCATCCTGCCCCGTGCTCTTCCGCAGTAAACAGCCTGGCAGCTGCTGGTGCTAAAATAAGCGCGGATCGATGCGACTTGATCCATGGCATCCCCATGTGTACGGCCGTTGGAACTCGGTGCCGTTCGGGCAGGACCATTTGCCTTGTTTTGACTTCCCAAAATTCAGTTGGAGTGCTTTCTATTGGAGACACAGAGTAGTGAGAACAAGACCACGAACCCCTTTTGATACTTCAGACAAAACCACAATGACGGCACGTAAGAACTCACCTTTGCAGAGCGTGTGTTCGTGAGAGCCTAGATTTGGATAAAAATATGGATCAAAGAAAGTTCCATCCTTTTTTCCAGCTGAGCAAGAAACCTTCTACCCAACAATACAATTCCTGTGTCAATGTATAAGCCACTTAGGAGTGTTGGATTTTCTTAGTTATAATAGTTTCATAAGGTTCTGTTTGTAAGGCATTGCAATAGTATTTCACAAGGGCAGGAGAAGTAAGCTTCACGGATTTTGTTTCTGTTAGCTAACTCTGTGACTCCTCCTGTCCTGTCCTTGGACATGTCAAATAGCTTTCCTTGGTCCATGTGCTTGTTAGGAAAGGACCCAGAGGAGATGTCTTATCACCCATCTGCGTCAATACGTGGGACTTCTCTGAAGTGTACATATCCTTCTCAACCATGAGGAAAGGAGGGCTGCAGCAGCAGTCCCACGCGAGGCAATGCATCTCAGGGATGCTGGACCCCTTGCTGGGTCCACAGGGGTTTGTATCTCTGGACGACAGCGAGGGTCCGAAGTGGTGGCAGCCGGGAGGAGTGGCAGCAAGGATGCTTTGGGTGTCGAAATGCCTTTCTGTGGTTCTGGCAGAGCAGCAGTTCCTCAGAAATAGCACTGTCTGAAAAACACACAGAGACTTAAATCGGGACATCGGTCCGAGTTAAGGAGATAATCATGGCACTTTATTCCATGTTTATTTGTTTTGGAAGAGTGTGTCCATGCTTGGGGCTGCACAGGAGAGTGACACAGCATGGGCTTTGCTTACCAGTGCCTTATGTCCCCGGGACGCTGAAAGATGGGGCTGTGCAGCGTTTTCAGCTAATGGGTTTTCTTGAAGAGCACAAAACCACTTGAAACGTGTGTGCAACTTTTGTGGCTAGGTCCTCAGAGACCAAAATGCCAGAGGCTGCTCTGAATTCAGTGTCATCACTGTTATCTGTTCTTCTTGTGTTTTTTATCCTCTTCACGTCCATTAAACAACTTAAATTAAAAGAAAACCATTTGCTGGTCCCATTATGCTTGACCTACATCAGAGTTCTTGGATTTGTTTATGGAATGAAAGGATATTTCAGTTCCTTTTTAGTGTCTCTTAAGTGCAACATGTGTTTGCATCAGTTTTTTGGAATGTATTTACTTATATGTATCACAAACACATTTCCTCTGAGTTAACTGCTCTGGGTCCTTGTGACAAAAAACAATAATCTGAACAAGTGAGAAAATGTTCTCTCAAATAGTTGTTTTTAAGACTTTCATTTGCTGATTTTCTGTTAAAAAAAAAAGGCACAGAGCTGTATGGCTTTGCAGCAGCTTTGTGAGGGTATTTCCAGTGTTTGACCAGCTGAGATTGAAATCCCATCAAATCCCATTAACTTCTGTTATGTATCCCTTTGGACCAGACTCTGTTGTCGTATAGTTTTAAATGTTAGAAATTATGAATCTGTGGATCGTGAAGTGTGGTTTAATGCTGCCAGTTTTACAGGGGTAGGGTGATGAAAATATATCTTGGGTATTTGCAGTCTCCATGTATTTTCAAAATTCCTTCCATTAGGAATTCCCAAATATAATTAGATGAAACTACTTTTTATAATCCCAGTTATTACTTTCATGCCAATGGGTACCTTTCTAGTTTAGTTCTGTTTAGTACAACTGGTTTCAGGGGTCTAGAGGACAATGTGAAATACAAAAAACAATGCAGAAGTAATTGCATTGTAGCAATCAGGAAGAATCCAGAAGTGGTCATTCTGTACTCTTTTGGCTAAACTCTTTTTTAGTAATTATTGGACCGGTTTATTTATCAATTGAAACAGATTTTTTTCCATCAGATTTAGTGCAACTTAAGAATTAGAGAAAGTCAGATTTCATATTCAAGAAGTTCAATCACTGGATTTCTTTGCAAACAAAAGACATGGTTATAATACTTTTCTTGGCTAAGTCTAAAGGTCAAAATTAGCAAGTTTTAAAGAAGAACTGCAGACGCATACAGCAGAGCTTTTGTAGTAATCACAAATGAAAGACAGTGCTGAATTAGTGGATATCATAGAGAATCTAATTTATAGCTACAACTTGGTATCTGTGACGGCAGCAGCGCAGTTTGCACGAGATTGAAATTTGGGCAAGAAAGCAAAGAGCCAGCAGGTCGGTGAGGAAATACAGAATTGTGGCCAGGGGCCAGCAGCCAAGTCCTGTTGCAAAGGCGGCCCTTAACCACATTTTCACTATTATGACAACTGTGAAACTCGAGTTGGTTTTGTTGTTGTTGAGATCTTGGCTTTGCTTTGCAACTGTGTGGCTTCAACCAAATAATAATTTTCAATGACTCTTTTGGGTTGTGCTTTTTTGCATGTGTGTGTTTTTAGCTGGAGGCCCCAGGGTATGAACTTACTTTTAACTTCCAGATCTCTGATGGGCAGTGACATCATCTCTTATTTTCTGCAGAAATGGGCTGCAACCCTTTGAGGCACGGACTGCTGGTTAAGAGAAGGCATCTGCTACAGAATACAGGACCTTGCATTCAACCTCTGGTCTAAGCTCCCTTGATTTCTCACCCTGATGTTCCTCTTCTCTCTCTCTGTTTCAGGGTCTTTATGTCTTTGTGGTATATTTTATCCTGCACAACCAACTTTGCTGTCCTGTAAAAGCAAGTTATACTGTAGACATGAATGGGCACACGACTCCGGGATCGGCTTTTTTCACACATGGCAGTGGTCTGCCAGCTGCAGGTGGAGAGATCAGCAAGTCCACTCAGAACCTCATCAGTGCTATGGAAGAGGTAACAGTGCTCTACAGTCATTATCTTGTGTATTGAAAATGTGCCTGGACATTTAAGTGGCAGTAGTGAAGTGCAATACACAGGAATGAGACACTAATTATTAAAAGTTGCATTTGGCGAGGGTGGATTATTTTTTTTTTTTTTTCACTATAAAAGTTGCTATTTTTAGTGATATTCTTGGAACTTACAACTCCCTGGTAATATCCCATCTAGAGAATTCCCCCTTTTCTACTTGAGTCTTCAGTTTGTTATAGAGACTGATTAAATTGTGATTAGTGGTTATGGAAAGCAGAAGCAGGGTCCAGCAGAGGAAGAGGCAGTGGTAAGACAGGAGTGAGCTGGAACCTTTCAGTGCTTTAATTTAAAGTTCTCCATAGAAGGGGCCAATGTTCAGAAATAGAAATATTTTTGAAACTTTTTGAGATAGCTAGGACAGGCATAACAAACACAGGTTAAATTACTTGTAATCAAGTTACATATATATATATATTTAATTATTGTTGTTATTTTAGGGGGAAAAAAAAAGGCTACCTGATTCTCTATAGAAGTGACAGAATAGCTGGTTCCAAAATCTCTTGAGTTCGGCTCTGGTCATACTTTCCAGTTTCTGTACTACAGTTTTGATGTTTAATGCATTTCTCTGTCTTTTCAACCTATGCAGGTGCCTGCAGACTGGGAGAGGGCATCCTTGCAGCCTGCTAGTCAGGCTAGTGCTGCCTTTAAGCAGAGTCCACAAAATGGCAATGTTTTCCACCCTTCTGGAGGATTTAGTACCAGCTCATTGGTTGCTGATGAGGAATCACAGGAGTTTGATGACCTAATATTTGCTTTAAAGACTGGTGAGTGACTCTTCTCCTTGTTCCTCAAAGTCTGTTATGTATTCTTTGCCACAACGCTTTCACCATTCCCTGAGATCCAATTAATGAGATCCGTTAATACAGTCTGATTGCCAGTGAATATCTGAAGTAAAATTGTTTTGCCTTGGACGGCTATTGCATGAAAAATATTTTGCAGGCTGTCTGAAATAACAGAGAATGTTTCTGCAAAAACATGTTTTGGGTCATGATGATAAGCAGGCCTACAGAAAATAGCAGCAGATTGGAGGCTCTGACATTTTTTCACAAGTGCTTAAATGGCTAACTTGCTGCCTCTGGATGCAGGCTGGCTTGTCTTCTTTTCCTTTATTTTTCAAATATGTAGAGTATATCCAATGTTTATATTTATTTTAGAGATATATATGTCTGTGAAAAACAGTGTAGAATAAAACAATAAGTGTAGAACAAAATAATTGTACAAAATAGATTTCGGTCTGCAAAATGGTGTACACTGAAACAATAAACTGGATAGACTTCTGCCCAAACGCAAGAGCCAGCTGTGATGAGCTCACCATGCTGCTGGAGGACAGCACTCAAAGTGCCCACACTCAAACTACACCTGCAAAACAAAACATCCGTAATCAGATTCCCCTTAGAGTTCAAGTCTTAGAATTCAAGTCTTCAAAATCCCAGGCTTTGCCCCCAGTTAGGTATCGCTTTTCTGCTTCCCCACCCACTCCACCAATGAAGCTTCAGGTTATTCAAATGAAGATATCAATAGATAGCCAGATGTGGTCACAGATGGAGGAAATGAAGTGAAACCGGATCCAATGATAGGTCAACATGGCAATGACTGATAAGATGACCACAAAGACAAAGGAGCACCACCTGATAAGACCTGACAGATGCTAACCCAAGCCCAGCTTCTCTAGGCACCAGGTGAAAGACAAATGGACTGGCTTGGTAGTAGGAGGTCACCTGGATGATCTTTGGGGATACCATCGAGCCTTGCAAGAGACAACAGTCTCTCTTTATGAAGATTGTCACAAAATCTGTAACTTTTCTGGACACTATGTAGACTACTTCTACCTTGTCATGCAGTTAAAGATTTTGGGCAAGACCTTCAAATCGAGGTGTATAAGCTTACAGTTGCAAAGATTTTTTTAAGTACCTAAGAAGGTAGTTTTTAGTTTTGTTACTCCTTCCTGAATATTTTGAAGGAAACCAGATCATTCATAGATAGTTAATAAGATACGAAGCCATTCACATCTAACACTCCCACCATCACACACAGTGTTTACTGCTTAAGCAGCTGATGGCCTATTTTCTGCAGTAAAATCTCTACCCACTGTGGAAGACTGAGTCTTAAATCATGAAGAACAATCTAGGAAACAGCAGTAGCTAAAACTCATGGTTAATACAATTCACCACAACTTTAGCATTTAATGGTTTTCTAATAAATCTTCAAGCTCCATCCTTAGTTAATATGTTTTCAGTCCTTTTAAAGGAAGGAGGTCTAGAATCAGATTTTTATTATTTTGCCTAAATTTTATCATTGTCTTCTTTATTAATATGTTATTATCATTTGTTCTTATGAGCTTTCTGTATTAATATGATTTGAAGTAGAGACATCAGGCCACAGCTGAAGAAAAAGATTTTTGTTTGTATTACTAATTCAAGAAATACCCGACCATTTTACCCCAGTGCTTATTGGTGTGCCCAGACTGTGTCCCAGCAACATTACAGGGGCAAAAAGGGTGATTTCTAAGCCAAACCAGTTGTCCAGTGTGGTTCAAGCCCCACACACAACATTTGA
The DNA here is from genome assembly GCA_028565335.1 of Limnodromus scolopaceus. Taxonomy (NCBI): domain Eukaryota; kingdom Metazoa; phylum Chordata; class Aves; order Charadriiformes; family Scolopacidae; genus Limnodromus; species Limnodromus scolopaceus. Next base: position 80,935,718 of record JAOXNO010000020.1, read on the forward strand.
ACAAGCCAAGATGAGGAGGTGGTGTTGAGGTTACAATAGCTTTAACCACCAAAGTAAATGTTTATCAGTATTGCCTTAGAAACAAGCTGTAGCTCAACACAGTCTTTAATCCAAAAACTGTGAGCTTTGCTGTAACTGGAAATCGTATCTGGTTTATTATTTTCACCCAGAACTGCTCTCCAGCCCAGTTCAGTGCATGGCCAAGGAGTCAAGGTGCTCCTGATGGCGTGAGGGAGGCAAGCGCGTGGATGCAATGAAAAGGGAGATGAGGAGGTGGAAAGTGGTGTTTCTTCTCTGTTTGGCCGTACAGGCTTATGCTGCTCAGGTATTCACTGATCTGGGCTCTGACAGGAATCTTATGGTACAGTTAAGCTGCAGGAACTGAGAGGAGCCGGTCCCCTGGTCCCTCCTGCCAGCACTTTCTTCTTCCTCTCTTGCATCGTTTCTCGCGCTCACATGAAACTGCAACAGCTCAGGTTAGAGACTTCTCCTTTCCCTCTTCCTCTCCCCGTCTCGCTACCTCCCTCTCCCCTTGCCACTCCACATCAGTTCGATGCCCCTGGATTACCGGTCCCAGCTCCAAGGAAGCAGTGGTCATCAGCAACTGGAAGACCAGCACCTCTTCTCTAATAGGCTAAAATCTACAGGCAGATGGGATGCCTTTTTGCTACCTTGCTCTTGTCTGTCTTTTGCCGTAAACAGTGCTTCTCAAACCTTTTTGGACCAGGCTTTATTTCAGTAGGCTGAGAATTCCTCATCTGGAGTGGACAACCCCCTGGGAGAGCAGGGAAAAGGTGCTTTGCACCACGTTAGCTGTTTTGATCACTCCTCAACTGGGAGGTATGGCTTTTGGGTATAAAGGAAGGCTAGAAATGCATCGCTATTGCTTGAGCTTTACCTCTGATAAGCAGAAACAGAAACCTCCATTTTCTGTCGTTACCTAAAACTGTCAATCTATAACCAAACTCAGCCTTAGCAGTGCTAAAATATTAGCTCCCGCTCCGAAGGCTGGCTGAGGATCAGCACTGATTAGCAAAGGAATATGCAAAAATGTCTTTATGCCTCTTTGCACTTCATCTGTCCTTTCTGCTCGTGTAGTTTGGAGCTGTCTGAAGGTTACTTTAATTTATGCTCACTGTCTGTAGCCGGGAGGTTTAATCTTGGCAGCCAAGATCAGCCAGAATGAGGGTATAATCACAGCAGAGCTAAAATCTCATTCCTCCCCCTGCCCCACCCTTGCACTGCAGCTGGAAGGATGTCTGATCATAGAATCATTTCGGTTGGAAAAGACCCTTGGGATCATGGAGTCCAACCATCTACCCTACTCTCCAAAGTTCTCCCCTACACCATATCCCCCAACACCACATCTAACCGGCTCTTAAACACGTTCAGGGATGGTGACTCAACCCCCTCCCTGGGCAGCCTGTTCCAGTCTCTGACCACTCTTTCTGTGAAGAATTTCTTCCTAATGTCCAGTCTAAACCTACCCTGTTGCAGCTTGAAGCCATTCCCTCTTGTTCCATTGCTAATTGCTTGTGAGAAGAGACCAGCACCAACCTCTCTACAATGTCCTTTCGAGTAGTTGTAGAGAGTGATGAGGTCTCCCCTCAGTCTCCTCTTCCTCAAACTAAACAGTCCCAGCTCCTTCAATCACTCTTCGTACAATTTGTTCTCCAGGCCCTTCACCAGCTTTGTTGCCCTCTTCTGCACCCCCTCCAGCACCTTGAGATCTCTCTTGGATTAAGGTGCCCAGAACTGGACACAACACTCCAGGTGTGGCCTCCCCAGTGCTGAGTACAGGGGGACAGCCACCTCCCTACTTCTGCTGGTCGCGCTATTTCTAATCCAAGCCAGGATGTCATTGGCTTTCTTGGCCACCTGGGCACACTGCTGGCTCATATTCAGCCACTTGTCACTTAGAACCCCCAAGTCCTTTTCCACCAGGCAGCTCCAGCCACACTTTCCCGAGCCTGTCGCGATGCGTGGGGTTGTTGTGACCCAAGTGCAGGACCTGGCACTTGGTCTTGTTGAAGCTCTGACCATTAAGGTTGGCCCATCGATCCAACCTACCCAAGTCTCTCTGTGGAGCCTCCCCATCTTCATGCAGATCAACACTCCCGCTTAACTTGGTGTCATCTGCGAACTTACTGATGACACATTCTATGTCATTATCGAGATCGTCAATGAAGACGTTAAACAGAAATGGTCCCAACACTGAGCCCTGGGGAACACCACTTGTGACCGGCCACCAGGTGTGAAGCGGACCCCCATCGTTGCAACCCCATCGTTGCATTGAGTTTGCCGGTGCTCAGCGTCCCCAAACTCACCCTTTGTAGAAGCCGGCGATGCCGTCCTGCATGAGGAGGGCGAGGAGGCAGCTGAGCACGTTCCGGTACTGCCCGGGGCCCGCGTTCATGTACCGCGTCTTCACCACGTCCACCGGCGACGCCACCACCGTGGCGCAGAACCCGGCCCCGAAAGCGGCCACGAAGTGACAGGGGACGTTGTCTGGCGGGGCAGAGACGGGGGGGGGTTGAGGGTCACGGGGACGGGGGTGGCACCCGGCTGTGTCCTGTCCCCACCTCCCCGGCACCGTTCTTTACCTGTCATCAGCTGCGCCCGCAGCAGCGCGTCCTTAATGAGGTCGTAGGTGACGAGCTCCCCGCAGTTGACGATGGCGTTGCGGGTGATGTTGGGCAGTGTCCCTGTGCAGGAGGGGGGTGGCATCGGGAACAGCGGTCACATCCCCTCTCAGAGCATCCAGGATGGGTGCCCCAGCCCTGCTGTCCCCATACCTGTCCCCATCCCCATACCTGTCCCCTTCCTCATCCCCATTCCCATCCCCATTTCTGTTCCCAGTTCTATTCCCATTCCATCCCTGTCCCCTTATCCCCATTCCCATTTCTGTTCCCAATTCTATTCCTATTCCCATTCCCATTTCTATTCCAATCTCATCCCTGTCCCCTTCCTCATCCCTGTCCCTTCCTCATCCCCATTCCCATTTCTGTTCCCATCCCATCCATATCTCCATCCCTGTCCCCTTCCTCGTCCCTGTTCCCATTCCCATTTCTATTCCTATCCCATCCCTGTCCCCATTCCCATGCCTGTCCCCAACCCATCCCCATTCCCATTTCTGTTCTCATTTCTATTCCAGTTCCCATCCCATCCCTGTCCCATTCCTCCTCCCCATTCCCATTTCTGTTCCAATTCCCATTTCTATTCCCATCCCATGCTTGTCTCCATCCCTGTCCCCTTCTCCATCCCCATTCCCATCCCTACCCCCATCCCCATTTGTGTTCCCATTTCTCCTCTAATTTCCATTCCTGTTCCCATCCCATCCCTGTCCCTTCTTCCTCCCCATTCCAATTTCTGTTCCAATTCCCATTTCTATTTCCATCCCACGCCTGTCTCCATCCCTGTCCCCTTCTTCATTCCCATCCCTATCCCCATCCCCATTTCTGTTCCCATTTCTCTTCCAATTCCCATCCCATCCCTGTCCCTTTCTCCTCCTCATTCCCATTTCTGTTCCAATTCCCATCCCAAGCCTGTCTCCATCCCTGTCCCCTTCTTCATCCCCATCCCCATTTCTGTTCCCATTTCTCTTCCGATTCCCATCCCATCCCATCCCATCCCATCCCATCCCATCCCATCCCATCCCTGTCCCTTCTTCCTCCCCATTCCAATTTCTGTTGCAATTCCCATTCCTATTCCCATCCCATCCCATTCCATCCCTGGCCCTTCCTCATCCCTATTCCCATTTCTGTTCCTATCCCCATCCCATCCTGTCCCCATTCCCATGCCTGTCCCCAACTCATCCCTGTCCCCGTCCCTGTCCCCATCCTTGTCCCCACCTGCCCCTACCTCTCCAGAGCCCGCGGACGCCCTCCTCCCTGGCGATGGTGCGATAGGCGTCCACGGTGCCGCTGTACCGCCGGGCGCTCTCCGGCATCGCCCCGTTGGCCTGGAACCGAACCTTGACCACGTCGGTGGGTTGGGCGCAGGCCACGGCCACCGCCCCCGTGGTGCAACCGGCCAACAACCGCGCCGCCAGCCCTGTGCCTGGAGAGGGCAGGAGCTGGGACCCCTGGCTATGTGGGGACACCCAGCCTCGTGGGGGACCCCCCAGCCCAGCAGGGAGCCCTGGCTGTGTGGGGAACCCCGTCTGTGCGGAAACCCCCAGCCCTGTGGGGGACCCTCGGCTGCAAGGGGACCCCCAGCCCTGCAGGAACCCCCCAGCTACTTGGGGACCCCTAGCCTTGAGGGAACCCTTGGCTATGGGGGGACTCAGCCCCACAGGGACCCCTGGCTGCATGGGGACTCCCAGCCCTGCGGGGACCACCAGCTGTGTGGGGACCCCCAGCCCTGTGGACACCCCTGGCTGTGTGGGGACCCCCAGCCCTGAAGGAACCCCTGGCTGTGGGGGGACTCAGCCCTACAGGGACCCCTGCATGGGGACTCCCAGCCCCATGGGGACCCCCAGCTCTGTGGGGACCCTTGACTGTGTAGGGACCCAACCCCCAGCCCTCTGGGGACCCTCATCTGTGTGGGGACCCCCAGCCCTGTGGACACCCCTGGCTGCGGGGGGCCCCCCAGCTCCGTGGGGGACCACAGTCCTGCAGGAACCCCCATCTGCGAGGGGACCCACAACCCTGAGGGAGCCCTTGGCTGTGGGGGGACGCCCAGCCCTGCAGGGACCACAGGCTGTGTGGGGACCCCCAGCTCTGTGGGGACCCCCAACCCTAAGGGGACACCTGGCCGTGTGGGGACTCCCCAGCCCTGTGGGGACCCTCATCTTCATGGAGACCACCAGCCATGTGAGGACCCCTGGCTGTGTGGGGACTCCCCAGCCCTGCAGGGACCCCCCCCAACCCTGGGGGGACACCTGGCCGTGTGGGGAGTCCCCAGCCCTGCGGGGACCCTCATCTTGGTGGAGACCCCCAACCCTGTGGGGACCCCCGGCCGTGTGGGGACTCCCCAGCCCTGTAGGAACCCTCATCTTCATGGAGACCACCAGCCATGTGAGGACCCCTGGCTGTGTGGGGACCCCCCCCAGCCCTGCAGGGACCCCCCCAACCCTGCAG
>JAOXNO010000020.1:80966524-80978327 GCA_028565335.1 Limnodromus scolopaceus
TACAATAAATTTTTATATCTTTGCTCCGGTGACTTTGTCCTCTTCAAATTTCAAGCGTGAGCTGGTGTTTCTCACAGTTTTATTGAATAGCTTAATTTGCAAGGTTAACTGCACATGCATGTTTGATATGTATATCAGCCGGACATCCCTTAGGATGGGTAGGAGCGCAGCACGTTGACTTTATAGCTGAGTGAAAAATTGTGCAGGACTTCAGGGCCTGATCTGAGCCAGGAGAACAGTTTTGCTAACGACTTAAGTAGGAGCAAAGTCTTACTTGAAGCTGGTTAGTCTAGAACTACAGATAAATTTCACACGAGAGCTGGCCAAATGATAGTAAACATGATTCATCAGTCTTTAAGTGGCTGAAAGGGACCTTCATTTTGCTGCTATAAGCACGGAGAACATTTGTTTTTCGTCTGTATTCAGGCTACTAAAAATTATTGTTTTCTCAAACTGAAAGGTTTATTACTTGCTAAAAACAAATACTGTGTTAGTATCAGTGCGTTTGTAAATTTAAAATTAATTAATGTTTTATTTGACAGTTGCACTCCCATGGGTAACAAGTCGAAGTGAAGTGTTGATGAGCAATCCTAAGATTAAAATGTGTTTGCATTTGGTGAGCACATTCGGGTAACGCGCGCTGATGTAGACAGAAAGGTCAGTTAACGAACAACCTCCTACAAATGGGCCTCTGCTCACTCTTAGGCCAGTGAGTCCCTCAATCATCTTGGTCATATTCCAGGGAAACTGTTTATTCCAGGACAAAAACTTGCTACCTAACTACTCAACCTCTACATTTAAAAGATCCTTACCGAAGGAAGAGAGTGGTTTATTTTCTCACTTCAGACCCTGGCTCAGTTTTGTAAACAAGCTGAACTTGTCAGCAATAGTTTCATTTTATACCATAAGCAGATATTTCATAAGTTGTGAAAATTTTTGGGATCCAGTTCCCCTGGGCATTCAGTATTTGCACTGCTGAAGGGCTGAGAGACTCTGATTTAGCTGTTTAGGGTACCATGGAAGAAAAGGAAGAGCAGAAAACTTTCCTCTCTCAGGCCATGTGAGCAAAATTTCTAATGGAATTCATGGGAGAGGGTGGAAAAGGAGTTTGGGAAATGTATTGTAGAGTATCTGAAGAGAAATACAGCAGAAGACCTACGAGGCAGTACTATTCTCGGGAAATGGCTCAAGTGGCAAAACCAAATTATAATAGGTTATCCCTCCACTGAAAAAACATGGGAAAATTCAGAGCCCACAGGGAGCCTGAGAAGTTGAACAAAACTAGAGGAAGAAGTTTGCCAGATATTTTGGGCTTGTCCATATGGTCTGGATTTACATTATGGAGCTCTTCTTGGCCTTTCTCCCTACCAACCCTGACTTTGCTAGACAATAAATTTACACCCTCGTGTAGATACACCTGCCCACCCAAATCCTGGCCCTTTTTGTGTTGCTTCTGCTAGGTGTCAACATTCACACCACGTAGAGAGTGACCATGGAAGGCATGTGTTGGGAACAAACAGGGTGTGTTGTGGTGTGGAACAACGGTAAGTTTAATGAGTTTGCAGATAAAGCAGTTTGTAGTTCAGCTGTGATTTTATCCTTTTCAAAGCCCTGTGCTCATTTTTGAACCGAAGACTAGGGAGGGTAGCACTCCTTGACTATCCTCTGGGTTCTTATTTTAAACTCTTGCTAGCTCTGAGGACTTCTGTTGTTTTAAAGCAAACTTGAAGACCCATCTAATGCGACACTTTCAATTGCAATGGCTTCCCAACCGTTCCATGTGAAATATACCATGTGCCCCCCACATATTTGTGCAAGGGCCATGCACAGCGCCTTGGAATAAATCTGTGAGGGTTACTGTATGAGAGAACATCCCCAACAGCAACACCGACACAGCCAAACTACTACATTTCAGTATGATCTGGAAGGGTTTCCCAGGGTGCTCAGTGATCTGTAGACTCTCAGTAGTGTTCAGTGCTGCGTAGATATCTCTTGGCATCTGGAGGTGTCTGCTCTCTGGAAATGCAGTCGTAAATGTCATGCAAGAGTGCCTTAAGCATGCTGATATTGCTTGCCAAGCCACTAGATCTGTTCCAAGATCCTTTTAAGAGCCTGTGGCAGTGCCCTCAGCCGCACCATGTGCATTGCACTTTTATTGTTCTTTTTTGTCACTTTCAGCAGGGAAGGATGAACCTGAAAGAGTTTGGCCTCTACTTGGTGAGAGCTCGAACACGAACTCTTCCTCCTGCCCCTCTCCTCCTTCATGGGCTCCAGGGGTGGACTGGTGATGGCACGGCATTATTTTTTTGGCTGTCAGCCTTTACATTTGCCGTCCAGCTGAGGGAAGGCTTCGCTTGTGTCGGCATCAGCCACGGAGAGGCAGCTGAAATCATTTGACTGAAGCACATACTCTCCCCGGGACAGATGCAAAGATATGGTCATTTTTATATATATTTCCCCAGAAAACCGTGCTGCAGAAACTCAGCAGTCCTCTGAGACAGCCTCTCCTTGCCTCCTGCGGTCAGGCTTCCACCAAAGGGACCACATCTATGGCCCAGTCCTGCTGGGGAGATGCTGAGGGTGAGGGACTCACTCTCCGAAGCATCCCCTCGGCCATGCTAGTTTTGGGGGAGAGCTCAGGGTAATTCCTGATGGGATCGGAGTCCTACCAGCCACTCATCCATTGCAGAGGTTTGGTCTGTGCAGGATGAGGTGGAATCAGCACGGCAACGTGGGCTTAAGCTTCATGGGGATGAATTTTGGCAAAACTTAGGTTTTTCTGGGAGCACAGTGCTGTTGGCAGGGTGGGAATTAAAGAATTAGCAGCAAAGTGGTGACCTCTGGGGCAAAGCTGTGTCATCTGTGTGAAAAATGCAGAAGTAGGCTGTGGTACCCGAATACATTTTGAATTGCACCTCGTAGGAGACAGGGAAGCTGGCAGTTTGTATAGTCTTATTTTTTTTTTTATTTTTAGACTGGGGGTACAATTTTGTATGCGGAGTTAACACTTTTTTTAAGGTGGGGAGACGGAGAAATTCCTTTAGAAAATACACACTTATCGCTTTTTGTTGTTGTTGCTGTTCTTAAAGCCTGAGAAAACGACTGGTTTTGAGTGCTTTCTGAGGTTCGCTGAAGAGCGTGAATTTGTCGAAATGGTCATTACCTTTTCAATTCCCGATGAGCTTGCAATGGCACAATTGTTCTCCTGTGACTCTGCGTTCATTGCCTACGCCTAATTGCTTTCTGGTGTGACATAGATAACCTATACAAAGCCTTGATAGGACTTCAAAACAGGTTTCTTGTATTTAAATATACACTGCGATGCTGGCTGGCGCTGTGCTGTGGGCAGGAGGGAGGTGAGCAGGCAGAGTGCTCATTCACAGGTCTTTTTGGGCTTTTTTGTTTGTGTTTAGGGAAACCTTCAGTCCCATTCCTTAGCAGATAGCAATGCGGAGTCTTTCATCTACACACCGTCATCTTTGCTGTGTATTGGCCTGATGCTTTGGCCAAACAACCAGCCAGTCTTTCCTCCATATCCCTTTTATTGGGTGTCGATGTCAAAAACCCCTTTATTTTCTGTGCAAGGACAGGACCTTATCTCCTCCTGCATCTTCCCGTATTTTTCCACATTTTTTTCCCAAACAGTGAGGGAGGTTTTTGCTTTGCAATTTCTACACCAGAACAGCCTTTAGTGATCTGGTTAGACCATGATGGAAGAAGTCAGCACAGATCCAGGCTTACAGGGTTTAGCCATGGGTTTTAAATCGGTAGATGAACCTTTAGATAGGTATATACTATTAATTTTCACTCCAAATAGGACTGTGCTACTGTGAGAAACCAACACCTAACAGCTACAGAATCCTAAACTGCTACAGGGGCTTAGGGTGAATTAATTGATATTGCCTCTTACATCACACTAGGACACTGATAAACACATCTATGCTTTGATTTAGGGTTAGATTTTGCTATTGAATCCCACACTTTAACAGAAATGGCATATGAAAATCCAGCTTTCAAATTTGGTCTTCTGTACCAACTTTTTGAAACAAGCCTCAACTCCCTTTTAACTTTTTAAGTATAAACAAGACTAAAAGGCAAGAATTTTCCTTCAGAAACACAAACCAGCAGGAGCTACATTTTATTCTCAGTTATTATGGTGTTCTGCTGAAATAACAGTGAAGTCGTGTTGCATTTTTCCCAGCTTGGAGAGTAAAATCTGTCTCCAGGAGCTTGGAAAATGCCTGCTTTTTCCAAACTGCTAAAACTGTCAGTGTGGTTTTTTATATTTTGGGGGTTTTTTTGAGTCTAGGGGAGGAGATAGGGGAAGAAAAGAATGGATTCAACTAGAATGGCACACAGAAAATATGCAGTGACCAAACCTGTTCAGCCTTTGTTTAAATAGATGGCAACTCTCTTCTTAATCAACAATGTGAAATTATTATCAACAGTAAAACGTTCCTGCAAGTGTCTGCCAAGCCCCCATTTCAGCCAGTGCAGTTGGTTTGGAGCTTACAATGTGAATCTATTTATTTTTCAGAATGCCTGCTATACCAGCTCTCTCTCCTCCAGCATTTGCTGAGCACAGGATAGTCACTGCCTCATTTTTCCCAACCTGATTGAGCCAGGACGGTAATTAACCCTTTAGCTTGATCTCCTAGGTGGCAGCCTGCTCAGCACCTACAGAGTTAAGGTGTGCTCTCCCAAGTAGTTAGCAAGTAAAGCTCTGCAAATGAAATAGCAAGTTTACCAAGTGGTTCTGGTCCACATTAAATGTCTTTTGTTATTTTCTGTTGTGGGCCATTATCTTTTCTGTACCTGATTCCCTCTCCATGTCATGCAGAATCAATGGTTTAGATGATCCAGAAAGTTGAAGGAAGGAAAGGAGATATTTTTTTTCTTGACCAAAACTCAGGAATCTGAATTTGAACGCTATGATAATCTTAGATTTTATGCAGTGTTTGGAGTAGAAGTCTGAATATATGGTGAATGATATATTTACCATCAGTATATGAGAAACTTATGTTCAAACCTTTTTTATGTAACTTCTAAAACCCTTCAGGTTTGATAATTTTTTTAAGAAGATAATTAGTAAAGGATATTCTGGAATTTCTGCTGCCAACTTTGTTACTTGCCCAGAGACAGTCAGCCCCATCAAACTTTAAGATGAAATTCACCAGGAGCTGAAGTTGCTGGGATGGAAAGGTATTCTGCTCTGATGCCTGACAATTTAGTCACACAAGTTCCACTACTGAACGGGGTCCGCTGCTGCTGAATGTGAGTGGGAACAGAATCCATTTTTCCCTCTCTGTTTTTGACGTACCATGGAAATGAATCATTTTACAAGAAAGAGATTCTGTTTCCTGATATTCCTTACAGAAAAAAATAGAAATTTATTTTACCCAGTGCCTGAATTCTCCCAGCTTGTGTTAAGTGTCCATATTTTATTTTCAGGCTGTAAAACTCCTCAGATGTTGTCAGGAGATTTTCAAATCCAAAATTCCTGGAACCTTTATCTGAAAAGAAAAGTCAACCTCCCTCTACCTTTTAAGGGTGAGGGACAGCCTCATTACTTCCAATTTTCTGATAAATAGCAGATTATTTCCAGGTACAAGATGATTTTCTCTTTAACACCTCTGACATATTCTGGTACCAGGACCTTGATAGCTGGGGTTTGGCAAATGATCTCTGTTCTGATTTTTCATTTCCCTTGGACGATTAAGACACCTTCAGGTCACCATGAAGCCAAGGAAGGTGATGAGGTCTGTGTACCTTGGAGATGATCGGGTCACTGCTGTTTTCTAACTAGACTGTGCTAACTTCGAATAACAAAGCTTAACGAGAAAAATCAATACATTTAAGACTAAATCCACAAATGCTTTGTCAATCAAAAAATGTTAAGCAAACTCCGGGCAAACAAGCATGTGTGGTATTCAAATTTCCATTAGTCACTTAGAGTGGAAAAACTGACGCGATTGTCAATTAGTGGGATGGGAGATTCAGCTTATTTAACCAAGAAACCGCAGCGCAGCGTTAGGCTCCCTCAGTGAAAACAAACGTCTCATTACAAAGGTACTTTGATATTTCTTGTGTTTATATAAGATCAGTCATCACCCAGGTAGCGAAAAGCTGCAAAATTAAATACACGTGGACTTTACCGAAAAGCAGGTCCTACCCGTCCTTTTCAAGGTTTCCTCACTTTTTGGCAAGCCCCTACAGCACTGAAGGCTGGTGATGAGCTAACACCTTCTTAAACCGTCTGTTCAAGAGACACAGGAGAAAACGCTGAGCATCTCCCTGCTGCTTCAGCACAGGAGCTTTCTCTCTCCTTCTTGCTCAGATGAATGATTTGCTGCTTCCCAAACTGTGAGCCAAAAAGGAGCTGCTTTTGCCTTTCTGCACTGTGGTGATGGTGCCAGCACTTGGGAAAACTAGTGCCAGCATGTACCTTATGCAAGCAGGGCTCAAAGGCCACCGTATTTTGAACTGCAGCAAAGTATTTTTCTTTTGTTTTTTTTCTTTTTTTTTAGGGAGTTTGTTCAGATTGTAATCGGATTAGGGTCGTTGTTTTACACCCACAAATGGATTGTGCAGGACTGCACAGGGGAAAGCTAGTGCTGGCTAGAAAATATGATTTTAGATAGTTTGGTCCATGTGCTTTGCGCTAAGGAAATGGTGACTGAGGGTGATTTAAGATTAAACAGCTATTGTTTTCAAAAAGCTGCTAAGCACTCATTCATCAGAACTCTGATAAATTCTACTGCCTGTAACAGCGTGCCACGGCTTTTCTTAATTAGGTTTTTGTTGTTTGTTACCATTTTAGAGGCCCCATTCTTGCACCAGCTAGGATCAGCCTAGCATCATCTGTGAGACACCCATATTAAAATTGGTGCTTTTCCAGATGCATCTCTGTCTTGCTTTGTGCTCTTTTCTTGTTGGCTCCAGTGCTGGATGAAGAATAGCTCAGACAACTAGATTTCTGTTTCACCCAGAGGCCAGAAGTGTTTAGTTTGAAGGTGAGGCATCAGGATAAAGAGCAGTCTTGGAATTTTATCAGGAGAGGTGACTAAAGCCGCTGGAGTCTGCTGCGTCTGAGCCCATGCCGCCGGCGAGAGCTGTTCACCGCCCTTCATCGGGATGGAGACACCAGGGTGTTGCTGGACACTGGCCACAAATGATAGGCACAAGGAGTCCTCCAGACATCTGGAGTTCATTCAACACCAGCTGCTCTCTGCAGCGATGCTCCGACTCCCAGGAGAAACGTCCTCCAGGGAGAGGTGATTGCCGGGTGGAGTGGTCCCTCCTCTCTGATATCCCCCAACTCTGGTAGCAGGATGGCAAAGAGGGGACCTCTCATCAGTGGAACTCCAACCCCAAACTTCCAGGTCTGACCCCACTGCTCCTTTAGCTTGGCTGACATGGTCTCCTAGACTGACAGCCTCTTCCTTAGCTTGTTTACACATCACAAGTCCTGTTCCTGCCCTTCACAGCCAGGGATTTGTTTTTGGAAGAGTTAACTTGGCAGCCATCCCCGTGGAATAATGCAAAGCTAGCCTTTTTTTTTTTTTTTTTTTTTTGAGCAAGGTTCTCTTGCTTTAATCAAAAACTCTGGATGTAACCAGGCAAGAAACGATGAGCTTCTATTGTGGACACAATCAAAGTGCCCAATTTTCTGCCAGCGTGTTCTGCTTTTGTTTGGATTTGAAAAGGGATACCTGGAATCCTGTAAAGGATCTCATGATTGTGTGAGGTCGGGAGCAAGCCTGCCACATCTCTGGCTGCTGGAGCTCAGAGTCCTGATACCCATCTCTGAGCTGAGCACCCTCCCTCCCTTAGAGGTGTGAGGGCAAGAATAGCTAATTATGCCACTTCTCCATAAAAACCCTCCGCTGGAAAGCAGGTGACGATGATTGTCCAATGCTGAACATAAGCCAGGGCCAAATGAAACGTGTTTTTACTCTAATTCTTATATTCCCTCCAGTGAATTCAGAGAAAAGACTTTTTAACATAATCCATTTAGTGTACCAAAAGGAGACAGTTAGCATATTGTGATGCAGTTGATAATTTTTAGGAAAAAAAAAAAAAAAAAAAAAAAAGAGCTCTGGGTGATACTTTTGTATTGTTTTGTTGTCGGGGTTTGATTTTTTTTTAATCATTATTCAATGACTCAACACAACTAGCATATAAAAGTATTGGCCAATGCCTTCGTATTACATCTGAAATACAAAACAGAGTTAATTGCCCATCTCCAGCAGTAGGATGTGCCAATTATCTGCCAAACAGCTTGCATAGTTGAATGACTGTGAGTAATTTTGCTGACATCTTGTAAATAGGTGTTTGTGCAACAGCCCTTCAAACATAAATAAAATCAAGAAATGTGATGAAATTATATGCTGTCCATCAAAGGTGGTGATTTTTTGATATTTTGCTTTTTTTTTTTTTTAAAGACTATGCGATAATCATTCATTTTAAGAGTGAAGTAACTTGTAGTGTTAGTGTAGCTGATTTCTTCTCTCCCGCCAGCTTTTCCTTTTTGACTTCTACCAAGCTTTGCGTGATTTTTCAGGTCACTTTGGAGAGGCTCTTGTCCCACCTTCAGGAGGACCCCTGATTATTTGCTGTGCAGTGGCGTGGATGTCTCTGTCCTCTTTTATCTCCTCTTCCTCCAAAGACACTTACTCCAGCTAGCAGCTGGCTTAAGTTTGCTACAGTTGGATCAGGTTTGCCCATTCAGCATCATTTGAGAACACCGAATTCCTGATTAGTTATATGCACTGTTATTATACGGAGAGCTGGTTTCCTTCTCAGCCAAACCATTTCTCTCAGTCTTGTGGAAATCGGGCTCCTCATCGATGTGGAAAGTCTGGGTAGGCAGAACCGATGTGAGAACACAGCTGGAAAATAGTCATTATAGCAGAGACAGACTGAGCAGAGGAAAAAATTACTTGGAGAATCGGAGATTTATTTCATTTGGTTGTATTAGAAAGCTTTGGAGGAACAAAGTCCTCCTTCATGCAAAAGATTTTATGTTCACTTCTAAGTGGTTCCAATGAAATTAATTTTGGATTAAATTATCTTCCCAGGTCTGTGAGTGAAGGTGAGAGTTGGCACGTTCCCACATAAAAAGAAACTCCAGTGTTTTCCTGTTCAATCCTTGATTAACTCCTTGCAGACAAAGTTTAAGAAGGAATTTTGTATGGGGTTGTACTGGGCAGCAGATGGGGGCAGCTATTATCTCTGGCCTCAAATATTAACAAAGATTATTGATTACCATAGACTTGTCTCCTGTAGAAAGCGGTCATGCTGTTTTTATTTATTCCTATTCTTTTCCATGAGTAACCCAGCATGGGTTACTTGCTCCAAACAGCAAGAAAACTTGTACAACTACCTAATAAAACTTGCTTCTTGGGGAAGTCTGAGGAGTTGACTCATGACCTCTTTTCCTTCCCAAGCTTCCTGAAAAGGCAGATTGTGGAAAGAGATGTGATGTTCTTAATATTTATGCACTTACACGAACTGTACGGCCACAAGTGTCCAAAAGAAAGACAGATAATGCTGCCTAGACAGGGCATGAAGAATACGAGTGAGATCTGCTTTGTGGCCATGGCAACGGGCTTTGGCTGTATGGTGACTGCTGATGAGTGATACGGAGAACAGGGGTGGTTTTACACAGACAAGGCAGCACGTGGACCACTGCAGGGTGCAGTGCATTCAACAGAAGCCTTGTGTTGGAGGACAGAGTCCATCCTGAGGTGACGAAACTGACCATCTCCTGTGTGGTCCAAGTGAAATTGAAGGATCCTGAAATCCATCACGGCACTGCTTGTGAACTCCCTGGGCGAGATGGTGGTATCTCTGTGGCATTTGCAGCTACTTTTGAAAACCTATGGAGAACAGGCAAAATGATGGAAGGCTGAAAAAAAGGAAAACCCTAGTGCCCACCTTATTTTTAAGGAGGGAGAGAAGGGGTAGATGGCAAACTGTCTCCACAGCTTGCTAGAAGTTTCCACAAAAACGCTGGACAACCACAGCAGAGCCTGCAAGTATCTAGAAGTAATGAAGTATCTAGAAGTAAACAAGGAGCTGAGAAGTGGCCAACACATATTTGTCAAGAACAAATCATGGCTAACCGATTTCATTTCCACCTTTGAAAATAAGGAAGGCTGTCTTACCGGATAGGAACAAGCAGACGTTCACATTCTGCTTTTAGTACACATTCTGCTTTTAGTACAAAATCATTGTACTGTGTCACCCAAGACTTTTCTGGCAAGGAAGCGTGGTTAGCTGTCTGCGCTTGAGGCTTGGTGCAATTCTGGTTGGAAAACTACTCTCAGTGGCTTAGAGGCAGTGAGTATGACCTGTGTGTGGCACTCGTCAATACTTTGTGTTAATGACTGGATGATGAAATAAGAGGAGAGTCACTCAACTGAGTGGTAACATTAAGCTGGGAGAGAATGAGAATGTGTAGACAGGCTTATCATTAAAACTGGTCTTGACCAGTTGGTGAAAATGAGTCAACAAGGACAAGCTCAGGGCACCACATCTCAGTGGCAACCACCATCTTTTCAAACACAGGAATGAAGAGCAACCGAGTTGGTAACACTTTTGTAAAATAAGGGACCCAGGACTGATTGTGGGCCACAGTCAGGATGAGTCAACAGTGCCATTTGGGTGAGAAAGTGGACACTCTTCTGGGAATGAAATTAGAAGACCATCTGTGAGAGTACAGTGAAGCAACCTTGCTTCTTCATCGTTCAGTGCTGCAAGGTTTCCACGGCAGTGCTGTGTTTTAGCATGGAAGATAAACAATCTGGGGAGAATCAAACAAGTAGCAACCTGGTCAAAGATCTAGAATAAAAGATCTCCAGAGGAAAGATAGAAAAGTGTTTACGTGTTTACCTATCCAAGAGAAAGTAAGCCTCCTAATACATAAAAAAAGTTGCAAAAGCCAAAACCAGTCTGTTCTCCCAAGCAGAAGAGATATACATCAGAAAGCGGTGAGTTTACCTTGCAAAAAGGGAGCTTTGATTACCAGTTAAGGGTTTTCCTTTGGGGTAAGGAAGTACTGTGCAGAAAAGCTGCAGAGCACTGGTGGCATGTTGTAGTGGTGAAGAACCGGTTAGGCAAACGTTGTTCAGGAATGACACGTGTGATTGATCCTGCTTCCGTCAGAAGGATGGGAGATACCCTCATCAGATTTCTTCACACCTTTTAGTCTGTGACACTGACCAGTAGTGAGGAAAATTTTATCCAAATATTCAAATTGACTTGCAAGACTTAATTCAGGGATGTAGATGAGGACTGGAGCAGCTCAGAGACACCTGTAAAATAAGCCTAGATTTTAGGTAAGGTTATGTCGTTTCAGACCTTTTCTGTTCTGTTCTCATGTATAATAGTCATTTTATGTCTTTTTGTGATTTTTCAGGCTGATCCCGGGCACTGAGCAGAGGGGTGTAGTTGACAGTCAAAACTCAACTGGACATAGCTCCAGAGTCCTCAGCGCAGCAAGGACATGGACCCATTGGAGAGGGGCCAGAGGAGGCCACGGAGATGCTCCAAAGGCTGGAGTCCCTCTGCTGTGAGGACAGGCTGAGAGAGTTGGGGGGTTCAGCCTGGAGAAGAGAGGGCTCCGGGGAGACCTTAGAGCCCCTTCCAGTCCATAAAGGTGTTCCAGGAAAGTTGGGAAGGGACTCTTGATCAGGGAGGGGAGCCATAGGACGGGGGGGAACGGTTTAAACTGAAAGAGGGGAGACTGAGATGAGATCTGGGGAAGAACTTGTTTGGTGTGAGGGTGGTGAGAGCCTGG
>JAOXNO010000020.1:81014074-81030375 GCA_028565335.1 Limnodromus scolopaceus
CCCCCCCCCCCCCCCCCCCCCCCCCCCCCCCCCCCCCCCCCCCCCCCCCCCCCCCCCCCCCCCCCCCCCCCCCACAAGAAAAAAGCAAGCTGAGTCGTGTGGTTTGAGAGCTAGTTTAAACTACGTTGTTCTACCTCTACTCAGGCGAGGTCTCACCTTCTGCATTTGTTTGGGATGACAGCTTTGGGTGGCACCGTGGCTCTGCTGCTTTCGAGGCGCGCAGCGCTGTCACAATAAACCCTGTTTGACGCCCTAAAAAAAAATAAAATAATGGGGCAGCCGTAAAACCGTCTCTCCCGTCTCCCCCTGTTAACAGACAGGTAAGAGGCCCCGTTCCGTGTACTTTATGGGACACAATTAAAAAGCTGCAAAACACCGACGTGGGTTTCTCTTTGTTTACAGCACGTATTTCATATTGAAATAATTTTTGGAGGTGTTACGGTGATCTATTCTTAGCAACCCTCAACAGGAAAAACGGGCTGTTTACAGAAAAAAAAGGACCGGTGTCAACTGACTTAGGGCAGGCCCCCAAACAAAGGTGTAAATAACCAAAAAAAAACCACCCCGATTTGTTAACCAGAAACTCATTACCCCGTCAATACTCTACACCTTTCGCAGAGCTCAGAGGGATTTATGAAGTCCTGTTTCTCAGCTGATGGGTAAAGGCGACAGATCTGCCCCAAATGTTGCTGTTTCACTTTGGTTCCGGGCAGCCCAATGACAGCACGGCCTTCCTTGGATCTGGGCAATAGCCATAATTTTCAGATAAAAATAAATAATACTAGGTCCTGCAATGATCTTTTTGCCTTCCTCCTCTCTTCCCTCCGTGTATTCAGCTGAAAAACAAAATCATCGCGCTATTTCTTTTTTTAAATTGTATATTCCTGCCTCCCTAAAAATGCGTCTCCTCAACGACTTATTTTTTAAGTTGAAGCTCTCACCTTCTCTTTCCTTGGTCACTATCCCTCACCCAGATATGACAAACACGTACGAGAGCAAGGTGCCTGAAGCGAACTCCAAAGGCAGTGTCCTTCTGAACTCCGAACCTCCCCTGCTATGAGCCTGGATTAGATGGAAGGTTCCACTCGGGTTTCCTGGCAGCACCCAGCCTCTACTCAGAAGCCACCGCTCTTGTCCTAACGTCCACTGGGTCAGGAGATAGGGAGATCCAGCTCTAAAAATAGCCTGCTGTAGCTAGGTGGGGGAGTTCCAGGAGTGAATGATTGCTGGGAGAAGAAATAGGTTACCTTTCTACCCTATTTCCAGGATATGGTCTGGAGGGCAGGTGGAATGTGCTTGGCAACCTGCCTTTTGCAAGCAGCTTTCACTAAAAACCACAAAATCAGGGTCATGCAGGCCAACTCCTGGCATCTCCCGAGGTTCCCTGTGGACCTCTGAAGGGGAGCTCCGCTCTGAATCCATGACCGGTGGGAAGCCTGAGCTCCACCTCCCCAGGAGCAGTTGTCCCCCTCCAATTTTAGGAAGAACTTCTTTGCTGTCAGGGTGATGAGACCCTGGACCAGGTTGCCCAGAGAAGCTGTGGCTGCCCCATCCGGGGAGAGGTTTCAAGGCCAGGTTGGATGGGGCTTGGAGCAACCTGGTCTGGTGGGAGGTGTCCCTGCCCAGGGCAGGGGTGGCACTGGATGGTCTTGAAGGTCCCTTCCAACCCAAACCATTCTATGATTCCAACCACTGGAAGGTGATGTTGGGCATTTGACTCTCTCATAGTTGCCCATTGCCACGTACCTTGAGTCACAAGAGTTGGTTCAAATCGGCAGCATTCACTGGGGAAAAAAGGTTTTCCTGCAGAAAGCTGCTGTCGGGTGGACTCCCAGCTTCAGGCCCTGCTTCTGGAGACCCTTCTTCACTTTTGTCATGGGGCTCCATCCTTGTGGCTGGTGCTGCAGAACGCTACGGTGGCTGGGGTTGGGTGTAGAGTTAGCAGTTCATTTCTGCAACACACAAAAAGACTGAAATCTAGAACGGGGTTAAAAAGTGTTTTAGTCTACGTGTTTTAGCCAGAGAATCGCCGGAAAAGGTGTTGGTCAGTTTTCCAACAAGGTGGCCTTGTATCTCTGAGGAGCTCCCATCCTCCAGCAGTCCAACTTGCCACCCTTCTGTAAATTCTATGGACAGCTGATGTGGAGGAGCCGTTCTGGTGCAGCAGAGGTTTCTATTTTAAATATTCAGAAATAAGCAGCATTTGCATTTAAAAAAAAATCAACCGCATCTTGAAGAATAAAACTCATAAAGCCAAGCTTAAATTGTGAAATAGAGGTGCTGGTCTAAAAATGGGAGATTTCGAGAAAATGTTGTGCAAAACCAATGGAATTTGCACCTCTATCGCGTGTCACTTAAACGATGCTGATGCCAATTTAAATTCTAATGCTGCCCCATTGCACTAGACGTGGTTACCAAGAAGGGTTGGGCTGGTATTAGAAAAATTAGGGTTGGGTTGGTACTATTAAAAAAATACTATTGATAGTCACCCGGCTATGAAGGGCTTCCAAGTACACGAACAAAATGAGAGACTGTGTTTTATTTTACATTTCTTTTGGGTTAGAACCAGAACTCGGGCAAAAATGATTTGACCGTGTTACGAGTAGGGGGAAAAAAACACCCTTAAAACGTCCACCCGGATTCTCCATCATGAGCAGTTAAAAACTCAAAAATGAAGCCGAAAGGCTTTGTTTCGGAGAGGGAGTATGTATTTTGTATGGAGATGCATCAAAAGTTTGGGCGGTCCACATCATCAGCCACACCGTTAAACTGAGGCTACTATAGGGATGTGGTGGTCCCCAGTGCCCCGACCACTGCGGGGAGAGGAACAGGTCACGCTGGCCGCCTGGACCCCTGGCCGCTCGCCGGCTGAACCTCCTCCGAGGTCAAGCGACGCGCTGACACCGAGGGGTGACGACAGTCCCGTCGTGCCAGAGGTTCAGCTGTGCCTGGTATGCGGAAACCAGATTCCACGGGTAAGGCCATGCTGCTGGCACGCCGGGGAGCCGCAGGAGGACCTCGCAGAGCTCCACCCGGCGGGGCAAAGAACGTCCACCTCAAGTCACAGGTGGACATTCCCAACACCTGGTCAGGCTGGACCTTCCAAGTGAACGGCAAAGCGCACCTTCTCCACCTCACGTCCCCAAACTCCAAGTCCCATCTGCAAACCAGACCTTTGGGGTCATCCCCCTTCCCCAAATTCCTCCCAGCTCCACCAAAAGGTGTGTTGTCCCCTCCCTGCCCTGCAGTCAGGCATCATGGAAGGGACCAGATGCCTGGAAACAGGGTCACCACAGACACCACCAGTGTGTCCTGGAAAGTTAATGGGACTTTCCAACATAGGAAATCATGAATTTCCCATCTGGGACCCGGCCCCGAGAGGACACATTTAACTAAAAGGGGCTGAGGGTGCCAGTCACTTCTCCACTTCCATGGAAATCAGTGTTTCTAGAAATTATCTTCTCCCTATCTAATTTGAGACAGGTAGTACACATCCTCCTACAGGCTAAGTTCCTGTACTACGTGATCCTTGCGGCTATTATTTTATACAGTCATGTTTTTCATAAAATATTGAGGTCATACATAAAGAATTATGACCTACACTGAAAAGATTTAAAAGCCTTTTTAAAAAAAAAAAAAAAGTTTATTTTCCACAAGGAAGAGCAATAGGAAAAATTAAATTGTTTTCCACATATTGTTTTCTTGAAACAGAGTCTACAAGGACATATTCAGCACCAAAACTAAAAACAAAAAAAGAAAAAGTACAAACAGCCATAGAATATAATCTATAAAGCAAACATTTAATATTGCACTTTGTTTCTCTAATGTTTGGATTTTACTTACTTTTTCCTAATTCAGATCAGAATTCTCTATCAAATACTGGGCTACAACTGTGAACCTCATGTTTTATAATGCTGAGAATTGACCAATACTTGTGGAAGAGTAATGCCTCTGAACAACTAACAACGTAATTTGAACTCAAAAGTCTTTTATTTGATAAGGTAATAGAATTTTTCACTCTAATCACAAAGGCTGTGATGCCATGTCAATTACTACAATATTGGTCAATCCTGCTTCATATGCAATTTTCCATTATATTGTGATAAGTACTTTAATGCTATGTATACCAGCAATTGTTCCCTAGTCTGTTAAAAGTAATAAAAAAGGAAAAAAAAGTAAAACCACCAAATGCCCTTTTATGCCAACGATCCCATCAGCTTTTAAAATTGTCTGGTTGGAGAGGGTAGAGGGAAGGGACATTCACAAAATTGGCTTAATAACGTAAGACATCACCCAATTTCCTTCTCGTTTAATACTCTTGCTCGAAGCCCAAGCCTTTTAACTGAATCACTTAAAACGCGACTCATTGTTATCACCCTGTTGTCATGTTTAAGACATGAATTATCATTCATGTTCTCAGGAAGGCCACTTATGGAAAAGCCTATTTTGTCGCATTTATGAAGCCTTAAAAACAAGGCAGAGGTTTTTTTTTTTTTAAGAACGAGCACCACGCAGCAACACCAGCCTCCCCCTCTCCCGCTCCCTTCCGAGCTGGTTTTTTTTTTTTTATTGCACAAGGATAGATACTTGATGGATTACATCTTTATTTTTGTTTAACTCGTCAACACCAGAAGCGTGTCCCTTTGCCAAGGGGTCTCTGCAGTACACAGTTTCTGAAGAGGAAAAGTTGACTTTTGTTGCAGATCTCTAGCATGTTGAGTGCCAGTATTTGTGTTCACACATCTCACAGCTCCCCTGCACTCTTTTCTTCCTTGGGGCACACACTCAAGGGCGAGTGCTCTTTCCATGTGACTTCTGAACAAATGCCATGTCTCTGTTTGTTTTAAAGCTCTTGAGAGTACAACGGAAGATGCAATCATCGAAGCAACTCCGGCTGATATCCGAGTATGGCTGGTAACACTGATCTTGCCCAGTTTAATTGTATTTCTAGTCTTACTAATTTTACAGTATCATAAACCCTGAAGATAATAGAAAGTGCATAAACTGAGCTCTTAGCATAGTCCAAGCTTTTCCTGCAGTTTGAAATATACTTTCTACTAGAGACTCATTACATATAGAATTTTTGGGGATTAGGTTAACTATATATAAAAATAAACTTACTTTCCCTTCCCATCCCTACTACTTGAGATATCGATCTGCCTATGAATCCTAGACAGCGTATGACTATTTCCTTTTAAAATGCTTTTGAGGCTGAGCTGGTGTCTGCTGGTGCTGCTTTCATTTGTGCCTTTTTTTTTTTTTTTTTCTTTTTTTAAAGCTTCACAACTTGAACATAGAATCATAGAAAGGTTAGAGCTGGAAGAGACCTTGAAGATCACTTAGTTCCAACCTCTCTGCCGTGGGCAAACATCTTTTTTTTTCGTAACGCAGAAAGTGAAATGAGAATGAGGGTGGGTTTTGTAACTTTTGTGTATGTCCCTATTCCAGATCTCCCTCTCGATTAAAGAATAAAAACAAAACACAAACACAAAACAAAAAGAAGAAGTAACTCAACAGTGCAACGTAACAAAACAAATAGCATTCCAACAGTTTGGCAAGTGATGAGTTCACCTGAGATTAAGTGATTTTTAGGCAGTCTGTAACAAAATGCTGCTTTGCAATAATAGTAGAAAGGCAACAAATTCTTAAAAGAAATCAAGAAAGTATACAATCTCAATGAAGTCTATTAGTTTCTTTCTATTAACACTCCACCCCCCTCCTTATCCCCATATCTGTTGCTTATCTACTACAGTAGGCTGCAAAACATACAGCAAGAAGGATTGGCTTGAAGGCATTTGATGTTTGTAAATAAATCCACAATAGGATCCAAGCTGAAGAGGTGATACATGATCAGCCTACTAGGACAATTCTGAGCATGTGCATATGCAGGTAAAGTCCAGGCTACATTAAATTAAAAAAAGAAAAGTCAGTGCATTTGTCAAAGTCTGTTGCTGTTGGTTTTTTTTTTTTTTTTTTTTTTTTTCTTTTTGTCAAAGCTTTCTTTTGCTCCTTATTGTGCGGACCACAAACAAAGAAGAGGGGGGTAACAACAGTCCGGCATAAATGAGAAAAAGCTGTAGTGACACTGAACCGCACAACGTAAGCAATGAGCATGTGCAAATTTCCAAATCAGAAGAGGAAGCCATCCCTCTCTTACAATGTGGTTTGAGTGTTTTGACACACATGACTGTAGGTTAGTAAGGCTGCTCCTAGTATGTGCCAGTATTTAAGGAAGGGGGGGGAAAAAATAAAAAGCTCAGGTCTTCAAGCATGTGGAGCAGTCCTACAATGTTACCGTAGGCTTCGAAGCATGATCACAGGTTGTTTTCGTTTAATTCACCATACAGGCAAGAGCAAAACCACTTCCCTTGAAAGCGTGTCTCCACTACGACTCCTTGACCTTCAACACGGCAGGTAGGATTCAGAACCCAAGTCAAGTCAGCTTTCTACGGATTCCTTCAGCGAGAGGGGCAAGATGGTCTGTCATCTGTGGGCTGATCCGGGTTTGGGTCAATCTAGCCAAGGGAGGACAAAAAGAAAACAACCCAAGGCATTTTTAGAGTCCATTGCTAGAAATAAACCAATCCAAACAAAACCTGGCAAAACTGACAACTTTTGAGACAACTGTAGTGATAAATCGCATTCCTGGTTTTTCAGTGAGAAACCTCTTGGCAATTAGACAAAACTCTGAATAAAAAATTAGTAACTAGGTATAATGGGAAATTTTAAACTGCAAGTTGATGACAATTTAAGTGTAAGCACAAAGAACTAATAAAAAATTTGAAAAAAATTTGCTTTAATAGCACAGAAAGCTTTTGAATTATTTACTGTACATTAAAAAGAACTTGTCTCATCACTAAAAATGTGACTTTAAGATATTTAGCTGATTTCAGAAGACATTTTGAGTCAGAAGACAAAGTTATCAGTAAAAATTCATTCTACTTTGAATTGACAAGTCATTAATCCTCAAACACACCATAAAATGTCTTGCAAGTTCACGCGTTCCACACCTGACCTCTTTTTCCTTTCTACAAAAGGAAGAAGGGAACAACCTGCTAACTTCAGTCTCCCAAATTTGGACAGTTAAGAATAGCGTAAGCGTACAATATGTAGTTTAGTCAACACATCAATTTTCTAAAACCATTTTTGAGGACAAGAAATGCTTCTTCCTAAATCTTTAATCACTTAAAGCTGAAACAGCTTAAGAATTGTATTCTAGGGTTAAGCTACAGAAGCATCCTCAGAGAAGTCTCCAGCACAAACAAAAAACATGCCCACTCTGCCCACTCAATAGCAGATTAGAGTTTTAAGGCAATTCAAGAAAAAAATCAACAGTGGGTGAATTTAGCTAAGATTTAGCCAAAGGAGACTCAGGGAGATTTTCCCAAAGGGAATTCTGAAAGCTTTACAGACTGAGAGTAGTCTCAGAAAGAAGTAGAGCTGAAAAATGTTACCATGTTGTGCATCTATAGATTCAAAATGCTGGTGTTAATCAATGCCACATATTATATACACAATGCAATGCAAGGTTTTAATGAAGTTCCTAAGAGGAACAGTCTGGAAATTTCTACAAAGCATTAGAGTTGTGAGGAATCCTGAAAACTCTTGATACAATTCACCCGCACTTTGGTAAAGCGAAGTCTCCTTATCCCCTATTCATCGCTTTAATGACTTCTCCTGATTTCAGGAAGGAGAAATAACTTCCTATATTTATTCCAGAAGACAGAATTCAGAGGAACAGTGAAGCAGAGGTACCTACTTCTGAATAGAGGGGTGGAGGCAGAAAACGGAACTCCTGGATGTATGCAAACAGTGGTCCTGGAAGCGCTCTCTCAAAGTCGTCGCAAGCCCCTATGGGTGCCAGGCTGGACTGCCGTTGCTCCTCTGTGACCACTTCTGCATAGCTGGGAGGTGCTGCGGGGAAAACGCACACACAGTTTGAACAACAAGTTCTTATGCGTGTCAAAATATGTAACATGACAAATTATTAAACTTCTATCATTGTAAAATGCACCAACGGGTAGCTAAATTACTTCAGTGACTTCTTAACAGTTGTTGAACAGGAAAGGGAGGGCAGGCTGTTTTGTTTCATTTTGAGATTATGCTCAAATTTGAAAGCAGACTGGCCACCGCTTATTGAGGATTTATTATCCCCTTAAAATTTAAAGAATGCTCAGAATACTGAATTTCTATACAGGCAGGCATGATAGAACGTTGCATTCTTCTGAATTCCACAAGTAAGAGTCTGGGATTTGTACACAGAAGGGATGTGTATTAGATATAGGAAAACCGAGGGAAGGAGATACAAGAGTATTTCCCCCTTGAAATGAACGACATTCACAAAGCCTTGGCTGCTCAGGCAAGTAAAGGATACCATAAACTGCTACTATGCGGATTACAAGGCTTATAACCAAGGATGTAATTGGGGTACTGGAGGCAGAATTAGTTCTGCACAAGTACAATGGCATCCTGCACTTTCACTAGTGCCAGCTTCCAAGAGGCTGGATGGATGTCACTGCTTGTCCTCGAGAGAAAAAGGCAGGGAGGGAACTCTGTTCTTCTGCAGAGGACAAGCAGGTGCCCAGGGATTTCCTCCCAGCTTCATTATGAAGGATCTAATTTGGGTCTGTTTGCACAACAGCAACGAATAAAGCAGACAAACCAAAGGAGACTAGCAAATTGACTGGGATTTTTATTGTAAAGTTACCTTCTGGTCTTTCAGGCAGTGTCAGACCAAGCCAATTCATGTTCATGCTACACTGGCTGCTCACGCTTGATGTTCTGCTACCAAATGGGTGTAGAGGAATGGTACCAATGACCAGTGGTAAGTTGAGGAATAAATCCATGGCGCCTGGAATATCAACGTATACCTAAACAACAACAGAGGTGTATGATTAAAACATTCATTTATGAGCACTGCACAACAATTACACTAAGTTCTCTGCCCATGGAATTTTCTTATTGTCTGTTTTAGTGCCAATGCCCATATGCAGACAAAAAGCTCCCCGAGTCAAAAGCAGCTCAGGATTCTTCATTCTTAACACGAGCCCTCACACAGAAACGCCACCTACTCCTAACAAGTTTGCTTAGCTGGCACACCACAACTGTTTTAAGAGCATGCATGATTTAACATGAATTTATGATGTACAGAACTCCTTTCAGGACACTGATACCAGGAGAGGTATTTCTTCTGAAGGTAGTTAGCACAGAATGCTTTGTTAGCAATTTGCAAGGAATGGTGAAAACTACTCATGCTCAGGTGAAGCAGACCATCCAACATACCATCAGTGAATACTCCACGCGGATTATACTACAGTCAAGGATCGAAGGGGAAACAGGTGGAATTTTCAACTGTTTGCCATTCCAGGTTTCCGTTTTGCCAGATGACAAGGAATCCCCACGCAGGTTGGCAACAAGCTGTTTCACTTCCTTCATTTTCCCTTTGGCATAAAATGCCTGCGTTTGGTAAATGGCTGCCTTTGGCACCACCACACGGGAAGAGCAGTTCTCGATCTCAGCAAAGATCTGAATTGATTCACCTGAAACAAAACACGTTTTCATGTTCCCTTTGTATTTACAAGGCAGCTTAAGCAAGTTGTCACATTCTGTGTATAATGCACTGGACAACGATAGCAATGCTCTACTTTGAAAAACCACCACTGATGCTAACAGGAAAAGGACCGTTGTTTATCTAAAAGAAAAATGCACAGGTCTAGGAGAAGCAGATGTCCTTTGACACTCTGGAGATACAGCTAACATTAGTTAACAAAATTAGAAAGAAAATATTGACGAGATTGCAGAGTGCAGACTGAAGTGGCAAGAATAGTTTAAATATTTCGTTTATACAAAAGCAGTTAAGTACAAACTGTCATTTTAAAAGGGAAGGAAAAACATTTCCTATAATTACTTCTGTTACGTACCTGGGGTGTAGCCCTTCCTTTCAATTTTGGCACTTAAGGATATTGGGCCTGAGGTACAAAACCAACAACAGAGAGTCTTTTCTTTTGTGCCTGCTTGGGGTGACTGCAAGGAAAGAAGAACATTACCCATTTAATTAAGAGTTCCGTGAATCTCTTCACCTATTTTAATCAACACAAAAGATTATTTTCATAATGTGCTACTTGTTACGTGTTTTGAGAAACACAGCTGGTTTTATTTAGAGGAAAAAACCTCAAACAATTTAAATGGCACTGTGCAGATACAAGGTTTATTCTAATTCCATTACTCATTAACAGTGCTTTTGCTGCTACATTCCATGCTACAGTCACACTTAGAACAGTTTTTATACATAAATAACGTATAATTTAAGAAAAGGCTTTACAGCCTACATATCCCAACATGTTGTCGGCAGAGCTTTTAATTTATCAGTGAACTAGAACATCTTCCCAATACACTGCATATCAGAAACAATAACTACGCTGAAGTACTGTAACCTTGACTCCTGGTTATTTCCTCCGTTTCAGAAAGATCCTGTTTCATCTATATTCAACAGACTGTTATTTTACACGATATCAGGGTTTGGGACTTGATCCAAAGCCCATTAAAGTCAAATGGGAACCCTTTGATTTTAATGGAATTTGTGCAAGGCCAATATCCCTTTGCGTGTCTGATTTTTCACCCATACACACAAGAAACCTATTTCAATGGACTTTGAGTTGGTCTCCCCCCCCCTCCACAGATTACAATTTGAAGAGGAGGAGGAAAAAAAGAGAAAAAGGAATTTTAGGCCAGATTGAAATCAAATCCTCATTGAAATCAGCTGTGATATTGAAATTATTTTAATGAAATGACATTTCAGAAAAAGATTATATAGAATTGTGATAATTTCTCCCCATTGGTAGAAAACTATCCATATGGAAATTATCAATTACGCACGTCAGTACATTTTTTTACTTTGCATTTTTAAGTTAGCAGTCTCTCAATATAATATTATTTCAAGAAACTCTGTTCCTTCCACAGATTAGTCTTTATTTAAAAGCAAAGAGGAACAGGTCTCAAAATTTTCCTTCTTAGTGACATTTTATGATTTAGTATCATCAATTTAAATTGACAAAGCCATTTTACATATTTTAAAGGTGAAGCAACTCCAAGTACAGGAAAACACAGCTTTCAAACTACCAATAGTTATAGAGTTGCTGAAGTGATGTAATACTTAGAAGATCAGCAGTAATTAGACTAGTGAATAAATATTACATAAAATTAGATGTGGATATCATTTCAGTTAATATACTTTCATTATTTTATGTCAGAAATAAAGAAGGAGTAACTCTGTCAATTCTTACCAGTAATGAAGGAGTGTTGATATCTATATGTTCAAAGACTGTAAATTCCTTCTTTAATTTTACTGGTAGAAACCAAGGCCTATGCAATTCGGCTTTCACCCAATAGCGCACACTGCCATGTCTGCCTTCGAATGAGGTAGCAAGTGGTCTGTGCAGGACACAAAGGTCAAAATTGAGTAACATCTTTCTGTCTAATAATGATACAATTGATCAGATCAGGTATTAGTATATAGAATTGCATTTTCAATGCATTTTTAGTATTTAATGCAGCGTAACTTATTTGCAAAGTTTCCATATCTCAGAAAGATTCAAGATTAAAAGATGGGAGAAAAAATCATCTCCAATTCATCAAATTATAGTTTTGCATGGATTTTAAGAATCAATTAAAGAATTGCACTAGCAAATGCCACGAGAGTACACATTTCCTTTAAACTAAAGAGGCCACTTTCACATCGAGATTACAGCATGCCCTTTTAAGAACAAATTAAGACTACCAACTTAAAATTAGCATTAGGGTCAACCAATTACTGTTTTGGATACTGTATTTTGTAAATCATTGTCTACTGTTTACTTGGCTGGTACCTCAATGTCAGGTTTATTTTAGCTGTAACTCAGCACTTTTTCAGTTTGTTTTCCCTTAAGCTGAGTAAATACTTCAATTTCGAGTTCTGAAGAGAAAGGCTGTTTAGAGTACCTTCTAATTTTCCTCTACTCTGACAAGACCAGCTTAAAGCATCCATATTGTATATGGATGTACATATATAAGCATATATATATACATAAAATCATCAAGCCCTGCTCTGAACTTTGTCAGATGAAAGCAGTCCTTTTCGGGAGCTGAAGGAAAAATGTTGCGGAAAGGATCTCCAAACCTTTCAGCATCACCTTTTTTTTTCCTGTAAAATCATAAAATAAAAGACAAGCAGATTTTTACATTCAAGTTATCTCCAATTAACAGCAGTTGTCCATAATTTATTTTTTACTTATTTTTATGCAGGAACATTTTCTTTCCTAGCATATGGTGTTTTGAATGGCTGAGCTCAGAGTGTTGTGATCCGTGGCACAGAGTCTACTTGGAAGCCTGTAACTAGTGGTCTTCCCCATGGGTCACTACTGGGTCCAGTTTTCTTCAACACACTCCTAAATGACCCACGTTTGCTGACAACACAAAGCTGGGAAGAGTGGCTGACGCACCACAAGGTCGTGCTGCCATTCAAGAGGACCTGTACAGCACTGGGTGGAGAGGAACCTAACAAAGTTCAAAAAGGGCAAGTGTAGGGTCCTGCACCTAGGGATTAATAACCCCATGCACCAGTAGAGGTTAGGGGTTGACCTGCTGGGAAGGTGCTCTGTGGAGAAGGACAGCTGGTGGACAACAAGTTGCCCATGAGGCAGCAATGCACCCTCGTGGCCAAGAAGGCCAAAGGTCTCCTGAGGTACATCAAAAAGAGCATGGCCAGCAGGTTGAGGGGGGTTATCCTCCCCCTCTGGCCTGGTGAGGCCACATCTGAAGCACTGTGTCCCGTTCTGGGCTCTGCAGCAAAAGAAAGACAAGGAACTACTAAGAAGAGTTCAGCGCAGCCTACGAAGATGACCAAGGGACTGGAGCATCTCCCTTATGAGGAAAGGCTGAGAAACCTGGGGCTGTTTAGCCTAGATAAGACTGAGACGGAACCTCATCAGTGCTGAGCAATATCTAAAGGGTGGGTGTCAAGAGGATGGGGTCAGGCTCTTCTCTGTGGTGCCTGGTGACAGGGCAAGGGACAAAAACTGGAACACAGGAAACTCCATCTCTACATGAGGAAAAACTTCTTTGAGGGTGCCAGAGCCCTGGAACAGGCTGCCCAGAGAGGGTGTGGAGTCTCCTTCTCTGGAGATATTCAAACTCCACCTGGATGTGTTCCTGTCCAACCTGCTCCAGGTGAACCTGCTTTAGCAGGAAAGGTTGGACTAGGTGATCTTCAGCGTTCCCTTCCAACCCCTATGACTCTGTGAATACACTGTAATATATAAAAATTAAACATAAAGTATTTGCAAAGCTTCCATATTGGATAATACTAGCCATGCTGGTACTTGAATAGAATGATTCTTCTAGTTACAGGCTATTTGCATATCTGAAATGTTTACTTTCCTCCTCTCCCCCCGCCATCAATATTCCAAATTAAAAGATTTTCTAATTGGTCCTCAGTGTTTTCTCCTGCCCCATGTTCTTCAAGACAAAAACCAGTACGGCTGGTGCGTGTCCTCTTTCCTCCCACTGTTGCTCTTTAAGTTTAACTAAATTTAAGAAGCGTAAGAAGGCAGTGTCAAACTTCAGGCTTTTAATACCAGCCTTTGCTTTTTCAATATTATCTACTGCTGGTTTCACAGTTATTCCTTCAAGTCGCTTCAAAAGAAGCTGTGTTTTGACCAGCGCTGTGATATTTCGCTGGCCATGTACTTCACTTCAAACATTTCACATTTCATGTACTATGTCTATTATGTTTCATATTTAAATGCCCCTTCCAACTCAAGGGAAGATAGGTATTGGCCTTACTTCTTTTTTCAGTTGAGATTTCCAGAGAACACTAAAATGTCTTAAAAAAAAAAAAATCTCCACATATACGTGTGTTCTCTACTGTTCCAGCAACATCTTGTGCTCTTTACTTTGACCCATGTTTACAGTATTAGGTACTGAGCTATTTCACATATGACACCATCAATTTTTTTCAACCTTAATGACATCACTGCTTGCATATTTTTTTTTTGTGTTTACAGAAAAGGGCTCCTTTTTTCCATCCATGTTGGGACTCCTCCTGTTCCCATGTATTTGATTTTATTGCATGTTGTATTTTTCGCTAATTTCTATATTGTTAATTTCTTGATGTATAAATGTTCCATTCACAACATCGACATTACACATTTCAGACTCAAGAGGGTGGGGGAACAACCTTTTTCTTGACAATTCTGCTCTCCCTCTTGCTTCACCTTTGCTTTCTGACACAGGTGGGATTAGGTACTGGAATTTGTCTTGCTTCATCCACCCATGCTTCTGTTCATTTCCATTCAGGCTTTCTGCATCGAGGCCAGCCTGGATACATACACCCTACTGAAACGAGACCCTCCTCCTCTTTTATTAAAATGTAGATAAACTTTAAATAAAGAGGTAGTTTACTTGCCACTTCTGTTCCAGACCTAGCCCAAAACAATTCAGCTCCGGTTTTATCTCTAGTTCTGCTGGTCCAGTGAACTGTTGGTTGCGTTAGAAGGTATCATCTCAGCCACTCTGCAAGACTCCAATGATGGCTCAAATTCCTCTCCTTCCTCTTGGGAAGGGGTAAAATATTGGAAGACCTAGCAAGTCAGTAGGACTTGGTCAAAGGAAAAGTGAGCAACTGGGCAGCAACGAGCTCCCATTTTGTGGAAATTAAGAAAAAAAATTAATAAAGGAAGTGGATTATCAGTTTAAAAGCAACCTCTTCAGTTTAATGAGATTATGTCCTCTGCCGCATGTCAAGAGCACAATTCCTACCACCATTGAAAAGGTTTCCCCTCCACCCACAGTAGGAGTTTTCCTTGGGTGGGCCGAGGAGGACTAAGTCCTGGCACTTACGTCTGTGGAAGCTCGAAGCTGAATGCATATTCGTGCCTTCCCGAATGGATGGTGTGAAGGCCTTCTTCTGAATTGTCATCGTCTAGATGGGGAGGAGAAAAAAAATAAAATATAATATACTATACCACTTGCACACATTTTATACATTACACAGGCTTCTCTTGCAGAATAAAAAGGATTTACACACTCAATGCAGCACTTAAGAAGATGGA
Organism: Limnodromus scolopaceus; assembly: GCA_028565335.1. Classification (NCBI taxonomy): domain Eukaryota; kingdom Metazoa; phylum Chordata; class Aves; order Charadriiformes; family Scolopacidae; genus Limnodromus; species Limnodromus scolopaceus. Next base: position 81,029,161 of record JAOXNO010000020.1, read on the forward strand.
GGCCCAGACACAAGGGTCTCGGCTCCATTTGTGTTAATGGCTGGAATCGGGGACAAATCTTACCTACAGAAAGGTAGGCAAGATTGGCACATCCACCTTACAGAGAAGTGGAGCTTAAATTGCTTTAATGTGTACTCATTCCCCCCCCCCGAACACTGACACAGTTCAACTGCTGCCATTTCAATGCCTGCCTGCGGGACCTGTGATGGAAACCGTGCTCTCCACCATGATCCCTAGTTAAAATTAAAGAGATGGCTCTTTAACAGCATTAGGCGTTCTGCATAAAGTCTGCTGCGTAAGATTAAATTTAGTAATTTGGCTTCCTTTTATCTCCTGCCTGGCAACAGTGTCCAGAAATTAATCACAAAAAAAAAAAAAACGGAAAGGAGGGGGGGAATAAATAAAAAGAGTGTCCACACACCACCTGGAAAGTACCAGCTCAATTCAGGGACATAAAAAAAAAAGTGGCAAGCTGCCCAAATAACACTGTCCAAAGCTAAACTTTTTCAATTTTGGGCAGGTTTACTTGATCTCGCTTGTATAGCGGAAACCCCGACATTTGCTGGACCCACCAAGAAAAGGTGACCTTTGTTTATGGCCCTGATTTCTTGGGCGCCTTTAAAGGCTGCAACGAATTTGCAGTTTATTCTGACATGATTACTATAAAACGAGGGAAAAAAAAAAAAACCCAAAACGCAAAACGCTGACTCCACCAAAATAGAAAGTTGAGATAGGGGAAAAAATAAATAAAAATAGTAACCGAGCATATAGAAAGGGCTCTAAGAATAGAAAAGAGGAGGATATACAGCGAGATGATGTGAAGGGGCTTATGTTTAATGGTGTGAAGCATTAATGGAGGCAGGCGGGAGGCTTTTAAGTTCCCATTGTCCTACGGGAACACCGAAAATCTATTAAAAAAAAAACCTTAAAAAAAAAAAAAAGCGCCCACCAGCAAGTTATCGACACAAACGCACCTTCAGCCCTCAGGGCCAGGGAAGAAACGTCAGGAAAAACGCGCCGAAAGGGCGACAGAACGTGTAACAGCGTGAGGGATGAGGCATAAAAAAAAAAATATTAGTTTTTTTTTTTTTTAATTACAATAAGAAAAGGCAGGGGGGAGCGTGGCTTTTCGCTGGCGGCTGCCTCTCGCCGCGGGCCCGGTCTCCTCCTCACAGAGAAGCCGCCTTTTCCAACCCCCCCCCACTCCCCCCCCCC
>JAOXNO010000020.1:81088956-81106287 GCA_028565335.1 Limnodromus scolopaceus
GTTATTTCCAAACATACCAAACGATTAGGCCAAATCCCCCTTCAACCTTGGTTGCCTTCTCTGTAGGCCACCATCCCTACAATACCCCTGGAATTTGCTTATTCATAACCTCACATAGAAGGGTTTGGACATAACCTTCTATGACTACCCGCTCTTCACTGAATTTTGCAGTCTCACTATTTGTGCTGTATTAATTGGGATTGCTGATTAGCCTCCAGCATGAGGCATTGTTTTTTCTCACCCGCCAGACAACCGACGAGTCGGTGAAGGATGATGTCCACAACTGATGCAGCTGTGCTCGTGGAGCGGGCGGGTGGGTGGAGCACAACGGTGCAGCTCCATTCCCACCACCCTTGGAAGACTTAATGGAGGAACACCTCCTCCTCCTCCTTTGTCGTGCCCCTCGATGAGAACCATTGTGCCTCTTTGGCTTTTTATTTTTCGCCTTAAGAGTTCTTAGCTCAGAGGAGAAATCTGGCATCGCTAGAGTGTACCAGAGGAGCCTTTGCTGGGGTGGGGATACTGGGCCAGACAGAAGCTAGAATTGGCAGTATCAGAGAATGAAGTAGAGTCTGGTGGAACAAATTGCCCTCTCAAGCCTAAATAGTGTTAAGGTTGAGGCCTGAAACTCAAGTTTTTTTTCTCCTTCCAGCAACCTTTATTATATATATTCACTCTTGATACCTTTATAAACTATTTAAATATTAACTTTCTGGGTCCTGGTAGCATCATCTACCACTGTTCGAGCAGCTCTAGCTTCTAGGGGGGGGTTGTCCTTGAAGTTCAGTGGTACAGCTGGGATGGGCAGCCTACCATCCATCCACGTTTTTGGGCACCACAGCAGCAAACCCCACCTCGAGCACCACTGTGTGGCCAACTCAGTGCAACGTAGAATGAAGTTAAGCTGCCTTTTTCCGAAGTGTTGCCGATTAGTGCCGTGGCGTGGCCCAAAGTGAGTCCCAAAGGCAGAATCGCCGGTGAAGTAAATCTATCTTAATTAACGTACGGCAGGTACGCCAACTGTAAACTTGGATTACAGGGGAAGCAGACTTTTCCAGGCACTAGACTCGTAAAACGCTAATGGGACCACGCAGGGGCTGGCGTATTCCCACGTGCTGCTCTCTCTCTCTTCGCTCAGCGGGCTGCAAGCCACCCGTAATTAAGGCAAATAAACTCTACTTTCCCTGTTTTCAGCCTGGTTGTTGTTGCTGCTTAAAGCAGCGTGGTGTGGCTCGGCGGGGCTGGAGGAGAAGCAAGATCAGGCACCGAAAAGATGTAAGTGTATAAGGGTACTCAGGACGCTTTGCTGTGCAATTTACGAGGTAAACTCAGAAAATGGGGTTAAAAGGAGATGCTGAGACTCCTCCAGCTGCAAAACAGCCACTTTTCCTCTTTCTCTCTTTCCCGCACATCTCCCCCCCTTTTTCTTTCTCCCTCTCCCCTTCTCCCCCCTCCTCTTTCTCTCACCCCTCTCCCCAGCCCGCAGCTGGTAATAGTTTACAGGGCATGTCGCTGCGTTAATACCTTGTTAAGGCTGTTTCAGCTGCCGGGTCTCTGCGAGGTCAGTGTCAGGACCGTTTTGCTGCAAACCCTTGATGCGCAGGGTAAAGCCGGGGACAGGTAGAGCTTCCACCCTCCCTCGCAGCGGGGGAGCCCAGCTGCCGCCGGCACCCCCTCCCGCCCCAATAAAAAATAATATGTTCCTGGTCAACAGTAATTAGGGCAACTTAAAGAAGCACTTATATTAATGGACTAGACGCAGCATCACCGGCGCCGCGCGGCATCTCTCGGTTCAGCCTGGTGAGGCTGCAGGTGTTAAGGAGCTGTTGAATGGTGGCGTCTGTGCAATTCTTGCAGGCAGCAAAAAAACCCCCCAACGTTCTGCGGCTCATAAAGGAGAAGGGAAAATAGGAGAGCGCGATTAAAAATATAAAATGTTAGTGTTGTCAACACTGCTGGCGTTGGCACCACCGGCGTCCGAGTCTGCCGGGCTTCCAGCACAAGCAGGCAGCGTTAGGGATGAGCCCACGGCTGGGTTTGAAAAAGCAGGACTGAGATGGCATTTCTCAGTTTAAGAAGGCGTTTTCTATTTTCTAATAGACATTGTGCAAAAAAAAATGTATTACTTAAGCTGTGATAAAACAAACAAACAAACAAACAAAAAAAACCAAAGAAAAGAAAAATATATTTCAGAGGCCAAATGCAAAAAAAACCCCAAAAAACCCGCTTTGCATTCCTAGTGTTTCTAGCACGGAGGGGAAAAAAAGGTGACTCAAAACACAGCACTTTTCCTTCTTTCCTTTGCTGGTTAGTTTTACCACACAGGTTGAGTGGTCAATTTTTGCACTCAATTGGATGCGAGGTTAATCATAGGCCAGGCATATTTACGGTTTTGTAATAACAGCTTTATTCGTTGACTCTGCCTACACTTTTTAAAACCTGTTTATTTACTATTTAATACATAAGTAAGGAAAATTAATTCTCATTAGTTATTTATTAATGAGGAATACATGAGAACCAGTGTAACATTTATATTCTGTTTGGTGCATGCGTGTGTATCCTGAAAGGCAGGAATGCAACAACCACTGGAAATTAGGGAGCAGATTCGCTGGAAGTCTTCTACTGGATGGGGTTTTAATTGTCATACGAATCAATATTTCACCTTCAGAAATGGGGCTGGGAATACATCTCAGACATAATCACACATTTTACACGTACATATTTCCCTTTCACTTCCCTAACTTCATGTTTGTTTATCGGAGCAGCTTTATTTCATCACGTAAGTGTCCCAGCTATGCATATCATCTGTTCACCGGAAAAGAAAGGTGTAATTGCCTTTCATAGGAACATAAAGTAATCCTTCATGATCCGCAAAAGACATGTGAGATGTTAAGTTAAATTCGCCAGCGAAAGTAGAACCCTGACCTAGACCTGGTGAGGAAAAGGCAAATTCGGAGAGATAAGCCCGGCAGTGTCCTCTGAACCCCAGCAGACGTCGGCTCAAACGCTAGGTAATCAAAATAGATTCTGCTTCTGGGGGTGGGCAAACAGAATAGTGGAATGTGGTGAGCAGCACGAGCATCAGCAGCAGTGGGCAACCTCCACCCGCCAGTGCACACGCCGGAAGAAGGTTCCGGGAGGTTTTCAAGTCTCGTGCGTCTCGTTGGAAATTAACAGGGAGGGGGAAAAAAAATTAAAAAAAATTAAATCATTATTTTCCTGGTATCAAGAAGCTAGAAATCGCAGCAAATTCTAGTGCCTCCTATGATAGTCTGCTTGGAGACAGAGGAGGGGGGATTAGGCAGAGAAAGCTTGCAGGCTTTTCCCGTTGTGGATCGCATTGTTAGCACGGGAAGAAAGGCAGAGAAACACATATGCCTCAGTGGCACGTATTTGACAGGTTGCAGTAAAAATCGGTGCCTTCATTCTTCTCGGAGAGTCCGTTCAAGCTGTGATGTTGCTGCTGAACCTAGTTTACTGTAATTTTAGACATTTGGTGCATCTTTTTTTTTAAAGGAATTTCGGAAGCAATAAGCAGAGCTGTAAATAAACCTGCTTTGCATTTGCGGTAGATCGAGGACCTGCTGCAGACCAAGTAGGTGCATGGGCAAGTGATTTGCATTTAGAAAGTCTTTTTAGTTATTAACTCATGCCTTTGTAGGACTGATACATGCAAAGTAGGCTCATAACTGTAGAATTACATTTTGGCAAAGCTGTCTTCTGTTTCTCCCTCTTCCGTGGCTTGGAAGTTGGGGCTTGATGCTATTGTCACAGTTCAAAAAGACAGGTTTTTCCCTCGTTCTGCTTTAGAAAGGGTGTATCAGAGCAGTGGCACAATACTTCCTTGTGCGGTTTGTCTCATTCTGCTGGTCTTTTGTCTACCCCCAGCAGTCTGCCACATCCTTCCCTTGTCAATTCCTTTCCCGATATTTCTTCTATTGCATGAACGTGACCTCGTCTGGAGCTATACAGAACAGAACGTGGTCCCTCCCCTGTCTATTATCTCTATTCCAGCGATGACACTGGATGCGATGAGTGGAAGTAGCTTAAATGCAGCAGGTTTAAAAAAATAATGAAAGGCCACAGCACTTTTTGAAACTCTGGAAGATTAGACCGAAAAAAAAAAAAAAAAGGAAGGGGCAAAGTGATGTTCATAGCCCCCCTTTTTATATTTTGGAAGAAAAATTTAAGGCGTCAGCAGCTAGAAAGGTAATACGGAAAGGAGGTGATGAGGAATAGAACTGATTAAGGCCTGAGTAGACAAAAACGAGTGTCACTGTTGCCTAAAGTGCTCATCCTTCCAAACCTTCCCATTCAATCAGCACAGAAGACAGAACTATAGATAACCTCGGTAATAACATCTGTTCAGGATGGATATCAAAGAATATTAACTGGAGGAGCTGTGAATGCTAAAATAGCTGAGTCCTGCTGGAGCTATGCCAACAGATGATAATGTGGCAGTCTCGTCAAGAATTAATATTCTTCAGGCACTAAGCTGTCCTTGTCTTGCCTATCAGGTCTGGTGGGGAAGACGCTGCATCTCCCAACACAAGACTGCATCAAGTAGAGGGCACGTGTGTGGCCAGAGAGGTCAAACAATCACTTTCTGTGCCTTCTCGTCAACTTGCTTTCTCTCCCGAACCTGGAAATGAAATAGTTTTATATCTCAGAAATTAATATTTTAATGTTAATTCACTCAGTTAAAATCGGCGATTTTTGACAGAGTTTGGGCACGGTATTTTGGTTACAAACTGGAACAACACCAAAGATGTGATATGTTTTCTAACCGTGAGCAGAGGAAATGATTGCTGTTTAACTCCTCTACCATTATGAAAATCTCACTGAAATTTCACTAGACTAACACTGAAATGTTACTAGAATTCACTTCCTCTGCAACTAAGACAGCGACACTGACAGAGTTATGATGGTCTTAGGCAGAGTCACCAAAGCCCTGGAAAATTGTTCTGAGCAAAGCGAGGGAAGGACTATTTTTTACAGAACAAAACTGGGAATCGTATGCTTGACTTCTGACTCACTCGCTCTCTCGCTACTTCACAGAAGTCATTAAGACATTATACAGTAAGTCACCAAGCCTGGATTTCTCTGGGAAGGCGAATGTGTACTGACTGGAGCTGAACAGACACTGGAATTCCTATCCTCTGGAAATTAAAAATAGTACCGTTCAGAACTGCAACAAAAATGACATTTTGAAATTTTCCATGTAATGAAAATTCTGACATTTTGCTTGGAGAAGGTCAGAGTGACATTTCACTGTGAAATACTGAGAGCGTTTCTGAGGCTTCTTGGGTCACCTCCGATCGCCCGCCGGGTAGGAACCCGAGGATTTGGGGGTTCCTGAGTAGCACGATGCTCCTGGGGGGCCAAGGGGCAAAGAGCTGGGAGGCGTGGGGTCTGCAGCAGCCCTCCCAATGGGCTGCCATGAGGCCAGATGGACAGGCTGGCGGGACGCCAGGCAGATTCTTCTTAGTTTTATGGGGATTCAGCAACAGCCTACATGTTCTCACCAAACATCTTGATTTTCATAAATTTCTATTTTGGAAAATCAGGAATAAACACCCAACCACTTATGTTAGTAAAGTGCTTTGCTATCTGTGAGTAAACAACCTTGTAAACTAGATAAAGATCCCTATTCTTTCTCTATTCCTGATAATGTTAAACATTATAGAACATGACATTGCTTTTTTTAAGACAAATTGAGAAGTATGGGCTCTATCATTTATTTCTTTTAAACTTTAGGGTGATTTTGCATTGGCTCTGTCATTCTGCGGCTGAATTCACTTCTCTTGGGCTCTCCACTATCTGGCTGTTGCCTTACACTTACCTTTTGGTTTCTTCCTTTTTTTTTTTTTTTTGCCAGTTGTGGCATACAGTATATTTGGGATAATTCCAGAGGTTTAAGAGCCTCTTTTCCCATCTGCTTTCTTGAAACTGTGCAGTCTGAATCGGTACTGCCATCTGGGCAGGAATATGATCTTCTGATGGAATAGAATAATTTTATGTGAACTACGATGAATACATTACATGAATGGGAGACAGGGGTGTCAATGAAAGTCTAGTCCCACCCTTTGATGGGAGAAATCTTTCTGTGGCTAGAGCAACTAAACCAGTTCCCATTCAGGTTGTTGGGCATTAAATCAAGCTCTTCCAGCCAGATGTACTTTAACTCAAGAGTCCTGGAAACCACAGAAATGGAAGCTATAAGGGCTCAAGAACTGCAAACATGATCTATTTATGGTGAACCTGTACATGCAGAGTCTCATCAGAAGCATCGTGGGAGTTGCTAGGTGTTACATCCACTCCAGGACATTGATGTCAAATCCCTGATGAATTCATTTCTGATACGAGGCAGAGGTTTCCTGCCCTTTTTGTAGCTCTAGTAAGTTGCAGAGGAGAAGACTAACAGAATATCCATGTTTTGCCCTCAGCCGCAGTCCCAGGGAACTTCATGCCCCCCTTTTATTGTTGCGTTCCTACCCATCCTTCCTCCCAGGAATGCAACGGTGTGTACAGGGCATGCTTGATCCCTAGGGTACTTGTTCATCTTTCTTTTCTTTCACATGTGCAATGATGTGCTGAACATTTCCAAGAACCAACTTACATTAAGCACATGAGTGAAGGTGAAATATTTGGTAATAAATACTGGTCCTGGTCCAGCCCTTTGACAGTCCATGAGATTGATTTCAGTGTACCTGATTTAGACTACTATAGAACAGGGAAGTTCCGCCTGGAGAACTAGATATCTTTGTTAACAAAATCAATACTTACTTCCATTCTCCAACTTCCACATTTTTTCACGGTGAAATTTATGTTAATAAAGGTCTTTCAATTTTTTTTGGTAAAAAACATTATAATATAGATAAGCTCCAGAGAAGAACTTAATAGAAAATCAAACCTTTAGTTTTCTGCTGAAGAAAACTATGTATATTATCCATATGCATTTTAATACTGTCCTTTTTAAATGTGTTACTCAAACATTTTCAAAATTCTTTGCTATTTAATATATATAACACAAATATAAAATTAGGTTTATTGACAGGGAGAATAACTGGCAATAGTTTAGCTGGATTACCCTGGTTTGGCAAGTAGTAGTTTCTACTGGCTAAGAATTACAAAACTACCCAAATAATCTTATTTAGGTATTTCTTTTGCTTCTAAATATACATAATTCAATGGAGATCTGCAGTAACTCTGCAGGCTGTGACTTTGCTGTCTTCGTAGAATATGCTTCAAGAACTTCTGAATCAAACCATTGCAGAAAAATGAAGGAATTGTCAAACTTTGTGTCCTGAAAAGTTTTGCTTTCTTTTAATTACAGTAAAGAATTAAGATTATTTTAATTAATTGAAGGACAAGAAAATAAACCACGGAGACGAAGTAAGATAGAGATAATAAAAATAGTAAGAGTGGAAAAAGAGGCATGGTGGGGAGAAAATATGCCCTCATCCCTGCTAATTATGCCAAAATAGTAATTTGCACTGGTCTTTTATATTACCAAAATGAAATTAATAACACTTATCCAGAGAACTGGGGAAGACCTGGGCTCATTACCAAAAAACCCAAGTGGCTTTGCATGCATTTGTGCATCAGTGTCTACCTGAGAGAGACGCAAGAATGCTTCTGGAGACATAATACAGTCATTTTGTTTCCTGCCACCACACCTGGAAATGCACCAGGCTATGCTGCAACAGAAAATAAATCAATCAAACAAATGTGGAAAATCCCACTGCCTTTCCCAGAGGAGCCTCATTGATTAGTTTTTCGGTATCTCTGAAGCAAGGGGGTCTTGCACCAACGTTACCCCATCGCACCTGCGGGCCGTCTATTCAAGTAGAATAAGGTAAAAGAGGAAAACAAAACAACCTGCAGCACGGGGACTGGCTTCTGGAAGCTCACGCATGCGTTGCCGTGTGCTTTCTGGGGAAACGGTGAGGAGTTTCGGAAGGTAACTCAAAGACCCGTGTGCCGGCTGGCTTTGACAGCACCCCTGACTTTGGTGAATTGGGATCTCAGCTCTCTTTCGGCTCCCTTGAGCGACAGAAACCCGTTGGGTAGCTCTGCTGGAGCACATTTGCTCCATGACATCTGCTAAAGCTATTTCCAGCTACGAGGGAAACTGCAGCTGGTGACTAGGAGAGGATTGAAGGAGAAAGTGTCTGTTAATCCAGATATATAAATTCTTCTTCCATTCTCGCAGAGGAGGTGACTTTCTGACCAGGAACTGGAGCAGCTGCTCCCGGTCCACCGACAGCATGGAAGGGTACCCAGGCTGCCTGGAGAGTGTCTTCAGAGCTGGCTGGCTTCGAGCTGAGCATCTGCCCCAAGAGTCCCGAAAGCTGGAAGCTGTAGTCTGCTTCTCGCTTAAGAAACCCAGTCAATCCTTCCTCAACCTGCCTTTAGTCGAGCAATGCTGTTATGCTTCAATAAGAGTCTTTCAATGAGAATTTTAAAGTCCTGACTGCTTCGTAATTTCAATAAACCCTCCTGCGAGGGGTGTGAGGGGGTTGGTGGAAGAGGGGGAACAAGGACGCTGCTGTTGCTCCTTGAGGTTGTCATAATTTGTAGGCAGCAGAGAACGAGCTCATCATTTCAAAGTTTAAATAAGATAAATTCTGAAGGTTTCAGATTAGTGGCTTTGAACATGTGACACCATGGAGGTGCTAGCAAGTGATAGAACATGTGATGGTGAACCATGGAGGTGTGTGCTTTGTGGTGGGATGGCTACCCGAACCCACACAATTTAGGAATACATTATGGGACTTCAACAAGAAGATAGTAAGTTGGCACATGTGCAACAGAACCCCTACTGAGTTTCTCTCCTCTCCTGCTTGTAATCACATTTTAGCAGGACTGGGGGTTAAAAAAATATAGCTCGATAGCCACCTCAAACTTGTTTTCCTCTTTATGGATGTTTTCTGAAAATAATGGTTTTGTTTTACTCTCTTTGAAGAAATCACAATGCAGAAGAGATCTTACTGAAAGCATTTGACCTTCTGGTGAAAGAGTTTCGCATTTGAAGACTGGCTGGCTGTTCTTGGAGTGACCAGGGAGTGTAATCTGGAATGGTTTCCATGTGTTGTCGGTGCTGATGTCCAGTAACTATCACAAAAATTGATGTTCTTGGCGGAGAATGACAGAATTGGTCACTTGGCATTGGACACACTGCGTGCCCAGCACGCGAGTAGCAATACAGATTCGGTAAAGAATATTCGAGCTGCTATTTTAGCAATGGTTGTTATTCTAATGGCAAAAGTAAATGTGAATATGCTCAGTGCTCAGACATTGCAAAGGCTACAGGACTTCAATTTGCTCTCTATGCCAGCCTAGAAATTTCTCTCTATGCCATCAGATTTAGCAGGAGTAGAAATGAAAAAAATGCAGAAGAGGGAAGGAAAGTGCATGAACTCCAAATGCCTATCATTCAAATTATTTTGACAATAACCCAGACTGGGCAGAGGATGAACAAAAGAAAAGACTTCCTTACACACAGGAGCTGATTTCTTGCAGAGAACAGATTACATGATTCCTGGAAGGTTTGAATTATGATAATTCAGCATCAGACAAAATATCTGAAGTTCTTTTTAATGTTATAAAGAATTCTGCAGAAAAGCATAAAACTTAAAATGGAAGAAATTTGCCTTCTGTTTCCGAGATAAGAATGTTCCTGAAAAGCTTATATTATATATTTATTAGCAGAGAGTTCACAGATGGCTTCCCTAGCAGTTCACTTTGCAGACACACATTGCTGACTTCATGAGCTAATAGAAAGAAAACCCTTTTTCTGCATACCTAGTCTATAGTGGTTAGATTTATTAGAGAATGATGCACATAATCCCCATATATAAACCAGCCAAAGGATACTTTCTGCAAGCTTAAGTGACTCACATGATTTTTATTTTTTTATTTTTTTTCCAACCAAAGGCTAGTTACTTTGGCTTACAAGATTACTGGGCTTTGTGTTCTAGTTCTTGCCATTAATTCATTCCAGAACTGGTAAAATGCAGTGTGCTGGTGTGTATTTTTCTCTCCAGTTCTTCACTGAATGAATGTCCCCTTCCCTACATCAGAAGCTATGGTCTCAGCAAGGATGTTCTTCATTGCACTGGGGGAAGTAAATACCGTGCTACATGATTTAATTTGTCATACTTCCCTGTTTTTCTGAAAAAAAGCAGAGGCATCCACACTGTATTTTATGGCCAGATCATCAACTACAATAAATCAGCATAGCTCTGGTGGCTTAACATGATTTCAAATGACTCAAGTGGTAGTCTAAGAAAGAAACAGAAACTGGATTTGTTGCATATTGACTCTACAATACTGAAAGAAAATAAAAGCTGCAGAAGGTAATGTGCTGATGAGGAGACAAAGGAAAGGCCCGTAAGTTTGCATGGTTGCCTTAGGAGCTATCAGACACATCTGCAAAACCATTTTTTTTTCGAGTAGTATGAGCTTTTCACTTTAATTGGAGCTATTATTTGCAGACAAAAGTTTTGCTAATGGAGGAAGGGAGAAAGGTGTGATGCGTAGTATCAGAAGGAGATAAGGATCTTCATAAAAGAAGGCATAGAAGGACAGAAGCATAATTAAGCTGGACTGACTCTGGAGGTCATGATAGAATAACAGGTATCAAAGGATGCAAAAGCAGAGAAGCGTTGGCATGGTGACTGGGAGGCACTTTAGTATTAAATATAGTACACTTTGGATGAAAACATAGAATAGCAGACTGATCACAAATAGTGCTGGATTTTCAGCTATTCACGTTACCAAAACATAAATGAAAGGCTTGGTCTTCTGCAGTACTATATCAAAATTTTATTTTCAGCTAGATATAACTTTTTTAATAATTTTATAGATGTTGAGGCTAGCGGCCAGTACTGTTACCTCCTAAATATCACAGGGCATTGCTTTTCACCAGGTCGCTCTTACTGGTTTCACTTACAGTCTTCTAAAAAGTAGATTCTTATTGTCTTTTAAACCATCATAGCCTCCTGGCTGTTATTGTTATATTATTGTGGGTCATTAGAAGATGTTGTGCTCCATCCTCCAATTTGGATGGTATTTCAGTGATCTCTGAAGACCAGGGAACAGTTACATAAAAAAACCTGCCTTTACCTACACATGGTTTATACCATGTCTTTTGTTGTTTCTAAACAGTATTTTGAAAATAGTTGTTTATAGCTCTGGTGACTTTGAAAGCTTTGTTTTCTTAAAACATGTGCATGATAAAATAGAGACCTGTTCGTCCGTCTGTGAACCGCAAAAAAAGAAAATTGGCAAAGTGACCAAATCTCTCTCTTGCCTGATACCAGTTCTCAATGGTCTTTATAAGTTTACTGAAAGTCTGGTTGGGAGACAAAGCTTGTGATGCGTTCTTTGCACCAAATTATTTTATTTCAAACCAGGAGAGCCTACTTAGTCCTGTTTAGGACTCGGCTTTAAGTGAGTGGGCACCCTAGCTCCTAGCCTTCCACTGACTATCATTACAGTAAAGTTCAGCTACAAAAAATGTAGTCTTATCTAGGCAGACTTTGAGACCTTTGTGTGTGTTTCTGATACTTAGTCTGTATTTGCGTGCTGGAGAGTTGGGCTGCAGCTGGCTTGCATTCTTCATAGACAAGGCAAAATGCATAGGCTCTGCGAGTTCACCCAGAGGAATCCCACCGCAGCCGACTCCCTGGAACCCCGGTGCTTTGCTGAAAACTCAGACAATCAAGCTTTTACCTCTGGAGGTCCTGTAAGAGTGGTATTTCAGTGTAAATTGCTGATGTCGTTTTTCATTCTGTATGCTGCGTTCACAAAAGATGAAAAGATGATATACTTCATAATTTTGTTTTCCTTGTCCATGTTCCTATGTCCGTCTTTGTGTACATGTGCCTCCATAAAAAAAAAAAAATAAATAAACAAATCCGTCCAAATAGCTGTTTGGTGCCTTTTTCAGACCAGTCTTCTTTATCGGGACTATCTCCTGAGGATTTCAAGTGATTCAAGTCATTCAAACAAAGCTGTGGCAGAGGAGGTGTAACAGGCATCAGTCTGTTTAGATTTGAAAGGCAGCCGTTTTGTTGCACACTTACAAATTATTAACAAGGCCTTGTGCTTGTCTTCCAAACTCAGCTGGGATGCCTCTAGGTCCTCTTTTTTCTGCCTAGTTTCTCCTTCCTCGCTTTTGGCTTGCCTGGCTGAGTTTGGATAAACCCGTAACTTCTGTGATATAAACATTAAAGTACCTTTGGGTTTCAAATATTCTCCATCGTGGTGTTTCCTCAAATAGCCCCCGCAAACCTCTGATCCAATCTTCTCTTTCTTTTTTTCTTTTAAAGCAGGCTTTTTATTTTGCCCTCCTTCAATGTGCAGATGTTGTTTTTCTTACCGTATCATGTGTGATAATGACATTTTCAGCTCTAGAGTACACAAGTGTGGGGCTTATGGAGTGTGTTTACATTTGATAGGGCAGAGAATTACATGTAACTGAAGTATTGTAAAATTGATTTTCCCTCTGTCTCCAGGTATTCTTCCTTCTCATTTTGAAGCTAACTTACTCTGTGATGCTAAACCGACTTGTAGGCACAAAACCTGACAGCAAAAGGCTTTAATACAGTAATACTTACATGTATTTTGTATGTAAGTAGATGGTTAGATTAGGTATGTCTGTCTAGCTAATCTATCTAGGTAGATATGTGGTGAAGGTTTTTCAGTCCTTTTTTACATTTGTAACCATGAGTTGGCTATTTTCTTACAGGTTTATGGGATAATTCCAGTTGGAAGGGATCTTAAAAATTCATCTAGTCCAACACCCTGATGAAAGAAGCAGCTGTAAGGTCAAAGTTGTCAGGGGAGGTTATCTAGTCACGTCTTGAAAACCTCCAAGGACTGAAACCGCTCAACCTCTCTGGGGTGCCTGTTCCACTGCTTGACTGTCCTCATGGTATTTCCTTATATCCACTTGGAACCTCTCTTGCTTTGATTTATACCCATTGTGTCTCATCCTTCTACCATGGACCATTCCATAATAACCTCCATGATTCCTCTGATAACCTCCATAGAGGTACTGTAAGGCTGCGTGGAGGCCTCTTTAAGCCCACACTCTTCTCCAGGCTCAACAAGCCCAGTACCCTCAGCCTGTCCTCACGGGGGCGTGTGCTCCATCCAGCCTCTGACCATCTTGGTGGCCCTCCACCTCCAGCTCTGGCAGGGAGTTGGACTGGATAGATCTCCAAAGGTCCCTTCCAACCCCATATCATTCTCTCATTCTGTGATACAGTCTTCCCATATGCTGCAGCTTTGCACCTGAGCTCTGTCATGAGTTACCCACCAAACCAGGCTACTCTCTTTATTTGTCTGTTTGTCTTCATAGAATCATAGAATCGTCTAGGTTGGAAGAGACCCTTGGGATCATTGAGTTCAACCATCTACCCTACTTTACAAAGTTCTCCCCTACACCATATCCCACAACACCACATCTAAACGGCTTTTAAACACATCCAAGGATGGGGACTCAACCACCTCCCTGAGCAGCCTATTCCAGTGTCTGACCACTTTTTCTGTGAAAAGTTCTTTCCTAATGTTCAGTCTAAACCAACCCTGTTGGACCTTGAAGCCATTCCCTCTTGTTCTGTCATTAGTTACCTGTGAGAAGAGACCAGCACCAACCTCTCTACAGTGTCCTTTCAAGTAGTTGTAGAGAGTGATGAGGTCTCCCCTCAGCCTCCTCTTCCTCAAACTAAACAGTCCCAGTTCTTTCAACCTCTCTTCATATGATTTGTTTTCCAGGCCCTTCACCAGCCTTCACCTTCCAGAGTGTTGGGTTAGACCCTTCGTGCACTTGGGGGCTGCTGTCCTGAAAGACCTCCAGTATCCCTGAGCTCTTCTTCTGTCGTGTTCCCAGGACTGACACATCCAATAACACTGCTGACATTTCTTGTTGCAGACCCACAAAGGGATTTGCGGTATGCCTTATTGAGCAACTGCCTTTTTGCTTGTTTACAACTCATTTCTTGTATTACTTGTTATGTGAATGTCAGGTTTTAAAACGTAATAATCACTTAACATCATTTGAACCTTAATATTCCCTGGCTGAGAAGGCACTGGAGCTATGTGCAAATAAAACGTGTTCGTGCTGCCTAATTCCTATCAGAGTTACGGCACTGTTCCACAGCATCTCTGCTGGATGAACCAGAACTGGCACATCCATTGATTTCTACCAGCTGTTTTCTGCCAATTCCAGTTCCTGACAGGTAGCAAGCTGTGTAGCTGGCAGCAAAGAATCTCAAACAGTTCAAATATGCCCCAGGGAGGGCAATTGCTTACCCTAAGCCCATCAAGGAATCGCTATTATGCTTCACAAGATACATATACATTCGCCACATCTGTCTCCTATTATTTGTTCTCAGAGCTGACAAAGGGCTGAGATAAACATGTGCCTTTTTAATACCGCGCAAGAACAAGGTGCTTGTAAAAGACAAACGTTGTAGGCATCTTGGTGAATAATTTCATAATGAAACTTCTTTTGTATACTCTGTGAAATGTTCCTGTAGCTGAACTACACTTTAACTATAAAAGACCAAATCATCCATTTAAATACCAAGACAGCCTATTCAAGTACTTTAAGTCTAAATTTGTTCATTTTTCATCTGGTGCTTTGACAGTCTCACAACACAGTACAAGCAGCCTTAATCTGGGGACCTGCTGCCTTCTTCAGTTCCTTTCTGATTTCTCTGAGAGCTACCCTCACAGAGATTGAGCCGACCAGAGGATGCTGGAAAATGCTTTCTGAAACATTAATGGGTTTGCAGCAAGCCACCGGAGCTTGACAAGCTGCCTCTCCTCAAATGAACCATGCAACTGACCACATTCTTGCTCTCTGTTTGGAAAGAGCTTTACCTTGGCTTTGGTTTTTGTAATTAGGTAAAAGCATCCATGTTTTTAGTTAATGTGGGTCAGATGATAAGTGGCAGATTTTTAAGCCATGACAGTGCAGCTCCTTGTCATTCCCTTGTCCTTCTTCGTCTTGCTTCAGGTAAAAGGGAGGTGATAGAAGGTGTTTTCTACCCGTCTCTGCTTTGGAGGTGAATAGGGGATGAAGGATGGACAGTCCTGTACAAAGTGAGCTTTATTAGGTAAAGCAGAGACGTGTTGTGGTGGAACTATTAATATGTCTCTGTGGGAGAGCTTATTTTGGTAGTAGGCTTACGGGCCTCCAAACCTGTCCAGTGAGCGCACTTTTAAGATCTTGAATCAGTTGACAGCCATTAGTAGAAATTCCCGTTTCATCTCCAAACCAAAATTACGGTAAGAGATCAGGCATTTGAAGAATAAATATGCAGGTGCCTTCTACCTAATAAGATGGTGCTGGATCTAGCAAGTCAGTATCTGGTATTATGTAGAAGAAAGACATTTGGGAAGATTCCTGTTGGCTTCATTTAGAGCTGTTCGTGTTCAGCGGCCCAGCATTTGTAAGTAATGTGGATTTTTTTTTTCTTCTCCCCTTTTTTTTTTTTTTTTTTCCTTTTGCTTGAAGGCTAAGCAGAGAGTACAGATGCTCACTTTGTAACTGATTTGGAGTGACAGGGGTTTAGTGTAGCCCTGCAGTTACTGACCTGAAGCATTCATGATTCTGTGCCTTAAGCAAGAAGGAATAAATTATTCTACTACCTTTCACTGTCATTTTAAATCTGTAAAGAAACTGTGCAGTATAAAAACTTTAAGACTGTGATTCTATTGTTAACATATGATTTCTTTAAATGAGCTGTCAAAGATTAAAACAAGCTGTTGCCCAGTGCAAGTGTTGTTATTATTTTTTCAATCAGAAACCAATAAAACATTTTATAACAGGATTCTAAAGTGTATTTGTTAATTACAGTGATCATATAGTCTTTCAAATGCTAATGGTCTGACTCAAATTTCACTTTGTTTAGTTGTGTTAGAAGTTATGATTAAAGAATGGTATAGCTTTATAGTTGTTTTACTGCCATCTGTGTGCACCAGGCAATAACTATGTACAGATGGTTGTGATTCAGAGACAGGTTGCCACATGCAAAAAAAGTATGTTTCAGTTATTTTAATAAGATTTATTGCAGCAGTCACAGTTAAATGCTTGAACCTTAATGATAATTGCTACTAATCCTTCAAGAAAAATGATCAGAGTTCAGTAAACCACAAGGAGCAGATTTTGCTGTAAACTTCAGAAATGTCTCACCACAAAGGTATGATTCATGTTTTCATTTTGTATTTACTCTCCCCCCCCCCATCCTTTCTTTCTTGATCATTTATTCCTATACCTTTGCTCTTGAGATATTTATATGAAAAGGCAGGAGATAATTTTCTCATTCTCTGTTGTCCTTCCCAAGTATCAATAATTATTTATGTTGCAACACTTGGAGGCTCCTGAAGTAATTAAAATAAATGGGAAAAAATCTGACAGTAAAAACAGATGATACCTCGCAAAACTCTTCCTTAGTATTAGTGATTGGGCCACATTCAAACCCCAAAACGTGGCCTTTTGCTTCTATTTCCGTGATGGAAATGGTGATTTGGATTCTGTGTCTGGGTTGGCGTCCTACATCCGTACTTGACTTCTGTACTCAGTAGTCACTTCCAAAATATGATAGTCCACGCGTAAACTTGGAGAACCTTTGCTGTGTCCTAAGGGTTTGCAGTTTTTCTTTCAATATGATTCCTTAGCTGTTTTTAATTTAGACTGGTACTGGACAAGATCTGATGTACAACCGATAGAGAGAAGCACGAGAGAGCCAGAAAAGGTCAGGAGCCCAGCAAAGTTATGCCAGTTTATTTTTACATCCCCGTCACAGTTCAGTTTTCACTTGTGATGTTACAGAAATTTGGAATTATAGCGCATACATGTAAGATAGGGAAAATGCAACAAATATTAGACATCCATCTTGAAGACTTCAGGAAGGAAGACGCTCGGTGTTTACATGAGTCTTCTGCTTGCTGTTGGTGTTGGGTTTGTTCTGTAAACTCCTATCACCAGCCATACCATGGGTTACTCTAAGCAGTCACAGAGAAATCACAGCTATTGCGGCGCTATCATTTACTAAGAGAGGCTGTAGCCTTAGTATCAAGCGGTTCAGTGTCAATCTATTTTGCAAAGTAGTGGCTTTCTTAGCATCTGAACTCTAGTATAACGAAAATAATTGGAGTAGCATGTAAAAGAAGGATATTTTCCTTTTCCCCATTCTTGTGTTTGACCTCTTTTTCTTTTGTGGGGCTCTTGCTTTCCGGATTAATTTCAGGACTACAAAAAAAAAAAAAAAAAAGAAAAAAAAAGAAAAAAAAAAGAAAAAAAAAAAGAAG
>JAOXNO010000020.1:81151353-81180959 GCA_028565335.1 Limnodromus scolopaceus
AAAAAGTGTTGGAATCTTTAAATATTTGTTTTATTTGATGCATTATGAACTCAAAGGAAAATTTGTTTTACATAGCTACCAATTTTTTGTATGTCCGAAAGGTAAATGAGATCAGTTTAGAAAGATATTTGTCCTACTTTTTTATCTTCCTTTTTTTTTTTTTTTGTCTGATACACATTATTTTTAGCCTTTATTTTGTTTATTCTTTCAGGAAAGCGAATGGCAAAGCTTAGCTAAGACATCATCCTTAGAACTATAACTGACTCTGATTAAGTTCTGGGATTTATTTTTACTTTTTCAAATTTGACAATCATCCTATTTTTCCACCGCCTGGAACTGACACGGTACAAACATGCCGATCCCTATCACTGCTGCTCCTGCCTTTCTGAACAGGTCTTTGCATATCCTATCAATGAGCTGATCAAACTGGTGACACTGGGATTTCGTGCCTTTTGACAGCTGAAACTGCTGTGCTTTTTTCCAGCTAATTATTGTTTTCAAGGGGCAGTGACTATCAGAGCCTACAAGCTTCTTTTTCCACCCCCACATGAGGCTAGAAATGCTTAAAAGGTTTGCGTCTCCCTCCCTCCACCTACTAATATTACTTCTGGAATAAAAGAAATGGTAGTTAGCATAAATGTAGGGGTGTTGCTTCATATTTAAGTTAATGTACAGGAGCCAAAAAACCCCACTATTTCTGAATCATTCTATAGAGATTTTGTAATTTTAAACAAAATACTGTCTTGGATGGGTTTTTTTGGTCTCTGCTACTGTAAGCTCCATCCAGCCTTTAATGGGACTATTATAAAATCAGTCTTGCCTCATGCTCATTTATAATCTTTGCAGGAAATATGTTTTGCCTTTGCTCAGGTATTTTTAGGAAGTCATAAAAGTTATGGATTTAGTACTTGTGTTCAACAAGGGTCAATTAAAAGACAGAAGTCTCTCTGTAGGCATAGTTTCTTATATTTTTATTGTTTGGTTGCTGTCCTGGGATTGTGTGGTGGCTGCAGGTCCCTGTTAATTACCTGCTGGCCAGAGACATGAAATCAGGCAATTTTCCATACCTTCTCTCTTCAGCTGATTTGCAGTGGCTATCTTCGCTTGGGATGGAAAGAAGGACGGGGATGGAAAGGTCATAACTATTCAACCTGTATTGTTAATATCGCATTTACCCTCCTAACGACAAAACCATGGGCTGGATTCATTTCTATTGGCATCATGAAAAATATGTTAAATCCAGTTAAAAATGGAGCAAAAGAGATCTTGATTTTTGTCCTGTGGTTTACATTATCTAATATAGATGCTGGTAGTGACACGCTTTATGGCACGAAGAGGGCAACCTTGTGTTATATCCACATCTAGCCTAGACAGAGATATCTAAAGCAATGCTAAAGCTGAGGAAATTCACTTAAAACAAGAGCTTTGTCCAGAGCTCTGCAGCAAATCAAAGCTAGCTCTTGTACAGCTACATGCCTCAGTTTTGGAGAAATGGTGAGTTGCTGTTAAGCAATTGCTTTGTTAAATGGGAGAAAATTTGTATTAAATTATTATAAAGTATTATGAACTAAAGGCTTTCATTTACTGCATGATAAGAGAAAGAAATTATCAGAGCTTTCAGTGTCTGCTAATAGAAAGGTCTTATATTTTAATGCATCTTTGTTTACAGATAAGAAATAAACTGTGAGAGTTATCATGTTTTCCCATTGCTGGGGACACTAATACAAATAAATTAATGAAAAGAACAACTACTCTGTTATTGAAAGACATCCCTTTCCATGCTGCTTTATAGCAAAAAAAAAGAAGAGAGTTGGAGAACAGGAAGAATATGGATCCTGGTAGCATAATCTGCTGTGATTTACAGACCATATAGCCTGGGGTTTCATTTAATGGACTTGAGGGAAGCATTGTGTAATATTATCACTTTCATTCTGCAAAATCAGTATTCGTCCATTAAGGAAATAACACGTATTCCACTTACAGGTTTTTAGAAGGGTGCAAATCCATTCTGTAGAAGGGTTAGTGGACATGCAAAATGGAAGGGAGCTAGCAAAAAACGAGTGCAGTTATAGCTTTTCTTTCCTCAAAAAAAAAAAAAAAAAAGCAATTTTGAAAATGGCATGTAAGTTAAAGCTGCCCCTGGCCAGCTTTAAATTATGTGATTCTCACTTATGCAAGATGCTGCTAGAGGAATTCCTTGGCTCTCATTAACATGGAATAATCCCTCTAGACTTCACAACAGCAGACATACACAGGCACATACGCGTTTCTACAGTCAGTTGCATGTTTCCCACTGCAAAACAATGCTCAGTCTGCAACGGCTCCTCAAGCAAAAGACTTGATGTTCCCAATACCTTTTCAGGCTGTCCTCCCTGCTGTTTTAAGAACAGTGTTGCCAAAGCACTTTCGAAAATTTTTGTTGGGAGTAATGAAGTGTGATTATCTTCACTGCAGGAGTTCGGGTGATCGTTTTCCCCATTTTTGAGGCACCCAACTTCAGCAGCTATCTCTGGGCTTTTGATTCTGCTGTAACCCCGTGGTCTGTTGTAAAGGTGAGGGAGCTGGAAGACTGCATGAAGGGAGATGAACTCTAGTTTGTCTACACTGAACTTTTAAAATGTTATCTGGGAAGAGGGGGCATAAACTTCCCTATAAAACCCCCAAATCCACCTGAAAATGCCAATGGCCAGCAACAGCGTCTTCTTGTTTCTAACCCCTGACTTTGGGAGTCCAATGCAAACTGAAGAGCTTGGGTTACAGCTACCAAACCACCAAATCATAATGTTGGGAACAACATTATAATGTGAAGCATTGCTGTTATAATTCACAAAAGTCTCAAAGTGCCGGTATGTATTTGGCTGCTCCCAGGCATCTGGGATCTTCTGTGGAGGAGATACGTCTGCAGCCAGAATATGTGGTTGAGAGCTAGAGGAATTTGAGCTTGAATCTGGCTCAAGGCAAAGCAAAGGTTTTTTTTTTTTTTCCTAACAAATTAGTTTCTCCTTCTCTCTCTCCTTATGTCGCTGTTTTCCCGGCTTGCTAAGCCAGACTTTTCATTCTTTCCCAATTTCTCTTCGGTTGTAGGACCCTTTGCACAGAAAGGTATAAGAAAGTTGAGGTCGTGGTGTGAAAATAAATAGATTCAATATTGAAAAAAAATGGTGGGAGAGGAGAGACATGGAGTAATGTTGCCAGACCTTGGCTATCGGGCAGAAACTGCCAAATTCTGGCTCCCGGGAAGGCTCAATTGATGTCATCAGGAGTAGATCTGTAGCCCCACCTGGAGGCATTGCGCTGGGACTAATTGCCACAGTGTGGGCCTTACCGGGGACAGCATAATAAGGGTTGAATAATAGGAACACTGGGATTCATTTGCATAAGCTTCCCTGGCCAACAAATTCTGGGCAGTTTCTGGCCTTAGCCTTTGCTCTTCGTTTTGGGCCCAGCTTCCTCCAGCTGGATAAACAGTGGTGGAGAAAAGCTCTGTTGCCTCAGGTGAACTGCTGCAGCTGCAGGCACTATTTACGCAGATAACGAGGTAGGATTGGAGGTCTGGAGCAGGATGAGGTGGCACGGAAGGTTTCTCTGTTAGTTGGTTGTGTGAACTCTACAAGAGAGTTGACTGTTTTTTCTCTCGCCCGTGTCCTGCCTTGGTGGCTCACTGATATACCTTCCATAGCATTGAGGCATTTTCTGCAGAAAATGGGTCAGGCAAGATGACAATGATGTTTACTTTAACGTAGGATTAAGATGTGGCTGAACGTTAGCTCCAATTCAGACTTTAAGTGTGTGGTGGGACTGACCCTACTCCCGCCTCACAGCGTGGCCGTCAGGAAGCCAAAGCAGCGATGGTGGCACCTCCAGGTGAAACCAGAACTGAGCCCTTGTGGAGCCCAAGCTCTCAGGCTTGGGAGCGGAGCCCAAGCTCTCCGCCAGTCAAGTAGCTGTGCATTACGAAGCTGAAATTCACTCCGTGTGTGAGTGCAGAGTTCTATCATATGTCTCGTGGGTGGTGTGCTCTCCCAGCCTGTGACCCACCTGCCAATATGTTAAGGCACTCTGCTCTGTGGGGTTTTTTTCTCTTTCCTGCCACAGTCTGTTTCCTACATAAGAAGTCATTTGCTGTCTTGTACCTCAAAGCCCTTTTGAGGAGTTTGTGAAGAGCTGTTTCTGAATGCTTTTTGTGGTTGAGTTTTGTTTGGTTGGGTTTTGCCTTTTTTTGTTTGTTTGGTTGGTTGGGTTTGCTTTGGTTTGGTTTGGTTTGGGTTTTTTTGCATGGAAGTGTTATTGCTTGGACTTTCATGTTCTCTTGCCAGATAATGCAAACAAACTGAAATGATGGTTATGGTTAAGAAAAAGGAGTTTGTTGGGAAGGACGATTTTAAAACACTGGGTGACAAGCAGTCTTTCTGAAAGATGTAAAATAAATCTTAATTAAAAGATTATCTAAGCTATTATATTTTAGTTTGTCAGAGACAAGGGAATGCAGGTTCAGAAATGTAAGTTATGTGAATTTGCCATGTCACTGTTTTAATTAAAATAATATATACATCAATTAGTTATCATATGGTATTTATTGATGATTTATCCTTCCAATAATGCTTTATCATCTGAGTTTTCTCCACTGCAACCCTATTTTCATTTATTCTTGGCAAATAGTTATACTTTCAGGGTCTTTTTTTTGAGTCAGTTTTAAAATTAGCCTTAAAAATTACAGTGCTACAGATGGGGAAGCTCAGCCAAGAGAGAGAACATAAAGCAATATTTTTTTATCATTCTTATTACTCTAAAAATAGATGCTAAAACTAATTTAAGAAATATGTAACATCTGGAATATTTCTCTGGAACTGTATACAGCTACTGAAAACCTGCTTTTGAAGAACATCTTCAGAACAATTACATCTAAGCTGTTTTCTTGAATGCTTCCTAACCTATTTACTTATAAAAAAATAAACCTATTTTCATTTTTCAACACAATTTTTACCTGTGAAAGGGTTTGGTAGGTAAATAGCAGGCAATATAACTGATTTACAGCCTTGTGAGAGACGGGAAGGACAGTATAGTACTGGAACAGAAAACTCACAATGTATTGGATGCAGCCCTTCCTGCATCGCTCCCTCTGCCTCTTTTGACTGCAAAAAAAAAAATAATTATTCCCTTTAGTGTTCGTACCGCACAGCGATTCAGGGGTCAGGCTCAGGCGACAAGCTTAGACAGCTTGGTCACCTGTTGCTTGTTAATAAGGTGTTTTTCTGTCTTCAAATGGTATCTCTCCACCAGCATCCTCTTTTTCCAGGGTAATGGAAGTGATGTACTTTGCTAAATACAAAAACATCCAAGCTCCAAAAGGTACCGGTTCTGTGGTCTTACAAATGTTGGAGTTGGTTTAGAGATGAAAGTGGGAATTCTCAGGAAGAAGTTGCACTGAGGCAATCTCTGACCACAATTGTTTTTCCGCAGAGAAATTTTCAAACTGGAATTTGTTATTTAAGATGGTTTTTTTTTTTTTTAATTTGTTTTACAATTTCTGAAATTGTGATGTAATGACAAGTAAGGAGACACAGCCAATAAATGAAAATGGTGAATCAGGAGCATATATGCAACATATGTATTTCTTATTGTTGATTTGCCTGAAAAATGCAATTTGACTGAGAACTTACATGGTTTATAATATAGGGATGCTAAGATTTCTGTTTGAAAAAGGCAAGATTTTGCTAAATATGTAACACATTTCTGATTTCTGGAAAAAAAAAAAGAAAGATTATTATCTGCGTTTGTCGATGAAGTCTATAACTTCTGTTTTTGCCATATTTCATGAAATCAGCCTCTTAAAATTTGTGACACGAAGCACAGATCCAAATATATTTAGTGCAATAGTTAGCAGAAGCTAATGTGCTCTGTCAGAAAACTGAATCTCTTGATTTTTGTGTGTGAAGTGATTATGGTGAGAGGGAATATGTTCAGACTACCCAGATGCAGAAAGTGGAAACATCAGATTAAAATGAGAGCATTATTTCTCTAAAGAATTATTATGAAAATATTTGAGAGAGGCCACTTCACAGCCAAAACATATGCTTAACTTCAATAAATGCTAGATTTCAAGCTTATTAAGATCCATCTAATCATCCTGTTTTTAGTTGGCACTTCTGATTACAACAGTAATTTGTTCCTGGTGTTGATCTCAAGTACTGTAGACTAGCTTTGCAGAAACAGCTACCAAACAAGTACTGGGATCTTTTTTGTGTCACTGAAACCCGCTGTTGATTTGTTTCTGGTATTTTTGCAGAAGCTTTCAGAACTTTAATACAGAGAATATGAAAAAAAAAAAAAAAAAAAAAAAAAGAATAGAATATACCAGATGAAGATACATAAAATTTAAAAAGAGTAGTGTGAGTTTAACACTCCTAAATTCGATTTTCATTTATCAGTTTTTCACATGTCTTCATGAGAAAAGAAAATGCTTTTTAAATTAGGAAGAAACTTTATTTTTATTTTTCAGGACTTAATTTCCTTGCTATTGCACTATGTGCATCAAATCCTCAGTTTAGTAATTCCTAGAAAATAACTGCAAAACAAATGAAGGAGTAAGATTATATCAAATAACGCAAGGAATGAGCCTTCAGTTTGAACACAAAACAGCATCGAGATTCAGCAACAAAAAAAGTATCGATATAGAGCAATCAATGCCGTAGACAATATCTTTTAAATCTATCATGCTGCCTTTTGCCCTTTATATTAAGTCAAAGGGAAGGGGCTATAATGAATGAGCATGTCTTTATTCTCGTCGGCAACAGTTCTGTAGGAAACCTGGCAATATGACATTTAACTTGATTAATTCTGGGTTGTAGCTCCAGTTTATTTTTCTTCCAAGTACATGCATAAGGAGTTATTATTCTTTAAAAAAAAAAATTCCCAATATAAATTGAGACTTTTTCAAAAAGTTATAATGCAAGATAGAATCAACAATGAAAGGTTAATTATGTATTTTCAGTAATATATGCCTCATATTTTCACATTTATCTTTTGTCTCCCTTTCACAATATGTTTTACTAAACTGAAAATGCTTAAGATCGTGAATGCAAGGCTGGTCAGTTTATATGTAGCTTCTTAACAGGTTTCCTACACAAAAAATAACACATAACTGAAAGAAAACTCGAGATATTAGAACATACCATGAAGTACACTGTGTAAAACTTCGATATTTCTTCTTACTTCATATCAGAAGGGGGCACTAGTGATCCATTATAAATAGGCAGTGTGACATTGCTTTTGTTGTGCCATATTTAATAATAATAATAATAATGATAATATAATTTCCCCATTTAATATTGAGGGCATTTGTGTGCATAATTAAGATTATAAATATATAATGGTAATTCAAAAAGTTAAATAATTAATAGATTGTATGTAAATATTATCTGTTGTTTCTCATTGTCTTTTTATATTATTATTATTATTGAAATTCCATTCTTGCAGTTCACTTACTGTCTGTAAAAATGAACTAATGCTGATTATTTAATACCTAATTTTGGTGATTTCTGGTGTAAAGGAGGTGAATGCTAATTGTAAAGGATCTTGATAATTTCAGTTAAATATATTCCTGGAAAAGGCAGAAATTTAGATCCCGCTGTTATAAAAGCCATTTATGTATGTTGAGGTTTAAATTATCTTATAGTTATTACAACAAAGAAAATGTGTTAAGTATTCATATAATAATGCTTGTATTTTTTCATATTAAATTAAATGGATGGAAAAATATTCCTTATCATGATGGTTACTTGCTTTTTCTTGTTGGCTTATCTGATCCTGTACATTTTAGCAGATTTGTTAGTATTGCTTTGGCCTATAAACTGAGGTCAAGATGAGGTGGCTTTGCCATTTCATAGAATCAACTTTGGTATGTGAGCTATGTGAGCAAGAGAAAACGGTGAACAATAATATGGTTTCTATTCTTTGTCCTCATTTTCTTGCTGTCTATAGAATAAAAACTGGCTGAGTGCATGAAACTGCAAAAAATGTAAGTCAGTAACAGCAGGAAAACCAGCTGAATTCCTGATTTTAAGGTTGCTGAGTGATACTATATTATAATAAAATATCTACTTATTAGATATGTATATGGCAGCATTTGTGAAATAGTGTCTACTCACAGATAATTAGATGCTCTTTTGAAATGTCCACTATTATTTTCATGTATAGAAATGAGGGTCAATGAGGAATGGAATTTAACATTTAATAAATTGAATCAAGTTCCACACATGAAAAATACAGTATCTATAAATGTCTTATGACATTAAAATAGGTGCAAATACAATTTTTTCAAAATATAAAATGTTATTTAGGGCCAAAATAGTTTTCATTAAAATTATTTGCAAGTTATCACCCAGTTGCTGCGTTCATTTACTCAGGTGTAAATCCAGGTTTTCCTTTGTTCAAAGTGCAATTAAATCCTAAAATGGCAGTGAGAAGAAAGGTTCTTTGTACCTTAAAGGCAACTTCAAGGTATATATTCATGAGTATAAATAAGTGCTTTATGTGTGCATATAACCCGGCATTTTTCAAACAAAAGTGTACTTTTTTCATGCAGGAAACTATAGTCACCCTAGATCAGCCATTTAATCCAAGCAAGCACATATCTAACCTCGTACCCTTGAATCTCAGGTTCTTTCATTTCAATTTTCCTAACACCAGTTGTCTTTTCCAGATAATTATGAAAGTTGCTGTCAGGATAACTAGAAACCCATTGTTTTCTAATGAGGGAATCTGTCTGCAGATCTCCTGTCCATTGTGCCTTCTTTAATGAAATCTATTTTATTTTATTTTATTTTTAATGACAAAAGCTTAGCCATTGAATAATGAACCAAGGCAAGCTACCAGTGTAGTTTTTCCTCTGGACTGGATACAGACAGGAGGTGTCTGTTTTACGTTGTCTCCAGTCACTGAATTGACTGCATTTTTATCCTCCTTAGTTATACTATATTGATAGTGGTAGCAGTGCAGCTACAGAAGCATGGAGCCTGGCACTGGCTTCAGAATGTTTTGGAGAAGCTGAATAAATAAGTGTATAGATTAGCACCTCATGAATTATCTAGTCTAGCCCCCTGCCTCTACAGAGTTCCAGGTCTTTTTGCTTTTGCTGCCACCAATACCTGAATTTGAAGCTTTAGGTTATAATATGAAACTAGCCTGAAAGCCTACAAACTTTTTCAACTTATTTCAGTAATCACTAATTTCAAAGCTTATGCGGTATTAGTTCAAATGTCACCATTCTGAACTGGTTTTGTGTTCGGTCATTTCAGTTGAAATATCTATTACTTGGTACAGTGGTAAATATTAGGACCAAATTGGAATTGACTTCTTAATGAGAACAACTTGACCTTCAAACAGAGAAAAGCATGGTTTTGTTACTTACCTAAACTCTATCACTTGCGAAGTCAAAGTGAGCAATTTTTCATGAGAGGCTGTTCATCTTCTACATTCCTTATTACTCCTTAATTTTGCTTCATTTAATTATCCCTGAATGAACTCATTTGTATCTATTAATGCACAAAGTCAAAACTACTTAGGTATATAAAACAATAAAAAATGTATTGCCCATTATTCTACTTTTTTCCTGCTGGAATGAAAAAAGAAAATTATTATAATTTTCTAGCATGAGCCGATACTGGTTCTTTTTATACTAAACAGGCAGAGATTGTTCAGAGATGCAGGGACATGCCCCCCTTCTCCTTCCTCCTCCCTCCAGTGGAACCCTTTCTCTAGGCCAACGTTAATTTAAAAATCACTGTTTTGATTCCCCATTTCCTCAAATTCTTTCCTCCTGAAGACGATTTTCTTTTAAAGAATTATCTTTCTGGTTTTGAAATCAAATCAGTTTCATGCCTGTGAAAGGACAAAATCTGCAAATGACACCTTTCTGTTCATACACCAATATGTATCCCTGGGACTTTAACTTCTTGTTGCCGCTATAAAAAGATTTGATATACTAAAGAGAAGGTAATACTCAGGTGTCCAAAACCACATTGGGCTTAAATTTAAAATTAACAATCTGATTTTAGATTATTGGGGGTTTAAAGATACAATACATGGAATACTTAATGTATTATAAAATTTTGAATTTATTTCAGTGAAAAGCATAACTTTGTACTGATTGTTATTATGACGTTCACAGTTATTGCAGAATCCAGAACTACATGACCCTGGGACACAAGGACTCTTCACTCCAGAAGGTGGGATTGTCACATGGTACACAAGATTTTGATCAAGATAGGATAGAACAGGACAGAACAGACTATTTCTGTTGGAAGGGACCCACAATGATCATCTAGTCCAACAACAAAAGTGAAAACTAGATGTCAACCATATTTTCAGTGTTTTAAATTTACTTCACTGAAATTTCTGGAGATATTCCACACTGTAATGTGGAAAATATATATAATATGTAAAAATATCAATAGTTACTCAATTATGTCAGCTCCTAAATTGGTAGGGGAAAAAAGAGTCAATGAAGATATCCTATGTGCATTTGAACCAACAGAACTAACTGGTTTGTAACTTACCAGTCTCAAAGTTGCAACGAACGTTTACGCTTTATATAAATGGTCTGTCAGAAAAAACTACCTGATTCAGGGGAGCATTAAGAAGATGAGAATAAGATTTGTAGTTGTATCTCCCTCTTTGTTTGTGTATGTCAATAAGCAAGGCACTTAAAATGGTAAGTAGGTTTAACTTAATTCAAATAGCAGAATTTGAGCAAACAGCTAATTTCAATGTATCTAGTTGGAAGAGATCAAGTGATTAGGTATCCTTAAACTCTCAACAGGTTGAGCTGGAACTACAGAGCCCTTCTAATGTTAGTATTTATATTAATCAATTGCTAGGGAAAAAATCCCAAATTTTCAGCTTGAGGTCATCATCACAGGGAAGGAAAAATGTGGTTTGCTTCCCCAAGTCATCCTTCAGTTTTATGGTAAACATACAGGAGACTGTGATCTGTCAGTACTTTCAGGAGTCCCAGCTGTAAACTCAAAACATACCATTCTCTCCATTTGTGCAGTGGTATTCATTAATCACAAAGTGGTTTGTGCTCTTCTTGTGTATTATAGAACTTACTATATTGGTTTTGTTTTGCAGAGTTAATTAAAGGTACAGAGAAGTTAAACATTTTTTCGAAGGTCACATAGGCAGTCAGCGTCATAATGTGTTTCTTATGGTTCCCTGATGACTTTTTCAACTCTACAGTTCTTGTGTCTACTCTAACCTCTTGGTTAATTTGTCTAGTCATGAAATGCCTTCCTTAAATTTGTCTCATAGATCATACACTGCCATGATCCATCTTGCATTTCTGGAAATGTGAAAGTTTTCTTGTTTTTGGATTGCAATCACTTTCCTCCTCTCAAAACTCAATGGCCAGAAGAAGATTACAAGGTTGCTCATCAGAAAAAGGGACTTACGAGATTAGGAGTTTGGCCCTGATGGTAATTTCCTGTTTAGGAAGAAAAAAAAAAATAAGAGGAAATCTTTTTCAAACAGATTATGCCTAGAAAAAAATGAGGTATGCAGGTTTCTCTCTGGTTTCAGAGAAGGGGTGATTTCAATGCAGTGAAACATCAGAAAAAGTTTCACTGAATGTATTTTTTATGCAAGCATTTTAGTTTTAGTGGGTTTGTTCCCTTTGTAAAGATTCTGGATTTAATACAAAGTTGCTGAGTTTAATTGGCACCTGAAATGCTATTGTTAATGCATTTTTTTTTTTCTTTTTGAGGGAATGTTGCTGATATTGTTTCTTTCTCTGTGATATATTGCTTGTATACATGGTACCTGTTGTACTCCAATTTCTATGCACAAGGGTTTGGGTATTTTGCTTTTCTTTTGAAGGCCTGTGACTGATAGCTGGCTGAGAGCTTGAATACAGACAGGTTCAAGAGAAATGGACTGAAATTTTTCAGCTGGCTATGTTGTTTTCAACAGAAAACACTGTAGAGAGGAGAATGAAGATAAGACTTAGATGTTATGATGTGGACTTTTCTTTCTTCTTTTCTTTCTTCTTTCTTCTTTGTTTTTCCTTTCCAATTGTTTCATGTTATACTGGCAACTAAAACTCCAAGCCTGGAAATGATATTCTGCATTCTGTAAAATGGCTGTTAAAACACCTGTTAGTCCATAACCTCAATGACTTTCTCATGAAACGTGTTCACCTGGGAACTGAACAGTTTATCTGTTCCTCAGAGTGGTAAAGCAAGCTTGTGGTGGATGCTGTGGTTGAAGCTGCTGTATCTCCTCGTCTCCTTTCCAGTCCTCCTGCCCTTGAATCTTGAGTCATCATCAGGAATGAACTTTATGCAGGTCCAGTCTTCCCCTCAGTGGATGTGGCAGTGAAGTTTCTGAAGGATATATTAAAACCAGACTTTTCAGTTTTGACTCTCACATTGGCAGCAATAAGGTCTATATTTAAAGCTGCTATTCAGCTTCCATCATAAACTTCTCTTTCCACTAAATATGTAAGTGCATCAAAAATTCCCTATAGATTTTGACCCTTTATTGGTCTCATATCAAATGATTTTCTTGCTAAATTCCAATGAAAAGTTATCACTGGAATCTTAGTCTTCAAAAATTGGTGGATGAATGTGAGCAAAGCAAACACATTTAGACTCTGGCTCTACAAAGTGCTGAACAACTTTACACACTAACCCAGGCTGGTGAAAATAAGAGCAAGCCTGCAATGTAAGATCATTTCAAGAGTATTAACGCTGTTGGCTGGAATCCTTGCTGAAATTTCATCAAATCAAGTTTATACCTGATTGCTTTTGACCAAAACATTTTCTTTTCCTTACAGGACCCAGGTGGCATTTCAGCTCTGCCACAGAAATCCACTAAAATATAAGCAAAGTAAATCAGACTGAAATGTTATGAAATTCCACTTCTTGGACAATTACATTCTGTTACTACTTTGCTTTCTGCTTTTCCTATTTCTGTGGTACCAGAAATAGCTTCAGGGCTTCAAATCTCCAGGACAAGGGGAGAAGATGTAGTGGTGACGAATCAGTAAGAGTCAGAAAGCACCAGGTGGAAGGTTTGTTAGTTGTGATCAGCATAAAAGGAGAAGGAAAATGAGTATTCATGGGTTTTGGGAATGGTAGGGAAGTGCTGGTGGACAACACTAGAAAGGTTATGTGGTATTATTTCACTGGAAATAAATGGCACTCAAAGTCAAAGATCCTGACATCATTACATAGCATAGTTAAAGATTTTGGATATGCATTGCTTGGTTGATAAAGTCTTAAGACAAATATGGTTTATAAGTTTTATTAAAGGTATGTGAAAATAATTCCAGTCATTGAAAATGTAAAGCATTAATAAAATATTTAAAGATAAAATTCCTTATTACCTTTCTCTTCTAGCTACAGGATTTTTTTGTTTGTTTTATTGTGGCGGTTTCTTTTTGAGGAGAAACTTCCCATTTGACAGCCTTTTTGATGATATTAAGAGATGTTCCTTTGGAAAGGCAAAAGAAGTATATGGGTTTTATTATGTATGTAAGAGATATGGCATATTTGGACCAATTCCAGGCTTTTTGCTACTGTTTCAGTTGTTTCAGGATCACCACAAATGTTGCAGAAGAACAGCTTAAGTGGATTATAATTACAAAGCAAAAAGAAGTTATGTGGGGAAGGGTAGGGGAGGGAAAATGACAGATAACATGACATCAGAAAGGCAAGTTTCCCTGTCCAGGTGAGTCTCAGGACTCAGTCATGGCCAGAGGAGTTAACGGGTCACCTGAAGTCTTCTTTCTGACTTATCACAGGTATGTTTCAGATCTCAGTGCTAAAGGGAATGAGATGCTGGGGTGGTTCCTTTGTGATAGTTGTTACTTCACTAAACCTCTTCTTTTTAGTCTCTTGTTCCCTTAGCTCTAGTAACAGATAACTATTTCCCATGTCAGATCGTCTTTATTTTTTGGCAAATATGTACTGGTCTTTCTTTTTCCTTGCACCCTCTTCTGTTCATCTGCCATGATTCCTAGATGTTTGTGGGTAGGAGGGGATTATTTTTAGGTTTTATAATTTTTTTTTACTTTCTTACGAAAGGATAGTGTTTGGGGTATTTTTAGATTTTGTGTATTCTTTTTTTTTTTTTTTTTAGTTCTGTAGGACAGGGTCGATTGGTCTACCAGTTTTGTTTTGTCTAGGAAAACTTAAGGTAGTGGTACATGGTGGTGCTCTGGTGAGATCCTGTACTGTGGAATTGCTCCCGACACGTGGCTGGATTGAAAGTTTACCTGCACTCCACTGCATATGCCACAGGTCTGATTCTTCTGTAGACTAAGTCTCTCAAAGCCAAGTAGGAATGGGGCTGCAGGCTCAGAGGAATTGCACCGATCGTTCACATCCCGCTTCTATTGGCTTCAGCACTCTGCAGTCTCTATCCCATGATAGAATTAGGTGACCAAATGAAACAATTGACCAATGAAAACCTACCAAATGAAACAAAAGGAGGCCCTTGGAAAAGGTGATAAGGTAAGTAAGCAGCTAATGTTGGAGCAGTTAATTCAGCCTGTTTATTGTAGCTCAGAGTCAGCTGGGAAAGGGACTAACAAGAGCAAGATGATGACTACACGACCTGTGGGAGGGAGGAAAGCTTGACTATCAGTACCCTATGCATAAAGCATAAACCTGTTTGTACAACAGGCCCTGAAGAAATGAGAAGAGGCAATGAGAGATGATAAGGATACTGATGATTTAATTTGTGTTTCCTCAGTTGAGCAGGAAGAACCAAATTTCAACTATTTCAATGATGATTTTCTTCAGGAAAATACTGCAAGGAGGCATTTCAGTGTTATTTACCCCTTGATTAGCTCTACAGTCTTATTCACTCTGTGCTTTCATGCCTAATGACTAGTTTGCATTAATATGAAAAGAGTTGAACCCCCCTCTTTCCAGAGTTACTTAGCAGAAGAAATAGTTCATATCCAGACATGGTGGAACACATCTGGGTAGGAGTCTCTTATTATCACAAAGGAAGCTAAATGCATAGTGCAGCATGAATACTTTATTCATCAAAAGAAACTGATTTCAGTCGGAACCGGTGACCTGAGTATTGTCTGACAGTATGGTATTTTATTCCTAGTATATTTCAATGTCATTATACCCCTGGTTGCTATATACTGCATTTTGCCTCCTTTTCTTAATGGTTGCTACCTCTTAATAGTTGCTCTAACTATGATTGGAAAGCTATCTGTGTGGTAGTGGGCTCAGCGTTGACTGTGCATATATGTATGTTGGCACTTCATTCATAGGAAACAATGCAGGGTAATAGACTATTTGAATTCAGGGATTCGGCGATTGTGTTCTGCTCAACCCACTTAGTACTTAAGTAAAGAATTGAAGTTATTTTCAAATCACTAAGGGCTTGCTTGTTTCTTCTCCTTTAGCTGCATATATAAAAACCTGTCACAAGAATTTGATAACATGATCTCTATAACACAAGCTATCACAGAGAAAAAGCTATTTTTTCCTGCACAACTAAAATGAAATAATCTTCATGTTAAACATTTTTATGATGAATATGATAATATTTGTTGTCAGAAAGGATAAAGAGGATGTTCTGGAGCATAAAATAATGAAATTATCATTGAGAGTGCTATCAAGTGAGACAATTCACGAGACCTTGCTTAGATCTTTCAATTTACCTACCTAGCGATGTCCAGAACATCATAGAAAAAGTGTAGTGTTGGAACAGTTATTGTTTACGTGAAAGGTTAAAGATCATCAAAGGTCAAGAGTGGGAGTCAAGGAGAAGAGAAGCAAACAGAGAGGAAGATGAGCCTGGACTTCTGACACATTTGGCTGCTGCAGGAAGAATCCAATTGCAGTATTGCCACAAAACCAATTGAAAATAAATGTGGAAATGTAACTGTCCTTTGAAATAAACCTGACAGTTCCCTGGTGGTAGAGCAAAGCAGAAGATTGTCTTGAAGAACTGCAAAAGACTGTCCTGGCCTTAACTGTAGAGTCCATAGCAAGAGGAGAACGGGCAGTGAAAAAAGATGGGACAAAAGTGTATGAGGAAGGCTAGACCTGGTAGATGTAAAAACACTGCTTCTACTTTTTCTGAGGATGGATATAATGTCCTCTTTATACCTTTTTCCTTATTGATTTTGTTCAGAGATCGAGATTAATCTCGGCTACCATTGCCCATGTAATGTAGGTTTCCAAGGAAGGAACTCTTTCTGTAGTCATTAGCTCGTTCAGACTTTAGTCTGAAATCTCTGGGTGTCTACCTTCTGCTTCTCAATAACTGCCTAAAATTAATCCATTGATTAGACTGGGACTTCAAAAAAATTAAAAATATATTTGTTATAAATATATACATATGAATGTGTGTATATATATATATAAATGGTTACACTGAGATCAGGTACAGCAATAAGAACACCTATTCCTGGTCTATGGCAGCAGGTAGAACAACCCTGTGGGTTTTTTTTAGCGCACTTTCAGCTGAAATGGGGCTGAACCTGTCGCAGAAAATAAAGTTAACACTTGACAAGTCAATGGTAGCTTGGCCATCTTTACTATGCTGACTGGTATCTCTCTGACACAGTAGGGATCTGGTCCACACTTTGTACACTGTCACTCATCCTATCCCAAATAGAGAGCATCAAGTTTCCCTCCCTTTTTTTTTTTCTTTTGTTTGCTTTTATATATATGTAGAGTCAAAGAGAGAGAAATGATATGACA
This sequence comes from Limnodromus scolopaceus, assembly GCA_028565335.1. Classification (NCBI taxonomy): domain Eukaryota; kingdom Metazoa; phylum Chordata; class Aves; order Charadriiformes; family Scolopacidae; genus Limnodromus; species Limnodromus scolopaceus. Next base: position 81,168,087 of record JAOXNO010000020.1, read on the forward strand.
CTGTCACTACAGGGAAAAACACAGTAACTTTGTCGGTGGCCAGAGAAATTACATTGTCAAGTGACAAAGGCATACATCAAAATAAAAAATGTAGTTTTTTGCTCATTACCTGGTGGGTAGCTTGTATGCTTCTTTGTTGACTTTCCTCACGCCATAGTGTGCGGGGCAATTTCTCAGCACCCTGTTGAGCACAAACAATCCTGTGTAAACCACGAAGCCTGGTCAGCACCTGTAACCCTCCACCCTGTCCCAGCTGCCTTATGATTTATGTGAAACAAAGGAAGCAGGAAAATAAGTTTGAATCGATGACTCGGGAAACTGAAGACCAGTCCAATCTATGTACGAATAACAGCACCAGGCTAAGTCTAATTCCCAGAAATGAAAGATACTCACCAGTTTCAATTGTAGCTTATCAATAATATATGAAGAGTGAAAAGAAACACAATTGTTTCTAACCTTATATTTGTTATTTTACTAACTAGTTTAACTAACTTTCCTTGAAATTGGTAATGCTTAATTCCAAGTACTGGTGGTTTTCTTACTTGACATCTTCTGAAATACCTCAACAACCTTTTTTTTTTTTCCTATTTTATTTTAATTATGCCTATTTTTGGTTCTCTTTCAGCGATTAGGTAGTTGACATAAAGTATGAGATTTTCTGTGAGCTGCATGATATGTGATATCAGAGGAATCCCATGTTTGCTCAGTTTATCAGCAACGACCAGCTACACAAATGGATAAATAATTCATAGATCTCCTTCTTAGCCAAAGAAATAATATGAAAACTTGATTGCAATACAGAATAGATGTGGCTGATATGTACTACCAGATACAACTCTAAATATCTCATTCAAACATTGACAAACAAATGTTTGCTTATTAGCCATCTTCATCATATGCTCCATCTTTATTTCCTCTAAGACTGAAATCTACCTGGACACACTATCTGATAAAATTTGCACTTTCGGGCCCTCTTAGAAGTCAAAATGTTTTTTCTTACTGATGAACAGGAGAGGGCTTGAAGGGTCACAGACAAGATCCTTGTTAACAAACCCAACCTTTAACCCCTTAGAAAGAGAATTACAACTTTCAACCTTTTTGTTGTTTGTTTCTTTTTTCTGTTTTAAACCAAGTGAGGTTAACTCTTTTATTAACTTCCATTCATTGTAGAGTTAGCCCTGAAAATATAAATTATTGTGAAAGAAACAGGCAGGAAGGCTCCACGCCAGGCATGGACCCGTGGCAGAAGACTGGGAAGCATATCCTGGTGCTCACCTTCCATAACGTGACTTGGCTAGGGCAGTGATGTAGGGCAAGGACTTTCCATGCTTATGGGGTTTAGCATCCAGTCATAAGTAGACAATAAATGACTTTCATTCCTTACCAGACTCTACTCCCAGCTCATCTTTGGACCATGTTTCTGGACTAAAACCATCCCTGAGAACAAAAGGAGTCAATGTTTTTGGATGTTATTTTATGCCACTACCAAATAGGGATGACCTTCAAGAGACATAGGAGACCTTCTGTGCCCCTGGAAGCCTCTGAGCTCCCTTCCACAGTGAGGTCCTAGCCCTTCACTGAGATCAGGGGTAGGTGCTAGGTAGAAGACTCATGAGCAGACCCTGAAGCCAGGTAGATGAAAAATTCAGAAAAAAAAGACTACTTCACATCTGGACAGATCTTCTTTATTTATTACTGCCTTCATTTACGTTGCCAGTTGAGGTGGAAAGTATCAGAAAGAGTGTGTGATCCTTTTTCCATATCTCTAGCCATCACTGCTTGTTTTTGCCTTCTTATTCAATCTCTGCAACATTGCGAGCACTCTCTAGAGTCTGTTCTCACTGTCAGTCTTTCTTTTTCTTTTCTCCTTCAAAACAGTGACACTTTGAGAGCATGGGCAGATGTTAAGTTGCAGCAGATGTTGGAGTAAAAATCCTCAGAAGCACAGCCGTTGAAAACAGGTATTATGCTCTTCTTCTGTACCAGCAAATGAGACTGGAGAGCAACATGGCCCCAAGAGCTAGGAACAGCCCTCTTCTTCCATTAAATCTTGAACTCACAAATGGACTGAACAGGCTGGTAGGGGAGGAAGAGCTGGTCTGTTTAAACTATATAAAACTTATATTTAAAAAAAAAAATCTAAGATTTTCAAGCATCTCTTCTACCCACTTTCTTTCCTTATTTAGAGGAAACATTCAGTGAATTGTTTCAACAATTGTTTCAATAGTTCTTGGTGTTTGGGAAGCAAAGTTAGACTGAGTAGCATAGAGCTTGGAAATCTGTGTTTAAACTTTGAATTTTGGGCTCTTTTCACCATTTGTATATAGGTTAACTCCCCACAAATAATGGGACCCAGAGCTTTTGTGGGAGGAGGAACAGCCAATGTCCTTATGGATTAATATGGTGCTCGATGGATCTCTTCATTCATTGGATGATGAAGTGTATGGATTTAAAAAATAAAATGAATCCTAAGAAAATCCAGGCAAGGTAACTATGAATTATTCTCAACACTGCACATAATTAAATAGCTCTTGTACAGAGCTCAAACTGTGTGGCTCAGTACTCTTTCTATGTTAATATTGAGGTCTGTTGCTTAAGTCAGTTTAATTTATCTGATCATTTGTTTGGGTATCCCAATAAAACAATTTTAGCCTGATTTGTTTATAAAAAAAAAATTAACAAAGACAAACAGAACCCCTAAAGTGCCTGTAAGGAGTATTTTCTCATCACTCTGAATTTCTGAGCTTGTAGCTTTCCTACTTATCTACATAGAAAAAACTACCAGCAAACCCTGTGATTGTGATTATTCAGCAACTGAATATTTTGCTTTTCCTTTCCTTTTCTTTTTTTTTTTTTTTTTTTCTGAATAAACCTCACTCATTTTAAAGAAAATTTAAAGAAAATTTTCAGGAGTACAGTTACCTGAGATGTAGATTTTACACATAAAAGTATATATATTTTCTTTATTTATCTTTTGATCTTTTTACACTGAGACCCCACTGATATAGCTGCTGCCCAACCAGGAGGGCCATGAGGACTCCAGACATCTTCCTTGGTGCTCCTACTAGCAGCATTTAAAAGACCCAAATGTTATTTTTTTTCAGATTTGGTCCTCAGATAACTGTACTCCTGGCTCTGTTATATCTGCTTATAGGGAAAAAATTATTGTATAAATGTATATTTGAGAATACCAGAAACGGAGCAAAATAGTCACTTATAAGATGCTGGTCAGGAAATACTTGTGGTCATAAGAGACAGCTATAGCATGCACAAGGAATTTTGAATCATTTGAGCTATAAAATCTTTACATAAAATTAATCCCTGTCATGTTTGGAGGGTTCTCTGTATTCATTCATTGTAAACTAAAACTGAATTATATTTCTTTTACAAGTCAGATGAAGATATTCCACTTTGTAGACATTTTGGCGGATTTCTGCCTGATGATGTTTGCCTTTTATATCTCATTCCCACTGCTCCAGTAGTTAATCCCATAAAATCAATAGCTTCTTGTTCATAAAATATAAACATCATGAAGCTGTTCCAAGCTATTTCTTACATATGAAGAAGTACATTAATGAAGTTGGGAAAAGATTAAGGAGAAAGATTGTATGTGGTGAATAGGAAAAGCCCCCACCTGCTGCCCCATTCACTGTTCCTTGTTCCTGCCCTATAATAAAAATGAAACTCTCCTTAAAACTTTTAAGTATACGATTGTGAAAATTCACCTGTGACTATTTTGACAATTAACAGCTATCCACTGGAATATTTATGCTGGAAAACTTGCACAGTCATTTTATGATTTTTGAGCCATGCTCTTTGGCTGGTGTCTTGAAATGAGCCAGATATATGGTATTTCATGTTATGCTCTTCATCACTACTCTGTTTGCGTTACTAAAAATCTTTGCACAGATGGGCAGAGGCAGTGCTGTCAGAAAATTTTCAGTTGCAAATTCTCTGCTAAATCCAAGCTTTTTCTCTCTCCAATTGTTTAAAAATAAAACAAAACAAAATGCATAATATGCCTAGTTCTGGTTATCTTTTATGCTAACTTACAGCAAAAATGTATTGCCTAACTTTCTATTTCTTTTTATTCCTCCAGAAGAAAAACTATTATAAAGAATGGTAATTACTTAGCTTATTTCATGTTAATGCTTTCCTTGTTTTAGCCATTATTTTTTTTCTTTTTTTTTTTTTTCTCCCACCCCCACTGTTAGCATTTTTCTAGTATGGTTTTACATTACCATGAGTAGAGGAACTGAATGATATCAAATAAGATCAACGCTCTTCATTGTTCACTTCATCTAAAAGGCAATCTGAATCTACCTTGAATTTTTGAAGACTTTAACTAACTCTTTTCTATCCCTCATGTTCAGCAGATATGATGCTTCTCATACTGGCAAATAAAAAAATGGGAAATCCACAGTCTGCTAAATTGGAAAAGAGTGGTAGTAAATTATCTCTCAACGCACATGGAAAAAGTTCCCTTCTCTTTCACTTCTCTTCCATTTGTATTAAGGGTGTAATAGTGTAAATCACATCACCTATGCAAATACATATGCAGAATTTGTTCTATTATGCAACCATTTGTACTCTATGAAAATGTTCAAATCCATATTTTTGTGAATTTGGAATAATTGTACAACTAAAATTATGCAGAATGAAATTATATGTCTGGCCATTGTTCACTATATACCAGATGTGCTACTCCCCTGTTTAAACAAATTCATTTATCTAATATGGGGGGAGAAGTAATGGGATATGACCTTAGTGACTTCTGATAATCTATGAATTCAAAATAACCAGCTCTTATGCTGGTTATGCTCTTATAATATGAAATACATTTGACTAAATAATACCTTCAGTTTTTCTAAATGAGAAACTTATTTGTAGAAATGGATCTTCTCCTTTTTCATTCAGGTGGTTGAGTCCTATCTCTACTTGACCCCTACCTGAAACAAAACCCCCAACTTCTGCCCCCTGAATGGATCTCCTGTGTTACTGCTACATCAAACCCACATCAGTGTTATTGTGTAGATGAACCAGTAGATTTAACTAGGAAGATTTTGTAGGAAAAATGCTATTAAAAATAAAGCCACGTTACAAGATCATCACCACAATGAAGCAGTAGACCCATTGGCCGCTCCGGGATTTTCCTCTGCAAAAGATGGCAGGTGAAGGAGGTGTCAGGGAACCTACCTGGAAATCGGCTGAAAGGTGCCAGGGATTTTTCCATCCCTGGGGTGGCTCAGTCAGGAGATGACAGGCAAATTGCATCAGCCTTGTTCTTTCTTGCTCTCTGGGACTGAAATCTCTGGACATGCTTATATAAAATCTCTTCTCAATATTTTGAGATGCTTATTTAATTCACCCATTACTAGTCAGGCTACTCATTTTGCCTTAATCTTTATCTGTAGAAAACTATATGTTATGTATACATATATATATGCAAACGCACACATGCACACACATACGCACACATATATTTATAGACATACATATACAAATATTTGTATGTCTATTCTGCAAACACATTATGTATAGTTAAGTATAAATATAGCTACAAACAACATTAGTATATAAAAATACGTGTAAGCTGTCATTAAATCTGATTATGATTTCTTACTTGCAGAAAGAGCATGTATGAAATGGGTTTTATGTTGCTTTTTTGAAGACTTGCTGCTAATGCATTGGTATTTGGTGCTCACATATTTTAATATGCTGCATGCCTGAATGACAGATGATTATCTGACAAAGGAAATCTGGTGTTAAATAAAATGAGCTAGTACTAAATTTAAAAGCCCCAACTCTTAACAGAGCAACAGTTAAGTATATGTATTGTATTTTAAAAATTTAATAGCTTCCTATTGCCAGTATTGTCTTTGTCCGTGTTGACAACAAAAGGATAAATACAGTGCATACAGTAGGTCCCTCTGGTTATACCATGAACATGACACATGTCATCCTATGATAAATTGGCTCTGTGTCTGTTCAATTTCAAATCCAAAGCTCTGGAGGCAGAGGTGTTAGGAAGCAGGCATAATTCTGGCGAGCAGAGGCCTCAGATGCACAAAATTAGTGTGCATGGAACAGATAACAGGGAGCGAGAGGGAGACCGAGAGGAAGTTTGCACAGGTTTGTCAACTTCCTGCGGTTTAGGTAGTATTGGCAGATGTTAGGTGTAAAAAAAACATCTGTAAGCATGATAATGAATGTTACCAGAATTTGAAGTGACAACTGTATCGAGCACAAATGCTGTCTTGTTGCTTCATTTGCATACCAATTAAATAAAAAGCCCCAAATATTAGGTTCCAGAATTTGTTTGACAAATAATCTGTGGGGCTTACTCGGTACATCTGGGTCAGACACGTTGGCTGTGTGACAGATGCAGTGTCAAAAGAAGATTTTACCATGGAAAAAATGTATTCATATTGTTACTAAGTACTGTACTTAAAGCAGAGATTAGAAAAGGGTCTAGTTCAGAAATTGCTTTAAACACAGTGGTATCTACCTCTCTCTAGGCATGTTATTGTGCATTACTGTCAGGTCTGGTCTGCGAGACATCTTCCTCACCAACTGCTGAAGGAAGAAGCAGGCAAAAATAGTGCATTGCATTGTGCAGCTATCTTATTCCCTGGGTAAATACACGTGTTTTGTGGGACCACTCAAAGAGTAAGAGTCTGCTTGACGTGAGTAAGGATGGCAGAATCAAGCATTACATGCTTAAGCATTTATGCAGAATTTTACATTTTTCATGCTGCTCTGAAATATTTACTAAGTAGTTCATGTGTGGTGAAGGTTCAGGTCAGTTCTTGTTTTAGTAAAGCAAATTTGCTTTACGCTGATTTTAAGCCAAACTTGAGCTGAAAGCAGGTTGGCTCTTCTCTCGGCCAAATGTGGCTCTTATAAATTGAACCTATGTGCCTTGCTAATATGTATGTCTTCTGGGGTATGCCACCCATGTAGCAGTTCATTTTGCTCTCCTTCATGCTGCACTTCTCAGCGGTGAACATATCAATTCACCTTCTACAGAGATAAAGTCACCCCCTGTAAATTTTTCTGGAATCCATCTCTTCTTCTTACCAATCTTCTCAAGCCTCTAAATATCTGACGGTCCTAATATGCTAGACTTTGAATAATATCAAACCACTAGACAGTGACCATCAATGACAGTGTTCGAAGATGCGTGTCATTAAGGCACGTATAGGCATGGACCCTAGCAAAGGACCTTGAAAAATTCCGATTGAAACACTGTTTGTGCGTTCACTGCTCTTCAGAAAGACCCTAAAAGCACGAAAAATGATCCATCTTTGTAGTGCCTGCTTGCGTGAATGCTGATGGGTTGCATCAGGGTGCAACCCTGATGACATCCTGAGGAACAGGGTTAAGGTTTGTGTGACACCTCAGAGATAAGCACGCAATAATATGGAAATAAAATCAATATGAAAAATTTGACAAATACAACTTTTAAACATAAGATATGTATTAATAAATGTATTATATTTTTTTTTCAATTAATCCTTGGTTTTTTTCAAGGAGATGAATTTACACAGGGTAAATGTAGTATTTAAATATTTAAAATTTAAATGAAGAAAACCCTCTTCAATGCACCTGTATGTACTAGATATGTCTGAGTCCATTTTGTAGAAGAAAGTTAGCCATGAAATTATGTGTTTCAAGAAGCTAAACCACTCACTAAAGTTTTCTAACCCCTTCTGTATCCTGTAAATTCTAAACCTCTTCTGTAAATGGTGAACTACTTGTCAAAACCCAGGCAGACAAAACTCAAGTCATTAACAGTGCATAAAGGTGTGATTTCCTAAATTTCAGAGTTTGGGAACTGGGGGAAGTGGAATTCCCACTTATGAAAAAGTAGGAATGGGGAAAAAAATGTTTTATATACTGAGGTGGTGAATTTTATAGCATAGAAAATCACTCAAAATAAAGTGAACAAAACCAGAGCACTGCAGGTTATGCTGCTATGTGGAAGGAAAAAGACACATGGTTAGTTTTGAACCAGCAAGTGTTTCATACTGCAACCAAGGGATGCATTTTGCAGGGATGAAATTGAGCAAAGGAAAATTTAGTCTTATTACCAGGAAAATGTATCTAATAGCGAGATCTATTAGAACTGTGGAATAGTCTCTAGAGAGAAGTGATGGAAGCCCCATAGCTTGAGTCTTTGAAAACCGGCCTAGGGAAAAGTTTTCTTGCTGAGAAAGAACCTTGTATGGCTGTAGAAGGCATGGTGTCACCCGATGGAAAATTTCTGCCTCTAACAGAAACTTCTGTACTCTGACTTATTATTAGCACACTTGTATAGCATTTCATAGAAATCTGCAGAAGAAGACAAGATCCTAGTGTCTTGATGTTTTTCATGACACAACAGAAGCAAATAAGTTCTGAAATTCTCTGTTGTGGCTCAGTATTGTTGTTAAGTGTTTCCTCATGTCCATGAAGTTTCAATAGACTGTGATTACTTTATACCCTCATTATCTTTAACTATTTTTCCTGGTTGGTTTTTTTTGTTGTTTTTTTTTTTTTTTTAATTCTTCCTGATTTTCTCTTTTTGTGGTTGTTGATTTCCAACATCATGAAGTCATGTATGAGCCAAGAGGAATACTGGCATGGGAGGAGGTAGAAGAACTCTATTAATATTTGTTCAAGCTTTAAAAGAAAGTTCTTCAGACAGTAATTTGTGGGTTTTGTTCAACTTTTAGCAAAAAGCATGTAACATAACTGCTCATTTAAACACCAAATGTAGATGCACCATTGGATATTAGCAAAACCCACTAAATGTTAATTTTACATGCTTTAGGATTCACAGTAAAGTGCATACTTTTCTCCAATAAAATTTCAAAATCCTCCTGAATCAATAATAATAAAATAGAACTTCTCTCTAGATTTTCAAATGACTCCTGTGAAATAACTTGTTGGATGCCTGTCCATTTCTGCTGGAAGCAGGTCCTATTGAGAGTCACAGAGTGCTTATACAAAGCAGCAGATCTGATCTACCAAGGAGACCAAAGGTTCCTCATGGGGAAGTAATAAGAAACACAAATATGAATATGACTTGTGATTTCTTAACTTTTCCTGAGGAAAGTATTTTCTTTATTCTCTATAGTAGTTTCATAAAGTCTTTTATAAGGTTAAGTTCGATTTTATCTTATGCATTTTTATATTGTCAAGAATAAAGCTAATAATTACCATGTTCCAATCACCAACAATGATCTGACAACTACTAAGTTGTAATGTGAAATGTTAAATACAAGGCACTAATACTAAGACATTTCTAGACTCCACTTGACTCAGAATTTATCTTAAACAGAAATTTGAGAGTGAATAAATACCACTGATGATGGTGCACAAAGAACAGAGGATTGGCTGACAATACTAGTTTCCCCATCAGTATGAAGATAAAGTTGTTTCTCATGACTAAAACCTGTTCATTCAATGTGAATCAAAGATTTGCCTTTCAGTCATGAACAATGTCCAGCTTTTAGCTAGATTTTTGTAAAAAGGAGTATGAGAATTGTCCCTTTGGTGGAAAAGGTTTTAACATTTATTTTTATATTTAACTTGCTTTTCTTTATTCCGGTGCTATGTGTTTTGAGTTTGTCCAAGAAAATAAGGCTTGTTAATACCTTTGTTCTCATGCGTGTTTCATGATTGCTCTTCTGTTGAAACCTTCTCACTTGAAGGTCTTATGAGAACTTGTACAACTGGAATATGGTGGTGGGAGTCATCGGCTGTGTTTCAGTTCGTCTTCAGATTCGCTGGATAAGTGTTTGAGGGTCATTCAGATGTCTATGAAGCAGAATCTGAAGAGACTTTAACTCCAAATTCTAGCAAAGCTTTATCTCTTCTTCAGCATTTCCTTTTTTCTTGTTTTCCCTTTAATTTTCAAAATTAATTGAACAATGAATGTTAGCACAGAGAAGAGTTTATAAATTCATTTTACAGTTAAGCAATATAAATGTCTTAATCTTGGTTTTAAGGTGAATCACACAATTGGGATATTGTAGAAAATGATCAGTGCCCTAAGACCACTCCACAACCAAGAGTGGATTTTATTTCATTTTTAAGCTTAATCTGAACTTTTTTTGGTGATTAATACCAAATCTAAAATTATTTAATATATATAATAATTATATATTTAATATATATAATAAAATATTTGTTCTCCTATGCAGTTTGGATTTTTTTTTTTATATTATATTGATAATGTTCCTGAGAAATGGAGTGATTAACCACCGCAATGCAAATGTGTTTAAGATGACTCTGTAAATGTTGAATTTCCTGTCAATGGAGCTGGCCCCTCCTGTCTCCCTCCTGTCTGACGGAGGGAAGGAGAAAGATGAGGAAGGGTTACTCTGTGCAGCACAGGAAAAGGTGAAGAAGAGTGGAAGAAGAAACAACACATTTCATCTGTGAGGTTGGAAATCTGCTAATGCTTACAGCACGATCATGTTTAGTCAGATTTTTTTTTTAAATGTCTACTATGTCAGTGTACTTATCAATTGTTGGAATAAAATTTCTGGTTAATTTTTAAGCTACTTAGAGGAATTATAGGATATGAAGATGCCTGGCCTTTTGGAAAAGAGTTTAAGAACAGTCCACTGCTGGCAAAAGGCTTTGAGGTCCAGAGAAGGCTGTTCTTGAAACTGCACCACTGTTGGTGAAATGATGGCTCTCAATACAGACCAGCTTTTTGAGATGTAGGTAGGGACTTACTGCACAGAGAATTTGGAGGAGTAGGGAGCTGTGGCTTGATTTTACCCTGCCTCAGCTATCTAGACAATGTAAAAAAATTGTAATTTCTATATGGTATCAGATAGCTTCTGCTGTGCTGAGTCAGAAGACTCTGCTATGCAACATATGTGTGGGATTCTGTCTTCAATCTGTTCACTTCTTTTTTTTTTTTTTCTTTTGCGCTGGATTACACCACGATAATCCCAAAGCTGCTGTACAGTTTATAACAGAAAAATCAGTGGCCAACGTCGCTAACGGGGATGACAGAACCGAGACCGAAGACGGGGAAGATGTGACCCAGGTGCTGAAAGGAAAAGCTTGCGGGGAAACTCGGTGCGCCTGGAGAGCTGCTGGCAGGAGATCTTACAGGATTCTCAGGCCCTGCGAAGTGTGAACGACACAGAGCCCGATTTGGCAACGTGCTTCACGTCGTCTGTTCTTCCACCGGCAGGAGCCTCCTTGGCATGGCTGAACTGTAACGCTGTTAGACTTGCACATCTTGTGGATATCTGTCCAACGCACCATCAAGTTGTCAGCGGAGCTGCACCGAGGTTATGGTGTAGGATATATTACTCTCTGTAGCAGGAAGAAACTTGTCCACTTGAAGTATTTTCAGTAGCCTGGTTGGCTTGGCAGTTCCAAGGACTTCTTGCAGCATATGTTCATATTTGAGGCAGCTATTTTTTTTATTCTTTAATTAAGGTCTCATAGGTATCCTGATGAAACATCCTGTGCCATCACGGAAAAGATTCCTTTTGGCATCAGGCAGTGTAAATCTGGGCTCAAAAACACTTTAGGCTTTATCCTCATATACATCAATACGATTTAACACCTTTCTAATTATTAGTTCCCTGGCCACAGTAGACATGTATAGATGTATCTGTTTTCACTTTGAAAGGTCCTTTCATGTTGTTAAGCATCACGAATTAACCTGAGTGTAAATAAGGACCCCCAATCCCCAATAAGGACCTCCAATCCCCAAAATATTGAGATACTTACCTATTCTATATATTCTAGCAAAATGTTCATAATTTAGCACTTTATGAATAATGACTATTTGTAAATTGCAACCTGGCTTTGATAATTTTCAATGGCTTCCAACAGCTTTATTCTGGCCTTTGTGCATGTATCTCCATGGCAAGTATTGAAATTTATGCATTATGATAATACTTAGCGTTAAATGCATTTAGGAATCTCTTCTTGGTCATGGTCCTGAGTTTTCAGAAACTAGTCTTGACCTTTTAAGATGCTGAGCATCCCATTCAAAGCCACTGTATTACCAGACTCCTAAATTTATGAACTCCTAAATCTTTATTTAAAAGGCTAACAATAGGTACTCAGCTTTGAAAAACTTGGACCAACTCAAATACTAAGAAAAAAATTGTTGAAAAGAATTGGGATGAAGTATGCTCTTAAATATGCTCGACAATTTTTTAGTTGACTCTCAAATTGTTGAAGTCATTGGGTAATTTTGCAAATAAACAATGCATGTCATGGAAGTCACAAAAAACACATTCTCCAAATATTCTCTACCTGGTATCAGATTTTTTTTTCCTTCAGTAGCGTGGTGTCTTTGAAATAGTTTTGAGGCTGAAGGAAACTTCAGAGAGTACGTGACAATGGAATTTATATTTTACCTAAATAATTAAATCATTCATTCTCACTCTATTTGCTATTTTCAAGATGATAACCATTGGATCATAGTAGTCCTGTAATAACCTATGATCTGTTACGAGATGCTCTGTTTTGGTGTCAGTTTTATCAAGCTTCTCTTTCTTACTTATGTTTCATTGAATTGAAAAAGGCTTTTAAAATATCTTTCTTAAAACACATAGAAGCATAAGAAGGAGAGTTTGATAAAAGATGGTAGCAATACTAAGTGATAAAGAGTAGCCTTAGTGAAGCTGAAAACTAATTAGCATACAGTGAAATGTTTATTTGTTATGTACTGTTTCTGCAGGCATTGACAGAGGATGAACTACCATTAGTACTAGATTCTGAGAAACAGTCAAATTCCCTTTTCCATACAGTTTATGATGTCAGGCTGTACATATGTGTGTATGTCCTGCTATTTTGTTTTGGTATTTTATTTTATTTTATTTTATTTTATTTTATTTTATTTTA
>JAOXNO010000020.1:81187518-81203609 GCA_028565335.1 Limnodromus scolopaceus
ACTAATTTTGCAATGCTATATATAAAGTAGAAAATCTAGTAACTGAGTCTCTCATATATTAACTGCTTGGGACTACTATGTTTTCTTTTTGTCCTTTGATAAGGCTATTTTACCAACTTATTTGCTTTTTTCACACCTATTAAGAAGCTGTGACCAAACCAATCTAAATGTGCTAAAAACATGTTTGATTGATGCTATATGGAGGGGACCTGGATGCAAGTTTTCTAAAAATTAACAAAAATTTTATTTTAGCTGTCTTGTTTATGAAGTTTTCCACTGTTTTGATAAAATAAAGGGATTCCCACCCCAAGGTTTTAAATTTGAAAAATTTATATGTCTATTACACCTGTTGAATTTCAGCCTTTTTTTCCAGTTGTGCGATTAGCCTAGAATCTTTGTATTTGAGATCAATCAAGTCATTTTAATAAGGAAAAAAGCATTTATTTCTGATTCTAAAAACCTTCAAGTTTTCCTCAGCAGTTATTGTAGATGTCTTTTGACTGAACAACGACTGAAATTTTAGTGACTTCAGTGCGTAATGTGGGGTGCAAAACTTCTGAGGCCGTCTTTGCTTTAATGCACCGTGGAGTCCTCTGGTGTATAAATTTAATACTTTTACTAAATACTAGAGAGCATGGATTTGAATGGCATTTGATTAGGCATTTTAAACATAAATTGGAGTGACATGGATTTGACAGGTGGACCACTTGGTAGATAAGGAATTGGCTGGATGGCAGCAGTGAAAGGGTTGTGATCAATAGCTCAATGTCCATCTGGAGACCAGTGAAAAGTGGTGTTCCTCAGGGGCTGGTACTGCAACTGGCACCATTTAACATCTTTGTAGGCAACGTGGACACCCTCAGCAGGTTTGCTGACGACACCGACCTGTGTGGAGCAGTTGACAAGCTGGTGTGAACCCCATGAACGAGGCCAAGTGCAAGCTCCCGCACCTGGGTCAGGGTAATCCCAAGCACAAATAGAGGCTGGGTGGATAATGGGTTGAGAGCAACCCTGAGGAGAAGGACTTGAGGGTGTTGGTGTATGAGAAGCTCAAGATGAGCAGGTAATGTGTGCTCATAAACCAGAAAGCCCCCCACAATCCTGGGCTGCATCCGCAGCAGCGTGGCCAGTAGGGCGAGGTGGGGGATTCTACCCTTCTGAAGAATCTGGAGTTTTCTGGAGAAGAGCAGGGTCACAGTGAACTCTGAGTGTTTATCTCCTGTTTGGGGAAGTCTGGATAGACTGGAGATGGGCAAGTGCTAATGGTGCTGTGGTGACATCCAGCTGGAGATGTTTTGTGATCTAACAACAGTTGATGTTCTGCACCTGAGCAGAACGGGTTATCATCCTCATTAACTGCAGACAGGAACACTCAGGTCACAGAGGTTGGGAGGCTTCAGGGTGCTTTTTGACTATCAGTTATGACGTTCTTGGAATATTATGGGAAAGTGGGTCCTTGAGACTGATGGTTGTTGTGGAAGATTTCAATTTTCATAATACTTTGGAGTTATAGACATAGTATACTTCAGTAATAGAGTCCCTTAGTAAAGAGATCTGTGTACTTGCATATGGGAGGCTGTAGGGTGTTTGTCCTGTATACTTTTTCTTGTCCTTTTGCAATTATATTTTTATTTTCAAGAACTTATGTCACAAGAGATTTTTTTTTTCTCTATTATATGACCTCTTCATCAACTGTCCCTGGACAAATAGACACCCTTTCTCATCTAGAACAATGAAAAAAGCAATAATGGTTTGAATCAGTCTGAAATCATAATGTCCAAGGATTATAGAGGTATTTTTATGACAGCACTGCATGTTTAAAAACCTGCTTTCGCACTATAAATGTGAATATCAGTTTCTGTGAACTCAGCGGAGTATAGGCTTTTATTTTACCTTTCCTATCCCTGTATTTAGCGGCAAGAGTTGGTGATTCTGACATCAGTTTCTAATTAGGCAGGCATTCAGTTTCCTCTCTTCCCTTTTTTGCCAAAATGTCAGCAGATGGTGACCCATGTTTCGCTGATGTGTTCCTGGAATTTCATAATACTAATTATAGGCTGAAGTTTGAGTTTGTACCCTTATATAGGCCGTTTTCAACTCAGCCATTGGTTTATGGTTTCCATGGGATCGTGGAAAGTAACATGATGTAGCTTGCACTTCACTGCAGACTGCTTAATGCAGTACATTATTAGATCAACTGTGATTAAGAAAAGTTTGATGTGATCATTAGCTACAGAATCTTCTAGTGAAGCTGCCACATGAAAGTTAAAGTAATAATCAATCACTTTCCTTTCTTTTTCTTTCTTTTTTTTTTTTCATGTCTTATAAATGGGTCATAGGGCTGGGGGGAACCCTCTGAAATCATCCAGAGAGAGCCAGCTGCCCTTGTGATTTCTGGTACAGGCTTGTCTAAACTTTCTGTAAGATCTTTGTAACCTCCTAATTTATTCTGATGTTTACCATGGTTAATGTACCCTGCCTGCAGTACAAGCCTGTGACTTCTTATCCTATTTACTTGGAAACAGTGTTCCTTCTCCCTCCATAGAAATGGTTCATGAATTTGAAAACAGTTGTCATGTGGCCCTACACTTTCCTCCTCTTAAAAGGAGGAAATTATATATATTATATATATATGAAAATACTTTGAAAATATATGGAAATGATATATATATTCATGATATATTTCTTTATGCTATATTTTCTACACCCCTGCTACTTTTTGGTCACATTTTTTGATTTTATGTAAGTATTTAATTTCTTCTAGTAAAGAAATTTCTTCTAGTAAAGCTTTACCTGGCAGAACAGAAAAAAAGAAGACTATTTCCGATACCTTATGTGTTTTTCTCCTGTTCAAGAACCCCAGGTCAGCATGACACGTTTAGCAAATGGAAAACATTGTTGTTTTAAGATTCATTATGATTCACAAAAAGGCTCTAATCCTTTACTGCTGTATATTTTGTCTACCAACTGCTTCCCAGGTTATATAGCTGATTTTTTTTTTCTTTTTTTTTTTTTTTTTACCCTGCCTGGCTGTAACATCTTGCACTTGCTCCTATTGAAAATGAACATACTTTTTCAGACTGTGTCTCCAGTTTGTCGAGATCATTTTGAACTGTAAAATCATCTTGAAAGGTGCTAGTAACCCTTGCCAGTCTAGTGCAATCTGCAAATTTATTATACATACCTTTTATTCCATTATGTAGATGTTCCCAATATTACATGGTACATTTGTAATGTCCTTCCTTCTTGATGTTTAACTACCAATAAGCACAGTTCTTGGTTTATGTTTACGTTAACACTGTGGCATTTGAATCTAGACCTTTAAGGTGGTTCATTTCCTACTAAAATTTAGCTCTGATAATATAATATTTGTTGCCTACTTCACAAGTTCATTCTTCCTGCATTCAAAAGACAGTCTCTCTGCCTCCACCTGATCAGTGTTTTGAATGCATGTGCTGAGCATGAGCACGTTCCTGTCTCAGATCTTCAAATTTTAGATCTTTAAAGTCAGTATCTTTTGTATATATTTTCAAATCTTTTGTTCAACAGTTCAAGGATAATCTTCGTCCTTTGTTCCTTAGCAAGAACCTTTTAGTTGCTTTAAAACAAAAAGCCTGTTGAGAATTCTCAAAACAAATAGAAAACACTCTGTCCTAGCAATTGTCTACTCACAGTTTCAATTATTTTCTACAAGGTTTCATCACTAGTATTGTGTTTGGCAATCACAGTTCACATTTTTTTTCTGAAACTGATCAGTTTAAAAAATGTAATTTAACATGCACAGCTATTAAACAGATTATCTGGATATTAACCATGCTTTTGGTAAATATTCTGGTTGTATTTACAAATATCATATGTCTCTCAGATCTGTATCCCATCTCCAACTAAATATTTAAAGATTAAAGACTAAAGAAACCTGCGTGTATTTCCATGCAAACAATTTGCTAGGGCTCTTTCAGCAATCGTAACCTATAATTTGCGATCATTTTAAGCTAACATAGGCATGCCATAACTAATGATGCAAAACATGTTACTCCTTTGGGCTGTAGCTCCAGCTTATTTTATTTTTAAATGGGTTAACATATAACTTTTTTTAGATTTTGTCACATGCAGACTAACAGCCTCATATTCTTGTGAGATAATTGCACGCTATACCTTCCTTGTGAGTCATCTGTGGAAATCTGGTTAAATGAGTACTATCATTGTATCTAACACTCAGGCACCTTTTAATGCCTTCCATTTCCCCTCGTCATTAAGATTTGCATCTCACGGCTTTTGGATGTGGCAGCACGCTCATACTCCCAGGGTCATTACAGTCCAAGTGGCTGGAATAAGCACTTAGACATAATCTTGACATAAATTATTATCCTAAGGAAACGTTGCACTTTGTCTATATTTACTAAGGTAAACATATTAAAGATGGCCACAAACTTATTGAGATCTATTTGTATACTTAGTGGTAAGTTCCCCACAGCTTTGTTTTTTTTTCTCTGCGTAGTATTTACATTACTGCTTGTTTAGCTCTAGGATAGAAACTCTGCTGCTTTCCTTGCTGCTCAGAAATTCTTGTCATACTCTTACACTGTTTTTTTCCATAGCAGAATCTCATCTAGACCTTTGTGTTCCTTGTACTGTTCAAACCTCTTTGTATTTACTTGTGAAATAACTTCAGTGTTGAACAGGAGCCAGAAAAAAATCTCCGGAATGACTTTCAAGAAGAGTACAGGTTGAACATTAAGGCGTTTTCAGACTTTTGTTAAGACCTGTGAGAACAGTGCCTACAAAACATGCCCATATCTCTCACATCAAAATTCTGCACTTTTTAGGTGGAGTTAAGAGTTTCTTTTATGCGATAAAAGAGATCCTACCACTGTTGGTCCTCCTGTCTTTAACAGGATAACCAAACTAGGATAGCTGTTACCTTCTGCATCCTAGTTCTAGGAATTATTCTAAAGCCAAGAATTAGTGAGAAAGCAGTAGCTTTTGAGTAGATCTTGTGCTCAGATGAGAAATTCTCTACTCTTTGCAAGTGTTTTCAAATTTCGCCTCTTTTGTCCAGGCTCTTCAGTGCTCCAAAAACTATTTTATTTGAGATTTATTTTACTCACAGAATCACTGAATAGCTGAGGCTGGAAGGAACCTTTGGAGATCATCTACTCCAACCCCTCTCAGCTCTTACTCGGTCAAATAGAGCAGGTTGCTCAAGGCTGTGTGCATCTGGGTTTTGAATATCTCCAAAGGTGGACACTTCATAGCCTCTCTGAGCAACCTGTAGCATTTGATCAAGCTGATAAGCTTCGAGTTGATAAGGTGGACCAAGTTTATGGTAATAATTTTTTTCTTTTGTTTAAATAAAGTTTCCTCTGTTATGTCCATTGCCTCTTGTCCTTTTGCTG
The DNA here is from genome assembly GCA_028565335.1 of Limnodromus scolopaceus. NCBI lineage: Eukaryota > Metazoa > Chordata > Aves > Charadriiformes > Scolopacidae > Limnodromus > Limnodromus scolopaceus. The sequence continues at coordinate 81,192,915 of JAOXNO010000020.1, forward strand.
AGCACCACTGGCAAGAGTTTGGGATTGTCTTTACTCCCTCATCGGGTATTTATATGCACAGGTAACGTTCCCCTGAGCCTCCTTTTCACCAGGTTAACAGTCCCAGCTCTCTCAGCTTCTCCTTGTATGTCAGATGCTCCAATGACCTAATCGTCTTTGTGACCATTTGCTGAGCTCTCTCCAACATGCCCACGTCTCTCTCTTATTGAGGAGCCCGGAACTGAACACAGTACTCCACCTGTGCGTCTCAATGCTGAGTAGAAGGCAAGCATCATCTCCCTCCACTTGCTGGTGATGATTTTTCTCGTTTCCTAGTTCCACCACGGGATGCTGTTGGCCGCCTTTGCTGTGGAGGAACAATGCTGGCTCATGTTCAGCTTGGTGTCCACCAGGAGCCCCAGGTCCTTCTCTGCAAAGCTGCTTTCCAGCTGGTCAGCCGCCAGCGTGTATTGGTGCATGGGGTTATTCCTCCCCAGCTGGTGACTTGGCATTTGCCTTTGTTGAACTTTACGAAATTCCTGCTGGCCAGTTTCTCCAGATTGTTGAAACTTTCCTCTAAGCTAGTGTGCTGTTGCCATTCTCTTTATTCATGTCACGTAGCCTGTAACATAACTTAGTAAAAATGTGAAAAGTCATAATGTATTTTATTGAAGTTCTTGGAGTTTTTTCCAGTGCTGTGTTTTCAGTTATAGAAAGTGCAGGTCTGTGATGTTGGAGGGGAAAAAACTTAAGGCTGTCTGGTTCTTATCCTATGAAATTCTTGCATGAGGACTATGTATCATGTTTAGTAAGACTCTTTTAGTTATTTGAATTTCACTTATTATCAGTCTTGTATTGGCTGGCCTTTCTTTGTAACCATGAGAGTCTTAGTTACTTTCAAAGATGTGTTTATTATTCTGAGCTATCTGTTCTTTTCTGAGGCTAAGAAAAGGGCCGTTTCTCACTCTTGAAATTCAATTATCAAGAAAATATTTTTCTATATTACTAGCACTTTATGCAGGCCTGTTACCTTCACTCTGCCCCTCTTCTGCATCATGATAGACTGAAAAATACCTAGGCAGAATATGAAGAAACATATATTTTTTACTGAAATGGCCTTAATATACAATTTGAAAATTAGACAAATGAAAGCTTGAGATGTGTAGTAAGTAATAGGAAGAAGAACAATATTACATTTATCCTGCAAAGGCTGCAGAGGATGTTGCTGTCTTAAGGAGAGAACTGAAATATATTTCAGTTCATTTCAGTGAACCCTCTGATCAATATTATTGGTAAGAAAGAAGCAAAGATAGTTGGTAAGTGAAATTATATGCTCTTTTAGATTTCAGTCACTAAACTCACAGAATTAGCCACTAGATGTGTAATCAGGGGTGAACAGGACAAATCATGCTCTTAACCATCTCCTACCAAAAAAACCCAAACAGTAGCCCATCTCAAAAACACCGACATTTCTGAGGAGAAATTAAAAGTAAAAGCTAAATCTGTGCACAAACATGAAATTTAAAAAAAAAATCCAAATCCTTTTTTTTCTGTAATGTCACTTAACAAAACAATTTGGAGAGAGGACCTTTTTCAGAAATGAGCTCCTAATATCCTCTGAACATTACTCAAAGAAGGAATATTCCTATGGGATTAGAACCACAACAAATGAGAAGGAAAGGACCCATCAGAATGCCCGTTAAATACAGAGTTACACTGGGGCAGCAGACCACTGTAGGCTTTCAAAGATGACATTGTCTTTGACTTTCCTGAGCCTTTCCTATACTATTGCAATTTACTTTCTAGAATTTCATCCCTTATTCCTGTGTTTTCATTTTTAAATATCCTATTAACTCGCCCCCTCTCTGCCATCTTCCAACTTATTTTGTTCTGTTATTTGATAGGGTTTTTTATAAAATGGTGTGAATATGCGCAGATTTTCTCCTTTGCCTTATTAGTTGGGGAGAATGTATCAGAAGAATTGATGAAGTCCTGTGTTGAGTTTCATAAGCACTTTTTCTCTCAGCTGAGATGATTCCTCAGCTTTATTGCCCATTCCTTAGAGTTGGGGATGTGTATGGCCTCGCCCGTTCAAGAATATGCACGAAATTCTCCTTAAAACACACCTATGACAATATCTGCCTGCTCAGGAAGGAATTTCTTTGCAGAATGAGGTTAAATTTTGACAATGAGATTGTGTTGGATGCTTCTCACATCCATTTAATTGTCTTTGACACGATGCCTAGCAGGGGTAGCTGCAGGGCTGCCACTGGTGCACTGGGATTGCAACCAGACCTTCTCTCCCCTGTCACACGCAACTGCATCTTATTGCCTGAAATCTTCTCCTTCTCCGTTTTAAAAAATTTCTCAAGAACACCAGACAAACTTTTTTGCCCACAGCAACTGAAAAATATCCCATGAGACCTCCTATCTTCCTCACTCGCTGATTTGTATTTGTTTCAGGAGGGCAGAGATATAACAACATTGTGCATTTTTGAAATTGCCTCCAAAACAGTGACAGTAGAGAAATGTTTTTTGGCAATGTTTATACTAGCACAAGATAAAACCTAGCTTAAAAACCAGGTTTGTAACAGTATGACAGATTTCTACTTATTTTGCTAAGCACAAAAAACTGAGAAAAATAAATCAACTTCCCAACAGGTTTGGTAAAATATTTATTTCAGGAGCCTTTTATGTTTAAATATGTATAACTCCTATAGAGATCTTTGAGATGTAACACAGTGACAAATTTTTCAACTCTTATATCATTAATTCCATGATGGTGCACATTACTATTTAAAAAATACATACAGAATTAAAGCTGTCTGTTAAGTCACGTTGAAATGGTGTAGTGGTTTGACCCCTTAATTGAGGCAATTGGTTTATTTCACAATACCAAGAGTTATGGTAACCACTGATTTTTATTTTTATTGGCAATTTCTGTACAGATATGAAAAAAAAAATCTTATAATCCCATGGAAGATAGTACATTTCTTTTTTTTCTGCAGGATATCCCTTCAAATCCATGTGTGAAAGAGAGAAACACTACTGGCTTTACTCTCCTTTTTTTTTGGATAAACATCAGAATTATGTGGTCTTCAGCAGTGCCAATTCTCAGTGCTATCTAAGAGCTAAATAGATTCAAAAATCAAAGAAACTTCCAAGTACAGCTTTTGGAAATTGATAAATGTTTTAGCATTATAAATTTCACAGAAACAAGAGAAAAACCAGAACTAAACATATATTAATGGATCTTCTCAGTTTTTGGAATATCCTCCTATGATTTCTGTTGTAAAGTGTTATATCCGAAGTGGGAGCAGTGATGCGTGGTGGGCCTGAGGGATCGCTGCTGTGACCAGTGCTGTTTAACATCTTTGTTGGAGATGTGGAAAGTGGGGTTGAATGCACTCCCGGCAGGTTTTATGATGACACCAAGCTGTGTGGTGTGGTGGACATGCTGGAGGGGAGTGATACCATCCAGAGGGACCTGGAAAGCCTGGAGAGGTGAGCCCATGAGAACCTCATGGAGTTCAATGAGGCCAAGTGCAAGGTCCTGCACCTGGGTCAAGGCAAACCCAGGCATAAATACAGGTTGGGAAGAGAATGGCTGGAGAGCAGCCCTGAGGAGAACCCCCCTTGGGGGGGTTGGTGGATGAGAAGCTCAACATGAGCTGACAATGTGCACTGGCAGCCCAGAAAGCCAACCACATCCTGGGCTGCATCAAAAGAAGTGTGGTCAGTAGGGCAAGGGAGGGGATACTGCCCCTCTGCTCTGCTCTGGGGAGATTTCCCTGGAGTGCTGCCTCCAGTTCTGGGGCCACCAACATCAGAAGGACATGGACCTTTTGGAGAGGGGCCAGAGGAGGTCATGGGGATGGTGCGTGACCTAGTGCCCCTCTGCTGTGAGGACAGGCTGAGAGAGTTGGGGGGGTTCAGCCTGGAGAAGAGAAGGCTCCAGGGAGACTTCAGATGCCCTTCCAGTCCCTAAAGGGACTCCAGAAGAGATGGGGAGGGACTCTGGACCAGGGGGGGGGAGCCATAAGATGAGAGGGAAGGGTTTGGCACTGAAAGAGGGGAGATTGAGCTGAGATGTGGAGAAGAACTTCTTTGGTGTGAGGGTGGTGAGAGCCTGGCCCAGGTTGCCCAGAGAAGCTGTGGCTGCCCCATCCCTGGAGGGGTTCAAGGCCAGGTTGGAGGGAGCTTTGAGGAACCTGGTCTGGTGGGAGGTGTCCCTGCCCAGCGCAGGGAGTGAAACTAGATGGTGTTTAAGGTATCTTCCAACTCTAACCATTCTATGATTCTATGGTACACAAGAAGTCTGTTTAAAGACATTTGTCTTTGAACTTGGGCATCTGAATTTCTTTATTTCATCTGTATTTTCTCTTTTACATAGTCTATTCTTGGAAAACTCTGGTGCTTGAGGTTTAATTGCAGTTGCTTTCATAGAACATACAATTGATTGATCAAATTCAGCCTTCACTTCTGTAATTTTTTCTGCTGGCTTTTGATTTTTGGTGTTAGGGGAACTTACTGGTTTACTTGCCTAGGGCTGTGATATAGGTTACTTAAAAAGTTTTCAGTAACGTACATTATGAATTTATCTTCTTTCTGCACCTATTTATTTGACTTAAGCATGTAAAATACATTAACCAAATCATTTAGCTTTTTACAATACAAGGACATATTGGTTTGGCAAAAAGGGATAGTACAACTATATGGATGTTTTCCATCATCCACTGGATCCCACATTGCTCTCTCGGGTTGCAGTTTGATTTATTTTGTCAGCCAAATCTGTCCTCTTTAGTTTCCAGTTGGGCAGAGTGAAATAGCACCGTGTATACCCCTGGTAACCTGTGGCTATGGAGGATCTCATAACACAGAACAAAGCAAGATACAAGACCAGATAAGTTTTAAGGTGGATTTTCTCTAAAGCCTTGTACTTCACCAAATCTGTGCTGTCACCTCTTGGTATACGTGACTACTCTCATTTTGTAATCTGTCCATGTTCCTGCCGAGTCCTTCGGAGCTGTGCATTAGCTCAGCCGTATCTAAATCCCCAAAAACCACAGACAGATTTCTGGACAATACCACGAGGTACCTGAGCTATTCCCTTCTGTAGACTTTTCTCTGTGCCTTCTCAAATTCCTGCAAGCAAATGCAGATCAAATTTACTACTGAGCAGGAGGAGAAATGTTATTTTCTTACATCAAACCCTATAAACGATCTTTTGTAGAGTTTTTATACAATACTAAAAGTCCTATGGAAAAATATTCCTATCAAATATTTATTTATTAGCTATAAATGTTCAGAGAGAATAGAGACATCTTTGCTTATTTGTTTCTGCAGACAGTTTTTGCAGTGTTAAAAATGAACATGCTATTGGAAAATAATTAATTCATTTATATTTGCAGAATTTTAATATGTATATAAAACATGCTTTGTCTCTATTACATAGCTTGACCCATTCTGACCTATTTTTGCAGACTGTGTTCACCTGGGAAGCTTTGTCTTGAATATGGCTATTATAATAAAGATCTACACTTAGAATATCTGCACGAGAAGTTGATACTGTGTTAACCATCTTGTGTGGAAGTGAATGCTGCTTGAGTGAACAGGTATAAATAGGAACATGTGTCAACTCAAAGCTTCATGACAGATGCATTTAGATATAACACATGATACATCACAAAGTAACATCTTAGCCAGAAAACTTGAAAAGACCTGGTTTTCTAAAGAATGCAAAGATGAAAGACAATGTTTTCCGGGGAGAGATGCCTTTATATTTTCTTCTGAAAGCTCCAGGCCTTCAGAAAATGTTTTAATAGGTATTTGTTATTTGAATCTGTGTGGATAATTACCAGGTCAAACGTCTTTGTAATTTTCTTCTCTTTATTCAGTCTCTGCTTCAGAGCTGGCATAATGCTAGCTTTTCCTTCCTGGGATGCTCTGAGTGATGAGACAGACCACGCTGGAGGAGGGAGAGGACCCATAATCAGTTGCTCAGGTTGGAGATGCAGTTTGTTCTTGGATACACCTTTCAAGAGTAAACACCATACTAAATTGATTTTACTTTCCTGGCCCACGCCACCACTTACGCCATCCTCTTCCTCACAACTGAGCAGCGCTCAGCACTGGCATGAAAACAACAGGAACTTTCTTCTTTAGTTTCAGAGAGAAAAAAAAGTATTTTTGTTTTCTTTCTATTAAGTATTCAGGAAGCACTCATCCCTTGAGGAGAGAAACTTTATAAACAGGAACATTGAGACTGGGTCAGCAATTACTAAATCTCAACTTAAAAACCATATTTTTTTGTTTTGACACAAGCTGTGTTTCCCACAGCTCAGCTGAGGGAATTGAAATTGACCCAGTTGTGTTGATCTCAGCCTGCTAAACTGGGACATTAACCTACAGCTACAGCTCGGGGAAAGGATTAGATTACTTAACACGATAGCTAACATCAGTTTGATCTTGATTTCCTCTTATACAGATAAGGTGTGAACAAGTGAAATTACTAGATGTCTTTTGTTTCATAAGTTGAAGTAGACTGATGATATATGACCCTAATAACTCTTACTTAGGAACACTAAAACCAATTCATGGACACCTTTTATTCTGAATTTCTAGCTTGCTTAGAGAATATTCTCATTGACCTCACGATCAGAAACAAGCTTGTGTAACAGATGCAATACCACATCTTCTTCCAGCAGAATTAATCTTTATGAATCTTATGTAGCTGTAAAAAGAATGTTACTAAAGCCCCGACAGCCGTTAAAAGTAGGCTGGTGACGATACTGGAAACAAGAAACTGTTCTTGAGAAGAAAATTCCTGCAAGTCCCAAGCAAGACTTTGGAAGGCTGGAGAACACCAATCATCAAACGCAACCCAAGGAGCAGCGACTGCTGGCTGCAGGCTGTACACGCCTTTTTTTAGGTCGTCTGCGGATTTTTAGTCTGAAACTGAGCAATAATGACAGAAGGAACAGGGAAGTGCCGTTATTGGAAACTGCAGTGTTACCAGAAAGTGGTCTAAGGAAATGTTACACTTAAATATGAAGAACAAAAGGTCAAAGAAAAGAGATGCCTTATCCTGTATAATGTACATCACGTTGCTCAGATCCCTAAGTTGGGTACAGCCTGAGTCTGCAGGGAGTCAGTAAGCATGTGTATGTGACTTATTACTCTGACGTGACACTATTATGTTTTAGTTTTTAGCATTTTTAAAGAGTAGGTAATAGTTATGAGAGATGAGGAACTTAGAATTAAGTACTGCAGTTATACACAGAAGGATAATTTGGGTTTGATAAATTGTCCTGAGCCTGTTAACTAATAATACAATTTTTTTAAGTAGCATCTTACTGGTAGAAAAAAGAGGTAATATCATTATTAATGTCTAAACTATAGTGTGTTTCACACAGGATTATGGTAAAGGTCAGAGCATGTTTCGCTGAATTAAAAGCTATTCTGAGCTATAGCATTCCTAATCAACTCAGACCTAAAGGTGCATAGCTCAATTATAATGAGACACAATGAATTTAAATAAACTGTGCAACACTGTGTAGTGATTTATAAATGCACTGTGATATCCTTTTAACTCATTAGCAATGAATGATACTACTATATGTATTCTCCAGTATTTTCTGCTGTGTAATTATTTTTACTCACAATGCTTCTTAGAGAAGACACCTTTTGTTCTTCCTTCATAATATGCAGGGTGCTAAATGCAACAGGGGCTATCTTGATAAACACAGAAAAAGAAAAACAAATCAAACCCCAGCCCTGCAGTAGTTAGTAGAACAAAGTATTAACTGTTTGTAATTTGAAAATCTGTGATCACAAGTCTGTATCATTTGACATACAGCTAATGGTGCAGGTTCCTAGGCTCTGTCACAGGAATGCACATTCTTTTACCTGAGAAAAACACATAGAGAATAGTGAGGTGAAAAGGAATGTAAGGATCTGGGACACAGCCACTAGAAAAAGTGCTTGCAAACATTTTTTTGGTGGGAAAAGACAGCACGAAAAGAGGGTAATAAATGAAGTTTGCAACATGTTGTGCCATATGTGGCATGAAAGAACATGGCCATAGCAGTTTGTTGGAAGGATGAGATAGTTTCTAAAATAATGTTCTAAAAACGTTCTGAATGTTATACAGCTGTTTGACAAAGTTGAGAAGAAGATGTTAAATAATAATTTATTGATTAATAGGTAATTAATAATTGATATAATTTGGTTCCCATTTGTGAGTATGGAGAACATTAAGAAAGGAATTTCTGTCTGGGCTTTTAGGTTCACAGTTTCAAAAGTGTTGTGCCCCTTATGTCCATACCAGAGGACCTAGAATGTGGCCAGTGTTCTGAAATACATAGTCTGTGTTTATTCCCAGCTTTGGGTGTTTTATCCACATTAGAAGTGTATGTAAAATGAAGAATAGTGAAACTATTCTGGAACTATCTGGAACTGTCTGGAAACACAACTAAGCGACCGGTTTTCCTTCCTGATTCCCATCAATTTCAAAAATAAGTTTGCCTGTATGTGCAACTGCATATAAGCTTTGTGAGCCATCCTTTGAGGGCATGGTTGTAGAATATTACCTATACGGTCACTAGACTCGTAATATACACAATTAGTCTATAAATTATGTTTATTCTTGGAAATCTTGCCCTTGGCACGTTTAGCTTGTAGGGGATTGAGTATATATGTGTGTGTCAGTGACATTTGGATTGGAGTCCTTTTGTCAGTCCAGCCACACACTCACACACATGGTTTTTTTGGATTCTTGATGCATCTCAACGAAGATTTGTCAAGCACACTCTACAGTTTTAGCAATCAGATGCATGGCTAAATTTCAGTTCTGTTCAGTAAATGAAATCTCATAGTGAGGTGAGATCAGATCACTGGCTTTCATTCTTCCCCCCTTTTTAAAAAAAAAATAACATAAAAAAACCACCCCAAATTGATTTTATTTTCTTTTTTGCATCATTGGAAAAGTTATTTAACAGGTATAGAGGTACTACACATTAGTGAGTTTGGCAAAAGCCTGATTCTTTATGATGTGAATAACCTCAAATAAAACTAAGGGTCCCAAATTCTCCCACTGGTGTACTTTTCCTCTAGATGCTGAGAGATAAATGTGCTGCTGGTTCCAACGTAAGCCAGCAGGGCTAGAAATGTCTAGAAACCCTACCCAATACTGCATGAAACTGTAGAAAATTAAACTTCCTAATGAACTACACCATCTCCAAGGTAGTTACTTATCCAACAATTTTCTCTCTTGGCCATGACTCCATTTACATGTATAAATATCTGTAAATGACCTTTCCAAAAGACATTTTACTTTTTGATTGGAAAAGTATATTGGCACACTGATCTGGTCTTATTTACAAGGGTGACCAGTAGTATTTACAATGTAAAGCTTTTCGTAGCAAAAATCAAAAATTGTTTCTCTGATAAATGAATTAAAGTTACTCGCATTTCTTGTATATCCTTGATTTTTTTTTGGTTTTTTTTTGTTTACTGTTCAAATTTTCAGCTGATGTCTGACGTGGGATTAGTACCCTGAACAACTTACCATCATCACTTTTGAACTGTGGGGACAGAGAAGCCAAAGCTTCACTTGTTCCCTTTCCTTTTTTTTTTTTAAAGGAGGGGAGGAGGGATGAATCGAGCTTGACTGCATGGTAATAATTCCATCTACCCACTCTTGCATTAAGTGATTATCCCACTGGAAGTCAGTGATCTGCTTTGAAGTCCTCAGCTTCAAAAGAGTCACCACATGAAGCCTATTCATATAAGCAGGGGTTCCTCTAAATAGAAAAACATCCTCTGCATCTCACTCTTAATTTTTGCAGTTGATGAAATGCCTTTCAGCATCAATAGGATTTTAAGATTACCATAATTTCTTCTCAGATGCACAACTAGAAGGGCAAGGGCTTGGAGGCCTGACTTTGGAGGTTGGATTCCCTTTAATAATCAGGATGAAACAATTGGAGGATGATTTTGATTACCTGCTGTCAAAGTATTCCCCAGATTTCTTCCGTGCAGGAGTACTCCTGCTATCAAGTCAATACATTTTCCAGACAATGAAATATCAAAGAATATTTTTGCTCATGTTTGAGAGATAGATTATAAACCTGGAGAGAGAAGGCAGAATGAGAAAAATGCCGATTTCATAGGTATAGATATCTTAGCAACCCCTACCAAAGGGCCTGCTCTGCGCTCTTGAAGATCCTGTGTTTAAATCAGAAAGAAGATTGCACAAAGCTTTTATAAATATAGTTAAGCATTCTGCAGCATGCCCTATAAAAAGATACTTGAGGTTACATTAAAAAATGCACTCACAGTAATGTCCATGACTAACACAAATAAAGGCTAATTACATTTATTTCAAAGTAATGTCCCTGATGCATACTTCAAGCTGCAGCCTTGTCCTTACGGTCACGGTTGTCCATGAATTATACAACATACTTCTGCTTGTAAGCGAGCAAACAGATATATGAAAGTGTTTCTTCACTCGGTTTAATTTTATCCAAAGCATCAAATCCTACCCAAGCAGAGGAACAAAGCACTAGAGAGATCATTTCAGGTCATCAGTTCCATTACCCTGATACTGCAGGTAACCACGCCACAAGACTCACTTTAATCAAACTCTGACATCCGTATATTGATGTTTGTGTGCTCTGATTTGACTCATGCTCTTCTAGAGTATTTGGGAAGAGG
>JAOXNO010000020.1:81219244-81242654 GCA_028565335.1 Limnodromus scolopaceus
ATATGTTGGCATCAGGGGAGAAATGCAGACTTCTGCGTCTGCACTGGTCCCCTGTCCTTAATTTATGGTTCATGGAAGCATTTTTAGAATTCGATTATTGTAATGCCAGGCTAGATATTGAAAATATTTCAGATGACTTGCACCCTAGAGGTGCTTATTTGTTTCTTTGACTGTAACTGGAGATTAGTCGGACAAGATCATGTTCAACCTGCCTGTATATTATTTGAGCAATGGTTGCAAACATTACTGAGAGGCCAATCCATCTATATACTCATCATTTTGTGTTATATTCAACAGTGTTTGAAATTGTTTTAACTGGTGCCTAAAATTTAAGGGGATGGCTTAGCTCCCCAAATGTTTCAGATTTACATTACAAGACAATCCTGTGAGATCTTCACATGGAGAGCTTTGGAGAAGTCCTTTCTATATCTGCTCATGTATCTATGTAGCATTGTAGCTACATATTATAAATGTATAGCATTGTATATCTGTATAGCATTATCCTCTGATGCCTGTCCTGGTTGAAGGACCCCTTATGACACAGATTGCTAGAGGTTTTGGGAAAACATCACTGTATGCTTGTGAGGCTTTAAGTTTCTTTGTAGGATCTGTTATTGGCTACCATTGTGGTCAGTAAGGTGTTTCAGCCCACCTACACTGGAAAAGTTTTTGGAAGATTTTCAAAAAATTGGAGTATGTGCCAAAACACGACTGTGTTGCCTGGAAGTCCACAAATCCATTTTAAGACCCACCAACATGGAGCACGCCCTGCCAACACCTTGTTGTTTTGACAGATGACAGGTAGTGCTATAGACACCTAAATTGAGGTGGCAAAAAAGGATATACATTTCACTTCTATTTGAGGATTCATAACTTCATATATAAAGTTTAAACCAGCAAATTTAAAGTAGATAAATCACAATATAATACATGTTCTTAATTATACTTACTTTAAAGTATAAATGATTGAATAAATCCACTTTACACTGTATCACAAAATTATTTGTTATTATTATTAACAATAACAGCAATAATAATATGCTAATAATAATAATAAAGCAACCCCTAAATTACTCTGTCCCTCAAAATAACAGGAATATGTCATGAAAACAAATAACTTTCAACCTTGGAAAAGGTTTTTCTATAATCATTAAATAAATAATAATAAAAAAGCTCACATATACATTACCTTATTGCCTCTTTTTCCCCCTAGGTTCCAATTTAATGAAACAGACCATTTTTCTACACTGCTAACTTTCTTATTCTGAGAACACCACGGAAATAGAGACCTATATAAGTATTCTTGAAAATATTGCTTCATTTACAGTTTTCAGAAATACTTTCCACAAGAAATCTGATGACAAAGGCAGTCAAAACAGGAAAAACAATAGGAAAGTTTATGACGTATAAAATGAATTCTTCAAAAGAATTTTGTTTCAAAATGCCAAGGGTTATAAGTCAACTATATGCAGCACATATTACTATTTATTACCTTGCATTTGGCTGAAATTCATCTCTTTTGACAACCTTGGGTAAATCATGTTACATATTTCATAAAATATGAGTGCTGGACCTTTTTCTGAAGACACTACTTAGCGAGTGAACTCATTGCTATTGGCTGCACCCCAGTTGCCATAAGCTCCCTTAAGACGGGGGCTTTTCCAAGGTCCTGTGGCAGCTGACTCAAAGGAAAGGTATTTATAGAAAACATATGCAGAAAGTTGATGTCTTGTCCGCTTTTCAGATCTCAGATGGAAAACTAAATACAAATTGAGATATGCAAGTTTCACTTTTGAAAAAATTTACTGGGTGAAAGCTTCATTTTTATTTTTTTTTTCAGTTTCATTTGAATATGGTCAGAGCCCCTCAGAATATACAACTTTATAGCTAACATATTTTTTATTCTTGAAGGCTCATTATTTTACAGTGAGGTTACTGAACCTAGACCACGTAGTACAGATTACCCAGCATAGTATTAATCAAAATATACATGGCAAATGGGATTCAAAACAGTGCCAAATAGGCATCTGCTTTTAGCAGGGAACAAAAATGCATTTAGCTCCTTTATTAAAAGGTATTATGGGCAATTTATTTTTAAACCATCTCTCTAACACCATTAACTAGCATATAATTTAATGTACTCCCAAGCAACTTGACTTTTACATTTCCTTCAAAACATTAATTTGCTTTTGCAAATTGATGTAAAAGATGCCTTTGACCCCTGGAATGATTCAAACCATTAACAATAAATTAGATTATCCTTTAAAACAAGATCACCATTTTTATTTTTATTTTTGGATGGAAAAATAAAAGTCTGCCATTTTTGAGAGTGGGATAATACTGCTTACAGGGAAATAAATCTTGGAATTGTTACAATTATTTATTTTTGTTGCTCCTTATCTGTGGCAGTGTTAGGGGACTTGCTTCAGAAAATTTTCAGGCTACTCAAATGTTTTTAGCAGATTAAATTAAGAAAATTTTGTTTGGCTGTTTGGAGTGATTTAACTTCAGGAAATGGCCATTAGGCTAATGTGCTCTCATACCGAAGTCCCACCCTTAAGTGTGACAGGGCACTCTGTTCCCAGAGACGACAGAAAAATCCAACTCCCCAAGGACATGCCTATTTTTTTGAAAAAATAACGCAAATGTCAATTTTCCTCTTCAAAGCTGCAGCACAGAGAAGGAAAAATCTCACCACTTAACTAATTGCACGTGGTACTGCAGCGTATGTGAAAGATGCCCAATAATTAGCAGGCTTTAGCGATGGCGACCGGGTTTATTTATATGGTGGTTGCCACTTGAACCCGTTGGGGCCGAGCAGGGAGAAATGTCAGAAGAGAACGCCCGAGCATATATAGCTTGAATTTGACAGGGCTGGTTGCTGAAGGCTGTAAGTGACTCGTATCCTTCGCAGGGATGTGTCCCAGGAGGAGAAGAGAAACCTCCCCTGTGGGTTGTGTTACTTTCGCTTCCCCCCAAACCCCCAGGTCCTAAGGATCCACTTGCTAAAATCTCAGATCCTGATACAAAGCCTATGGAAATCGGTGGCAAGACTCTTATTAACTCTGACGGAGGCCCTAAGGGTGAGCTTCCACCACCCTTATTTGCATTGTATAGTGGCATAAGCCTCTCTCAGCACAACATCTAAATACACATTTAATTTAAGCACACAAGCAACAGGATGGATTATTATGCAACTGGTCCTGCCCATCACGGCCGGAAAGGTGCAGCGAGGTGGAAAAGTCTGGCTGCATGCTACTTTGGAGTTTTCTTTCCCAGAAAAAAAGAAAAAAAAAAAGACACTAATTTATAACAGATGGAGATTGTAACTTTCATTTTAGGAAGTGCAGCAGTTCTTGTAGTTTCTATTACAGTCCTGTGTAGAGAAAAGGTCTAGAAAACTTGATCTCATTATCAGCCCAATTAATTATAGTTGGGCTATTTCTAAGGGATTTATGCAATATTTATAGGCTTTCTTAAAAGTGTGGAGTGTGAGGTTTTCAATTTATCCCACAGAGAAGCCCTACACCGATACATATCTAGATGTTGAAAATATATCTTACCACACAGATATTGCGAGTCATTAGTATGAACAGCAAGTGGCTTCAACTTCCCACTTAATGTGGTTCTCAATTTGCAAGGATCACTTGGATCGCACGATAAAAACATTTGCAAAGGAAAGAATTACCACACAAGCTTGCACGGCACATTCACCTCCTCTGGCAGCTGCCAGTTCCAGATATTAGGAGAATAATATGACCAGGGCAATTACTTGATTAACTCTTACAAGAAGGGTTTTTCTTTCAACAGAAACCCGGTATTAAAGTGCAAATGTTTTCATCTTTCAGGAGTTTCAAATGTTCAAAAAATTTCAAATAAAACACGGTTGAAGTGTTATGCTATTTTATAATCCTTTCATGACTTAGGCCATTCACATATAAGCGAGTACCAATCTCACATCAGGTGTGGAAAACAGGATATTTTCATCAGCTGAAAAGTTGTTCTTTGCCTGCTTTTGCTGCAAAATGTTCCATGTTATTCAGAAAACTGATTTAAAAAAAAAAAAAACAAACCCAAACAAACAAAAACTATTCTGATTTTTAGACACTTCTGTGCTGTGAAACTTTAGTTCTCCTGACTATGCAATTTTTCTAAACCGCAATAAATATATGCACCTGCTTTTGAAAGTAGGAAATTCAGATTTCAGTGGGCATAGAGGTTACCAGTCCAAGCAGCTGTGACCGTTCTGCAAGGGGGATCATTTCTGACAGCTGAATGCTGCTGAAATGCTGGGTTTGTGATGCTCTCTCATTCCTCCAGAAAACAAACTACGTCTAGGTTATGGCTAATCTTGTTTTATGGCAGAACAGAACAGAGGTCTGGGGAAAAGTCTGGGAACTTTATTTGGTAAATCAGAATGTGTGAGTCATTCGTTTTCTACATCAAAAAAAGAACTATATTCAGTTTTATTACAGTTGTTCAACATTTTCCTCTTTTCTCTGTGTTTCCACAAATTCTTCTCTGATAAATACAAATGTTAGACACTTGCAGCGTCAGACAAGAACACATATAGAGATATGTTTGCAAAAATGTCATTATCTGCCACTCGTATTTGTCCATGCTTAACAGGTTATAGACTTGATTAAGCGCAGAAAGAACGGGAGGTATCTTATTTTTCAATCTAAATGCAGGAGGAGAATGTGTAACCTTTTTTTTTTTTTTTCCAGGCGCTTCACCCGGTAAAGAGTGAGTCATCAAACCATGCTCTGGCCTGTTTTATTGAGCCGGGGAAATGGATCTTTACAGTGCTTACATGCCTCTTTTATCCCCAAGCCATCCAGCCCTGACCTCACCGGAGATTACACCCTGAGGGTGCGTCCAACCTCCCTGACACCCTGTAATCTGCATTGTTTCACTCAGAAGCAGATCGCCACTGAAAGCTTCCCCAATATTAACTTTTCAGCAGCCAAATTCGGGCGAAAAGCCAACCTATTCAGGGCAGCTCCTCCTCGAGACAGGTCACACCATTTACTGTTGTATCAAGGTGGGAAGTGACTGAGAAGATAAACTTTTGCTTGGAAAGTTGTTCTGATGCTATTAGGTCGCTCCTGTGAGCTGCTCAGTGGAGCAAGTTAGCGGCCATCCTCCGTTTTCTGCATTTATTTGGCAGCCTGGTATTCAAGCTCAGACCAACACACATATAGGAGGCTGCTTTCTTATGAACAAGTGGGTAACCAGTTAGGTTTTTTTAGTATATACTCAATATATATTTAAATACATAATAAAAAAATGTTACACTTTAGTTGTAGGATATAAATACATATTTCTAGTTCTTTTCACATCATGTAGACACCATTCTTAAGAGCATTTTTCTGTTTTTTTTTTTATTGAATGGCCATTTTTGTAGCTCATCACATCAGTTAAAAATGTACCCAGATTTCAAAAGGACATCATCAAATAAATGTACATGCTGAGGTTTTTTGTCATTTAACCAGTTTTATTATAGTTCTGGGTGAAGTAATTGTGTATTTAAGCCTTGACTCGTACTTTGTGTCCTGTGAAGAATGCGTATCACAATGTGATGATAGTTTTTTTGTGTTATCTTGGAACCTCAAGCTAAATATTTCATTTTGTTTTCATTTAAAACCAACAAGAGAAATTCCTTTAAATGTTGACACTGTAGTTTGAATATGAACTTCACAATAGATGTCAATTTTTCTCAAGTGCTATTGAAATTATAACAGAAATAGATGGCAAATTGGTAGCTGAAAATATATATAAATTATATATTAAAATTACATATATAATATATAAATAAATTATAAATAGAACATATATGAATATAAACAAATAAATAAAACAATGTAATCTGTTTTTGAAGATGATGGTGAATGCATTAACATTCTAGAACACGTGCAGTTCAAGCACAAATCAGTTAAATGGATGAAACTAACCCAGAAAAGAGAGAGAAAATTCTGATTAAAGCGTCTTTTTGTTCTCTTGAAAACAGAATAATCACAGCACAGTTAAATGAAAGAATCATATGCCTCCACATGTGATTTAGCTACTGAAGCAGCCATGGGGGCTGCTGGGAGTGTTTTCATGTTTTTGGCCCATCACTCCTGCTTATATGGGCTCAGAATTTAGCCCTGAGGTGGTGATGTGCCAGGTTAGACTTTAAGCCCTGATTTGCTGTTATCCGAGTAACCTCCTGCATGAATTCATTATTTTTTGCAAAAGTACAGACACTGAAGCAAAGGTTCCCTGCAAGGGCAAAAGCAGATTTACAACTAATGGAAATGGACTACTAATTCTATGTTCACCCTCATAAAACTCCTGCAGTGCAGCAGGGAACAGAAATTAAAGAAACATTTGGAAGGTCAGCAGCATGGGAATATTATGTAAAGAACAAAGACTGTGGATTTCAAAGGGTGAACTGCAGAAACGTAAAGAGGGTATCTAGTCTCAACTCATCTAACATAACTTTCTATGTACGGTGTTGTTGCACATGGAGGAAAAGGTCCCCTGCCAAGCAGAGCAAAAATAATCCATTAGAGTGTATGAAAATATCCCTACTGGCAAAAGATGCCAGGTTTCTCTGTGATTAAACTTAGTTTTCTAGACTCGCAGAGGAAGAGAAAAAAAAAAAAAAAAAAAAAAGAGATGAAAAATTATGAACTTCCCCAACCTGAAATCTCCTTGACTTGGCTGCATTGAAAGAGTGACTTACAACTTTGGAATCATTCCCTGTCCAGAGACAGTGACAGGCTCAGACCTGACAACTATATTTTAACTATCATAGACAGCATTTTGGGAAAAACACTGAAAGAACCAACAAAAATTTAATCAACTCCAAGTGTTGGCCCACATTGACTCAAATATTACATATTAAAAATGTATTAAATATTAAATTAAATAATTTATTTAAATATTAAAAATTCTACACTGATGGTACAAAATAATGCAAGAACAAATCATTTTCAAAAGATCCTACCCCAGTTAGAGTTATGTCCAGTGAACACACTCTCTTCCGCAGATTGATGTTTGCATGCTGCTTTTGGTACCTAGCTAAACCAGTCCAAAGAGATTTCAAGTTGCTGTTTATACCAATCAAATCACCTGTGTTATTGCAGTGCAGGCACATGCCATGATTTTAAGTATTTCAGATTTCTGTTTCGAATTCATGTCCTCCCATGAAATAATTTCTCTTAATTTTTCTTAGCATAGTTTGAGTTAGAGCTGGAAAATAACTTTTCTCTGTAAACAGTTTTAGTCAATTAACTAATTGGGTTTTTATTTTCTTTGTCAATAAGGAAAGACACAACTGAAGCACCACAAACTGAAATAATGTTGCTTTGAAAAAAAGTAAACAAAATTAGAGAGCAACAGATGTTTTCAAATAATGTTTCAGGGAAATTTTAATCAAAAAGCTACTTTCCTTCCAACCAACTGAAGTCAGAATGTGGTTTTCAATTTTTAATGTATTATTACTTAGTCACTATCCAAATCATATTAACAATTATTATAGTCTGAAGAGCTGTAATGAGAAATATAAACAAATAATCAGACATTGAGGGACTGGTTTTTGAATGATAGTTAATATTTATCACAAAGAAATACGAAAATATCTTGAAATACACAGAACTTCATGGCTCTGTTTGATACTCACATGGCACAACAATAACACCTGAAAGCAGAAACAAATGGTTAAGCTTCACGCTCATCCTCTTGGAATACGCTTCATCGCACCATAGGTAGGGATTAATTTGGAAAATCAATCATACAAAAAATAGTAAGTAGATTCTGACAGAAGAAGACCAATAATTTCAACCTCTTCACTCCGTAAGCTTTGGAGTTGGTAGATGCTCATGTGCCACGCAGCTGGGAAACCAATGTGGTCCATGGTGGTGTATTTGGACGAGTGTAACAGCATACGGCAGAGTAATTGTATTTCCCGTCAATATAACCACAATGAAAGCTCACACAGATACTACCACAAGTTTGTAAACACTTCATCACCAAAGACAACGGAAAATTAGTAGTTCAGAGAAGAGCCCTAAATGTGATTAAGAGATTGGAGGACTTAAAATATTAAAAATTACAGAACACTGAATACATATTTATAGCTCGGCTTAAGACAACTGGAGGGTTCGTAACAACTCTCTGTGATTATGTGAAGGGAATGATCACTAAGAATAGAGAACATTTAATTAACCATACAGAGGGGACTGAGTAAGAGAAATAGAAAGAACTAAGAAAAGTTTATCGTAGGTAATCAGGAGAAAAGCTCTGGACAGCGGCAGCTGCCAGGACCAGAATAATGTTTCAATTTTTATGTGCTCTGCTCTATACCCTAACAATATCCCTTTCACTAATGCCAATCATTTGTCTGTCAGAAAAGGAGATAGCTCATAGAAATTAAAGCAAAAGCACTACTAAAAACATTACAAATGTTCCACGACAAATCATTGAAAAATTTCCTCCTGCTCTTTTCTCCCATGGCAAGCAGAAAAACGGTGTAATTTCCTTCGAATATTGGGGAATGTTTCCCACTTAACCTACCTGTGGTGGGTTCTTAACTACACAAAAGTATTTTGCTAGCTATTACATTCAAAAAACATATTTTGGGAAACTCTTCTAGAAATAATATACTGTCACACGGATTTTGTATAGTGACCAGACTTCTGGCAGTATGACACTGTTGATGACCATCCAGTGCTATGGTGTTGGGATGCCACAGCAGTTGTTTCAGGAGGACTTAACAAACCCACCCCTGGACTACTGGGAAGGATAAGTGATGCTCAGTGGATATCTCATCTTTTTTTCACTTTTTTGCATATGAAAGAGTTGGAAATGACTGCAGACAGAACAGCAGTGCAATGGTAGAAGGCGTGATAGACACAGTGACACAGTAACAGTATTTGAGAAGCTATGTCAGACAAATTTCTTGTTATACTTTAAAATTTATATAAAAGAAAAAAAATAATAATCTTTGAAAAAGCCCCAGCACAGGCTTGTGATGTTCCTGGTCCACAGACTGTTGGAGACTGGGGCAATGTTGAGGGTATTTGCTCTATTTTCAGACTGTTGTTTAGGGATGTAATTTGGGAAATGTCAGGCACAAAATAATGCATTGGGTCAATCCTTTATCTGACCTGGCATGGCTCTTCTGTGGAAGGTTGGAGCTCTGTTACTCATAAGATGCAGTAGTAACTTTGACACTGGAAGAAAAAGAGTACTGCTATATGGTGAGTTGCCAGTGCTCACTCCCACAAGCCCTCATCTTCATGTATGTCATGGTAGGACTGTTCTTTCCACACGTTTTCTAGCTATCACTCCACTCCCCTACAGGTGTTGTCTGCATTGTCCTTCCTCAGTGACAGCCACGTGGAGAAATTCCAGCAAAGCATGTTTCCATCAGGATCTATTAAAATAAAACATTCAATGGGAAAATTGTTGGATGTCAGTGAACTCCTCAAAGTTCTTTTGAAATGAACTTCTAGGAGTTTGGGTTTTTTTTAAATCTTCCACTTACCATCCAGCTTCTTGTCATGTTTTTTATAAGGGAACTCCTAAACTGTGAGTAAAACTTGGGTGTTTGTTCCACAGGAAAAAATGTATTTTGTTGTCATTCTGTGGGGGCACATTTCTGAAACATCACAGGTTTTCTCAGGAGTGGAAAATATTTTCCTGCTTCATGCTGATAAAGGTATAACCTCAATTAAAAAAACCCAGAATTTACCATCTACTGATTTGCATAGAGTTACAAAGGAATTATGCCTTGTAAGGCAATGAGCAATGAATATGATAAAGCGACCTCAGCTTAGTTGTTTTCTTGACTGAATTTCCATTGGTTCACTCATTGTGGAACAGTCACAGGGAGCCCCATTTGTTTCACAGTTTTAAGTGCTACAGGGAGCAGACCCACATTTCACAACACGTTGCTCACACTCCAGATGCTGGTCAAGGCACACCCAGCCCAGTAGAAATCTATGCATCATGGACTTCACTTAGTCTCCTGCTCAGAAAAGTAAAATAAAGACAAAAAAATAAGTCATTAAAGTACCAAGAGTTCTCAGGATCCTCAACATTGTCACAGAAATATGCATGTGCAGAAGAAAGTATATTTTATGTATAATTCAGCATAGACCTAATGATAAAATCAATACATGATAAAGAAGATCTCAGCACAGAGCAAGACAATTTTTAATATATTAATTGTTTTCCTTTGTCTTCGAGTATTCCTATAGAAAACCTGTGTCAAAAGTCTCCTCTTAATCAAAATCCAGATTATTAAATAAATTAAGAATATTCTTGTTTCATTCTACTTTTTTTTTCATCCAATTGCCTTCAGCAGAACTGCTCTTTGATTTTTACCCTATAACGTTCCTAATTGGATATCCTATGCAGACAGGATAGATTTAGGGAAGGTATGAGAGAACTGTAGAAATTATGTAATAACTGTCTTGGGATGAAGTTATTAGTACAAAGAAATTTGGGGCTTTCTTTTTTCTAACTCTCAAAAAAATTTTTAATGACAGATGAACCTTTTCTTTTTTCTCTTTTGTACATTGGCTGTTTCATCATTATTCATTCTTATATTTCAGTTTCAGACCTAGGAGCTCTTTTCTGCCTCTGTAATATCAAGAAAAGAAAAAAAAACAAACAAAACCTCTTTTTAGTTGAGGTTTGTGGATATCCGGAATATCAAAAACTGCTTAACACTTTGAAAAGTCATAAAGGGTATAAGCTTAGCACTTAACCAATATTGCAGGGAAACTGCTTGTTGTTTCCTAATTTTTTGAAATTGTTTTTGGAAGTTAAACAATGTAGATTTAATAAAGAGGAAGCTCCTGAAGAGACACTGCCAGCAGTCGAGAAGGAAGTAGAAGGGTCAAATGAGGAAGATGGCATAGGCAAAGGAGACACCTTCTTCAGGCAGAAATGAGGAGGACCTTAGAGTCTTTCCTTCATTGTTGCTATAAAAAATAATTGTCTAAAATTTATTTGTCATAATAGTCACTCTCATTTCCAGCATTAACAAAATACTACGGAATAGTAAATCATCTTCACAAATATCAGGATTTTTATTTTAAAATAAACATGGCCACTATCCTACATGTAGAAAAAAATCCCACAATATGTACGACATTAAAAACTTCTGTATCTTTTGTAACTCTTGAGATGAGCTGAACTACAAATAAGACATACAATAAACAATTACTTCCTTCAAATTTAAAGTGGATGTTGATCAGATCTAAAATCTCTTGGTATTGACCTCTAAGAATGAAAATGTGTTGTAAGCGGAGACCAGTACCTGCAACTCATTTCCACCAAAGTTAATTCATTGCTCTCTCCATGTCTCTTGCAACCTCCTGGCACTTGGAGTAGGACCATGATTTCATTCAGCTAATCTCCATCTACTCCAGAACCGTATGGGTTTTCTATAGAGCCTGACTTTCATCTGCCAGCCCATGCCTATGCCCAGAATATTTTAGAGCAGCTACCCGCATTTAAGCACCTGAATTTATCCTACAAGAAATATTCAGAAAGTTCATAAAATGCCGTCATTGTTCAGATGAGGCAGCTCAAGGTGACTGGATGGTGGGTGAGATTTTTTTTGGACTTCAACATCTGAATTCCAGCTTAAGTCCTATTTCAATTTTTTAGGTACTTACTCTGAATCTCTTCTTATGGCATGTAAGAAGCATTTCTTCTGTTGAATCCAGTACTCTCATAGTTTTAATACACCTCTTACTCCTCTAGAGGGTTTGAAAAATCTCTTGCAATTGGATTAGAGATATGCACCTTTTTGTGAAGGTTGTGCAAATGGTTACCCAGCCACTGAGAATTAATATGATTACATTTAATTTATGTTATCTGCTTTTTGCATGTAGTTTGGAAGTCAAGCCAAACCTGAATCCTGACTGTTCCTACTATTCTCAGAGCTTCTCAAAAGTTCTTGGAAGTGAGAAAGTTCAAAATTTTAACGAAATCTAAACTGTACTGCTTGGATTAATTTCTAATAAGAGGGAAATTAAATGGTATGTGAATATTTTAGAGTACCCTCAATTATATCTGTACTGAAATCAGTGAAAGTTCAGGAAGAATATTATTCCCCTTTATTTTTGCAATTTAATATTCACATATATTTCTGGGAATACATGGTTAATCTACCCAGCGTGTAAACTTTAGATTTGGGGGTGTATTTTTTTTTAAAATGCAGAATTGATAGAATATGTGCTAGAAGTACCTATGAATCACTTCACATTATTTAACACTCTTCTGTGTAATTTTCAGGTGCCATTTAATCCCAAATCTAGCTGTTTAAAATTTGATATCTATGAACTGTGAGACAGTCAATATGACAACTGCAGAACCAAAGTAAATCAGGTGGAAGAGGTGGTCGTGATCAAGAGAAAGCTGCTCCATCTATTGCATATGGCTGGCACTACTGTGAGCTGTGCAAACCTAAACTCAAGCCATTTGATAATTACATGGAGGCCGAAAAACAAGGTTGGAAGCTTTGTGATCCTAGTTATTATTTTAGGAATCGCTGACAATTATTTCAAACTACAGGAGGATAAAATAGAGATAATGCTAAGAAATGATGTCTTTGCAGTCTCCCTATGAATTATTTTTGCACTTAGTCAACTTTTTGGTTTCCTGGTACTATACATTGTCATTTCTGCTTATTTTTCCCAGCCACAGTGTGGCTGCAGCTCTCTCTTCCCACTTTGGACCCTGCCATTTTTTAGCCTGCCTCCTTTAGCCATTAACATTAGCGTGGAGTCTCTGCGTCCTGGGGTGTGAACGCTCCTGCCAGCATTTCATTTAAGAAAAAAAAAAAAAAAAAAAAAAAAGAGCAGTGTGTTTTGTATTTGTTTTAAAATTGCTGTGTAGCTACATTGTCACTCATAAACCTTGTCATATATATATAGTTCCTTCCACATAGCCACACGTTGTAAGGCTTTGATTGACAAGAAAGTTTATTTTGAAGGGATCTGATGTGTCATCAGTGTAAAACAAGCCTTTTGAATGACATCTTAACGGAGGACCTATTACACCAGTCACACCGAGCAAGGGTAACAGCACTTGTTATTTCCGCGAGACTACATCAGGTCAGCTGCCCGAAGAACGGGCGCCTTTGAAACGTGCGTGTGATCCAGCACCAGCCTCACCCCGGCCGCGCAAGTGTCTTTTCGTCTCCCTCTGGTTGGACACCAAACGGACTAAATGCGTTTCCACCGATTCTGTTCTTTTTTTCAGGTAGTTTTGTCACAAGCAATTGGCAAGGGCTTTAACGCAGGAGGGCTGTTTGAGGGAGGCACATTTCTAGTTTAGTTTATATCTATTGCAAAAAAAAAAAAAAAAACCCAAAAAAAAAAATTCGAATATTATCTTTAATAACTTGAAATTTTAATAATGACCTAAGGAACAGTTGAAGAGTGAGCGAACATATATTTAAATTAGGGCTTTGAGAGCTTGGAGATTCTAACTTGGTGAACTCTAATTAAATCCCACAAGGCCATCAGGTCTGCCTCCCTAGCTCTTGATGGTGAAAGTGAGGTCTTCAAAAAGCATCCCTTGACAGTATACAAGTGGGAGGAAAAAAAATCCTTCAACCCTTCACGATAGCATTTTATAAAGCAAGAATTCCTGAAGGAGTACCAGAAAAGAGGAACAATAGTTAGAGCATGAAGCTGTGAAAAGCTGAGAAATATGTTTCGAGTATTAGTGTAGCAGTCCTCCTGAAATTCAGTTTTGTAATGTTTTTAAGAGACCACTGTTCATACAAATTGTAGTGGACCTGAGGCTTTAGAAGGTGCCATAGTGTACATTTTCACTGTTGTTGCTCCAGCATTATTTTTTGGCTGAAATATAAAATTATCTTGGTTGAATGTTTAAAATTCTGCTGCATTTGGAAAAATAATTGCTTGTTAGGCACTTACTTTTACTTAAATAAGCATGTAAAATCTGTGTTTCAAACCATGAAGTACAGAGGTGTGACTAGACAACTTCTTGAGGTTCCTTCTGGCCCAGTTTTTAAGTTAACTAGAGTTTTTTGGAAGCTGTGAAGATCTAAAAATTTTAATTTTTGTATATACTAAACTTCAAAAGTTTTGTATATGAAGATTTATGTAACTGTTGCAAAAAATAAGTATCTTCCCTCTTTGGCAGAAAAGAACAGAGCAGCAACAGATTATTTAAATGCATTTCAGATTTTTGTTCATTTCTCATTCTTGTTCTAGAGTTCACTCAATATCAGAATGATTTTTACCTTGTCAGCCATAAAAACAAATGACAAGAGAGCTTTCTCTTTTCGAATATGGAACAAAACATGAACATCTGAAAAATTAATCAAACAAACAAAAAAACCCCAACTTTTGATTTGGAAAATTTACTATTCCTTCTGGAGAATATAACTTTTTCATGAAATATAGCAGAGGCTTCTACTGAAACAACATAGCTATAGTCCATTCCTCTAACTTAGCTCTCATTATGGTCAAATCAGGTCTTCATACAGATGAAATGTCTTCTTGTTCTTGAGAAAACATCCCCAGCGTTGAGAAAAAAATATCATGATATAATGTTTGTGAAAATCATTATTTGCTTGCAATTAGTTATGTGTAAAGGTCTGCTGCCAAGTTGTCCTTGGATATTGTTTATCGTTGTTTTTCCAAGAGACCCTCCAGCATTTTTTAACTTACTTAGTGCATTCACAGAAGCCTTATGACAGGTCAGTGCTGACTTCCTCCTGAACTCAACAATTTCCATTTTTCCTCTGAGTGATTCTGTCTCAAAGCCCGAAATAAATTCACCATTTGATTATTATTTCTATTCTCAGACGTATGGACCCTGATCCTGAAATTGAGTATGTGCATCTTCTCCTGTGGAAGGCTTCAAAGCATTTTTTTTACTGAATTGATCTAATCAAAAGACAGACAAAGTTGATCTCACTGAAGTTAATTTTTACGTAGCTGTACCGCATGGGGCATTACAGACATATCAAACTTATCCTACAATTTAATCCTTTTGGTAAGATGATATGAAATGCTTTATATGACTTCACTGCGATTCTATGTGCTCATAACTAAGCTCCTACAAGCCAAAGCAGTCCTGTAGTTTCTTGAATAAAGAAAATTTTTAACAAGGAGGGGGAAAAAAGCATTCTTACGTTGAAAAAGTATGTTTTGGCCTGCTACCAGCCAAAAAAACGGGTGGGACATCTGTAACATGATTTCTGTGAAATCATGACAAATTATTTCTGCAAAAAATATAGGATGTTTTATTTGTTGCTATATAAAGAGATTGTGACAAGTCCAACTCTGTGCAATTGAATGCAATTTATGAATTGCTTTCTTGTTTACTTGGGTCTGTATAGCTCCTTAAGCAGCTTTTTCATTAACTAGCTGAAACACCAGAATACGGCAAAGTAAATAAACCAGCCAATGATAATAATTAAGAAAAAGTTATTCATATAAAAACAGAATATATCAGAATATGGTATTTTTTAAAACAATATAATTCCAGAACACTTAATTAAATTCATCAAGTTACATCGGGACAAATTAGAGTTAAGTTAAAATCAGCCCCACTAAGAAAGGATTTCATTTTGGTGTTGCTAGTGTACAAGGTTAATAGATTTTCTTCCTACAAGTTGTACATCTTTGTGTTTTGGTTCTGCTACATTTAGGGAATTTATACATTTGTATAACCTCACATACATAATGCACAAATATAAGTATTTATATTTTATGGAAAAAAGATGTGTTCCTCCATCTTGTACAAAATATATGGGGAAATACTCAAAAGCTTTATATTGTACCTTTGTAGCTCCTGTCAACTGTATGCATCAAAAGAAGATTAAAGTGCAGTATGTGTCATTTAGCTTACTTATAAATCTAGGCAGAATCATCCTTGATGTTTTTCCTAATACACCTCTGACCTGAAAGAGATATTGAACTATTATATACCACCTTTGTTGTTGAGTATGAGATGCAAAAGTATTGTTTTTTCCTCTTTTGAACTCTTTTTCTTTTTTTTTTTTTTTTAATGAAAGTGTTGCGAAGGCTTTCATGGTTCTGTTCTGAAGTGGCAGCTCCCATTCCTGGGATATAAAAGTAGCAGGTATGAAATATGAAGGTACCTTTAAGTTGTTCTCTGATCAAAGCTCTGCACATTGATCAAGTGCATTAGGAGAAAAGATCCATTTTTAGGAACGTTAATATGTTTAGCTTGAACTAACTCTGATCTAAGGCTTGTGAATTACAAACTGGGTAAACTGTTTTTATAGAACTCTTAGTTCCTTTGGTTCTTCTGTGTTGGTGAAAAATATAAAGAGTAGCTGGAAGCTAGAGACCGCTTGCCACACTTCACTACCGGGAATGGATATGGTTTTTATTTAAGGTTACAAACTCTATCTTGCATATCGTGACTTAATTTATTTTTTGCAAAGACTGATTAAAAAAACTCATGAAAAATTCACAGTATAGACTATTCACAAAAAAAAAAAAGGGGGGGGAACTTTAAAATATTAGCAGTAAACTTATTTATATTTTAGATATTTCAGCAAAGAGTACTTATTAACTGGCATTTCCTCAGTGAGATAGCTCTTTGTAGGCTTTCTTCTGCCCAGGATGCCTGTTGGTATCAATTTATGAATGCTCAAATAGCTCAAGAGAGTATCTCTAATTTTATAATGTTATCAGGGCTGTGGTCCAGAGCTGTGATTACACCAGGAGTCCTGGCTTTGAGAGCAAGAAGAGCTGTGTGGTGGGGCATTCCCTGTGTGGGGCCACATTTGGAAGCCGATGCCTGTGTTTGATCTGAAGGAATCTGTTCTGTTTTAGAGAAAGAATTGGTTCTGTTTTAGCGTGCATGGTAAGGGGTGTCTACGGAGGTAACAAAGAGGAGGTTTGATCATGGTGATTCGCTGTATCTCTTTTTGCACTGAGGGTTGCTGCTAGTTTGATCTCATTTGTTTTGGTAATTTGATCATTTGTTTTTGTAATTCATGGAAAAGTTGCTAGATGGATGCTGCTGTAGAGCATATTTATGGATTTTACAAATAAAACTGAGTCTTTAATAGCTATCACTAAATACTGCTGAAATCAGTAGATTTTATTTTTATTTTCTAGTGGCTGATTTCAAACATCTGTAGCAAATGTTTTATAAGACTTGATGACATAATTTCAGAATCATTATTGTCATGTGTTTTCATTTAGGCTTGCAATTTTGTGTCTTTGAAATGAAGACAACATATTGACATCTCTTCCCATCTTGATAGAAGGTTCTTCACAAGATGAGGCTGTCTGACTGGAGACATCACAAAGAGACAGTGTTCTTGAGATGCTTTATCAATTGTTTCTTTGATTATGTTGTTGCTTGTTGGGAACTGGTGATTTTGTCTCGACTGCTGTTTTAACTGAATTTTAACTGTCACCAGCAAGACATTCCAGTAAAAATAAGAATTGAGTAATGTTGTTCTGCCCAGCATTTTTGTTCCAGAAAGTCTCCCAATTGCTTACAAGGCAAGATACAGCTCTGTAATGATCAGGTTTAAATATTGGTGTTGTATAGAGTGAGACCATATGTCTGAAATTTTAAAAAGACTTCAGAAAATCTTTTATTTTCACTTCTCCTCCCATAATGTCCTTCTCAAGGAATAAGTGCCACCTTCCTATAGCTATGGTTTAGGATGAGGATTAGGTCGTCATGTTCACTTTTATGAAAAGGAAGAATTTGCATACCTTGAAAAGCCTTTCAGCAGAAAATGCTCATTAAGTCTGCCTGCAGGTTTTGTGTATCTGACTACATATAGAGCTGTGTGTTTGTGTCGCAGAAGCCAGTGTGACCACTTTCACTCTAACTCACCCTAATGCTGTGCTTTGGCAGTGCAGGGGAAAGAGCTGATCACTTTGGAGAAGAGTTGAAATACCTGTTCCAGCAAAAAAGCAGGCCGGATGTGTTGGATTTACTTAGATTTGAACGTAATTGTAATATTTTCACCTGACCCCCAGAAGTATTGGATCACCTTGATGAAATTCATCATAGTCAGATTTACAGACTATTTCCTGCACGTTCAGTTATTAGCCACAGCTTTTTTCTTCAGCTTGGCAGAATATATGTTAATTTAGCCCACTCATAATGAGACACGCGTAAGAACTTGTCACTCAAAGTGTAGGTCTGCAGAGGATTCTCCCTTTAGAGAACTTTGGTTGCAAGAGAAAATTCCCTTTGTGGCTGATAATAGTGATTCTTTTTAGCAGTAATGGATTGGGAAGGGGTAAAAACATGGTATTCAGGATATCCCAATACACTACAGTACAAATTAAATGTATCACAAATGTATGAGTTCAGGATGTATTTAAATAGATAGTACCAAGGACATGAACATACCAGTGTGTCTTAAAGCTGAGAGCAGCGTAAGAGTAGAAGAATCCTAAATAACGAGATTTCATAGACAATTTTTGCTCCTGCATGCACCACATCATGACTTTCATTTCCCACTAATTCATCCACACATTTGGTTAAGTAACTAAAAATGTATTCTGAATATTTTTATAACAATATTTTTCTGTTTAAAAGAAAAGACACTGCCAGACACCACCATCTGTTGTGTAGACCTACAGAATATGCATCTGATGTCTGTGAGTTGCTGTCTTTTATATCCTCTTATATAATTAGAGATTTCAGGCCTTAGTGATGCCTCCCTCTCCACCTAAAGAAGACCAAGTGTAAGTTTACCCAAAGTGTATTAATCATTTTCCTGCTACTCACTGATAAGAGCAGTGCTCTGTACGGTTAAAAGCTATTAAATGTGTCTATTCAGAAGATGTTTAAAATCCTCTGCTGAGCACTTGGCTAAAATCCAAAATTATTACCATAATACCTTCTGAAATGAGACAGAAAACATAATGTATTACAATTGATAAGTGCATCATTTGTACTGTAGATGTACTTTATTTTGGAAATATATTTAAATGTTTTATTTGTCTTTTACACACCACAGATTAAATTTTCAGTATACTTTTGGCTAACAGTATTATATGTATCAAAAGAAATATGTATAATGCAAAGATCTGTTATATTTAGATCAACAGAGTATTGCATTTGAAAAGGTTTGGAAGCTGCTCTATGGATTCAGTCTAATTATGGCTCTGTAACTGGACTATAATAATTGGACAAAACCTAATGGAAAATTATTTCCATGTTTTCAGAATCGACTATGGGTTTCAGTCATTGCAGCTCCCCTCTTCCCTGTTGCTCCCCTTTTACCTCTTCCCATGTTGGTTCCTTGGGTCAGAGTAAAATTCCAAGGTTGTAGGAACACGTGTGTCCAAATTGGCTAATGCAAAAATTATGTTGCCTTTTAAAATTCTTGAAATTGTTCACTCAGGATTTTGACAAAACCCCTTTTGTTTAAGAAAAATACATTTTATTCTCACAAATGAGACCCATCTTTTGAACAAACACAACTGACTTCTTACATTTGAAATTTTTTTCAATCTTTTTGTCACTAATAACAAATAAAGATCTTTGGTGGGAGTCACAATAATTTATTTATTTTTTAATATCCATATAAAAAAGCCATTTCAATTTTTTCTTCTGATATTATTTATGTCCCTGCACCTGGAACAACATAATCAGAGAGTCCTCACCAGGCTGAAATTTGTGTGGCTGCGGAGCTGCCTTGCTGAGATGGATCTGGGAGTCCTGGAGGACAACAAGATGATCATGAGTCAGCTTTGTGCTGCTGCAGCAATGCAGGCTACTCAGATCCTGGACTGCATCTGCACAAGCATTGCTAGCAGAGATAGAGATGTGGTCATCCCACTCTAAGAGCTAGGTCTTTTCACTCTGGAGAAGAGAAGACACAGAATTCCTGGTGGCTTTGAGACATCTGGTCTAGTGGGAGTTGTCCCGGTCTGTGGCAGGGGGGTTGGAACTTGGTAGTCTTTAAGGTCCCTTCCAACTCTAAGCATTCTATGATTCTATCATTCTGTGAATTCCAGTACATAGTGGCTACAAAGAAAACAGAGGCTGTGTCTTCACAAAGAGCTGCGTGGAGAAGACAAGGGGCCATGGGTACAAGGTGTATGGGAGAGGTTTCATCTCAATACAAGACAGAAATTTTTTGTGGTGAGACCAACCACTGCAATTACCTCCCCAGAGACATGGTAGAGTCCCCATCACTGGAGGTTTTCAAGATGCTAACACTCAGGGTACTGGATAATCTCATCTACAGTCTCTTTCCTGTGAGAGGTTGGATCAGGTGATCTCTCAAGGTCCGTTCCACCCTGGATCGTTCTACGATTCTATGTTATATGAAACACTAATTGTCTAATTTCAAGTATGTAAGACAGAACAAAGCATGAGATCAAGTATGCCAAGTCTGCCCTACCCAGCTGAATGCCTTAATTGTTGTGCTAGAGTAATGGAGAGCTCTCCTTTGAGCTCGTGACAGCTGCTCTCTGCATGCACAAAAGCACAGATAAAATATGAAGTACCTACAAAGATTTTACTCAAAATACACCAAACTAAGATAGCTAGAACTACTCCATGACATGGGATGCGATTTCAAGGCACATTACACTACAAACACTGTAGGATGTAGCTCTCCTGCTTCTGAGGAGATGTCCTCATATCCAGGTTCAATGCCCTGTTGCTGAAAAGCATTTGTAAATCCTGTCTGGAAGTGAAAAACTTTTGTTCCTACACCCATTGTAAGTTCCACACCTAGAGCTGGATGACAGCAAGCATCCGGATGCTTATTGTTGGAAAGGCCAACTCCTGCTGTTACTTACAGGCTTAGCTGTCTGCATCTCCAATCAGGTTGTTTCTGTCTACGTGTGGGATTTTAAGCGCAGATAATGTGACTTTTTTTTTTTTGGTCCAGAATGGAAACATAAATCGTTTGCAGACAACTGCTGGTCTGGTAAATTGTGATTTTCTGTATAGGTGATTTGAATCTCACCAAAGCTTACCGTTAAGTGGCTTTCTCTCCCAGAAGACAAGGAAAAATGAAGTTTATTTTAATCACAGTTCTTTTTGCCTACTTGCCATTATAACAGCTACCACTGTTGGCATGCCTGTTTTGGAATAGAAGCAATTCAGGAGAAAGCTTATTTGTTCAGAGAAAAATTGCTCTGTTAATGAAAATGCATCATGAAATGTGTTGGTGATTTTAGGATTTTTAAAGCTCTTCTTTATTAAAATAATATTTTTGGGCCAAATATGATCAGACAGTATCCTTTAAAATAATCTTACGTCTCTCATGGAAATTTCTGGAATCAAATTGAAATAATCTGCTTGGATAAGGAAGATCTGTTCAGTGCTTAATTGCCCTTGAGATTATACTTTCTGAACTTCAAAGGTTTGAACTAATGATGTTCCTTTACTTAAAGCATTCTTTCTTTTGCCCAAGTCTAAAATTCCTACTGAAATTAGGATCGAAAGGCCTAAATGTAGTTGGCAAAAGAAGATATTTGTAGAACACACGATCAGTATTGATTCTAGCTAAAAAGTCATATTTTATTTCCCTATTGGTTACATTTTGACCTTTGTTAAGCTGTCATATAAATTACATTTGTCTTTATAATACCACTGCTAACCACAGTGCAGATTTTGTGGTTGGATAATTGTGTTATATATTGGTCTACGTCTGAATTAACTCTCACCTTGGGAAAGATAAAACCTGCAATATCCAAGTTTGGCTAAATTCTGATTCTTCATTTCAAAGTTCTGACTATATAAAAGCAAATCAGCTGTTTCTGAATGAACATGGAACATCCTACTGGTGTTTTAAGTAGGTTTCTTTGGTCTGCCTTCAGACTTACGTGTAATAGATCTTTTGATTAAGATTGACACCTATAGCAAAAAAGACTTGACTTGAAAGCTTGAATGGTGATTATTGCTAACTTATCTCCTAGGAAGATCTTCTACTCAAGGGTTACAGAAATAAGAAATTGCACAATGGCCAGATGTCACATTAGCATATGCAAATCCATCCTACTCATGCAAAGCTATTCACCGTGAGTGTGACTAGCTGCAGCAGACTTGCTAAGACTGTCAAAAACAACCACAGTTGATGGTGTTGGAAGAGGAGTAAACGGTTAAAAGGAAAACAGAGCCACAAGAAATCCCAGGTCTGTAATGATAAAGTACACCACTTGAGAAAAAAAAAAAATTGATTTGTGACTTCAGGGTGCTGCTACCATGAACTAAGTGATGTTTATAAGGACCCGTGCAGTAGATGATACAGGCAGGCAAGGTGTCAGGTCCGCTTGGCCGAATGACCTGGGCTGAGCTGGCAGTCCCTTATAGCTGCCACATCCCTTTCTTCTGTGTAGCACTTTGAGTCACCATCATTTATGTTTGGAAGTGGCCTCCTGACGATGATACTAACATTAGCCTTGCACCACTGCCCTGTATCCCTGATACAGCGTGGTGGGAGGGAGATCCACCTCGGTCCTGCCTCCTGCCCGTCTCTCTGCTTGGCCACCCCACTGAAGCTGGTCAAGCTGTGTAAGCTCTCCACGACCTCTTCCCCCAACTTTCTTCTTCAGGAAAGAAAACCTGTCTCCTTTTGTTGCCTGTCTATCATTTCCCAGCCTCTCCTATGGAGAAGGGTGGCAGGCAGTCACTGCAATCTGTATTTTGGGTGTTTACAATTAGATGGGGAAACTAAGATTTCACAGCCAAATAATTAAATACCATGTTAATGAATTCTGTTAGTCATATTACACTGAATCATATTAAAGTGCTTAACCATGTGCTTGAAGGAAAGAAATATTTAAAGTGAGTTCTGAAAATATTCTGAATACTAATTAAGTTGTTCAGAAATCCTACTGTAGAGTTGGTTTGATGATATTAAGAAGCAATGCTAATGTTAAATCCTATCCTATTTGTCAATTAAGGGGAAATTTCCAAAGTGGGAGCTCCAAAGGTGTATCCACAAGGCTCTGCTGACCTCAGGGTATGGTGTCGGTGAATCTCACATACATCCTCAGGCCTTGAGGTAAATTAGTGTCCAGCTCATCTATTCAGAGATCCCTGGAGGAATCTAAACCCGCACCTTTCACTGCAGGTGTTGGCCAGGTTTCTGCAGCTGCCCTCTCTTTGACACTGGAACGTTCTGGTAATTGGGGAAACCCCGACTTTAATGACAGCACCTGTGGAGAAGGACATACCAGCTGTTTTGAGAGCCTGTAGATAATGTTTAAGAAATAAGAATATTCATGTGTGATCCCTCAGGTGCTTTTAGCATGGCGTTTCCTTGCGGTTTTTAGCTTTGAGGTTTTTTTATATATATATTTTTATTTCTGTCAGAACTGTACACTTGCAGTGATTAGAGAATCGTATCTTCTTTCTTTTTTTTTTTTTTTTTTTTTTTTTTTTTTTTAAA
>JAOXNO010000020.1:81246187-81258757 GCA_028565335.1 Limnodromus scolopaceus
AAGTGATGATAAAGTAGGTAAAAAGCATAAAAAATCTGCAGTCTTGATGGAAGGAAGGCAGATGAGAAAGATGGTTTAAAATTTTTTTCCACTAGATCTAAGTTAAGAATATTACCCATAACACTACATAATTGAATTAGTATATTAAAATCTTAGTATTAAGTCCAAAGTCTGAGTGAGAGGCTTAGCAGTAAAAGGCTGTTAAAACTTAATTTCTCCTAAGTGGGATTTGAAGGAAAGAACTGTGGGCTCATAGATACGGTGAAATGGAAGATTTTTTGAAAGTGTGAGAATGGAAGATGAAGTCTGGTACACAGAGATTGTTTTCCATTGTGGTTTTTTGTTGTTGTTGTTTATTTGCTTTTTGTTATTTGTTTGGGTTTTTTCAATATATTTGTAATTGCTAAGTTAGACAAACTCTAGCAACCACCCCAACAGCATCAGTGTTTTTGCTAGAGTGATTCAGCAAATCTGAGCCAGACTTCCAAGCAACTGAGAGATCAGGCAAGATCAAAGAAACTCTAAGGTGAAATGCTTATTTTGTCTGCCACAGTTCTCTAAAATTTGTTTTCAGTGTGTCCCTTCTCTAACTCATTGAGTGTAAGCCACCCTAGCAAGAAGTTGTAACTAAAGTTCAGATTTCCTTGCTCAAGGTAGCATGGATTTCCCGACAGTTCAGGTGCCAGTTTGAGGAGATGCATGGAGGATGCGACTGCAGGCTCTGTGGGTGTGTGACCAGGCACCACTGGGTTGTCTATTCTTGGCTGGCTGTGGCATGGCCACATGGAGCTCCTGGGCTATGCACGAGCCCACAGTTCATTTATATTCTTTGTGCTGCTCAGTCTTGCTGGTGGTGTGTGGTTAACGTTATCTGGACTCCTGACTCTCGTTTAAGACTCACAAGTCTTCCAATGGATAGCAGATGTTTCTCTTAACAAGCATCTACTGTCTAACAATCACTGGTAGGGGATGGAGTCTCTTAGTGTGTGTAAAAGCATATGACATCAGCTACACCTCTTGGTGCTCCAGGCCTTGTCTAACTTCCTCAGCCCCAATAAATGTGGTTTTCTTTTCTGGAGCGTTTATATTTTTGATTAATACCTCTGCCATCTGTGATTCCAAAGGCTTTCTTAACCGCTAATGAAACATCTCCCTCCAGACAGCTGTGGTGTTCTCTGCTTCTACAGCAAGTTATAAATAGATGCTAAAAAAGAAATAAAACACCATATTTTCTGTGTCTACAACATGCTATACTTTTGCATGCTGGCTGCTTAATGCAAACCAAATAAACCAGACAAAATATTCTAAACAGATTAACATGTGAGCCTTCTCTCACTGTTCTTCCTCTCTTGTAAACACCGGTTAGCTTAGCTACATAAATAGTAGTATGTGTATAGTTAGTGAGTTGGCCTTCTTACATCTATAATACAAGTTTATAATGGAGGCAATGTCATATAGTATTTAACTCTGACATTTAGTGTTTGCCCTAGTAGATGGTCTTCCTTTTACTTAAGTGCCATTACTTTTATGTAGTCCATTTTCATTGCATTTAGTCCCATTTTAGTAATAACGCTTGCATGATTTACCAGGCAAATGCAATCTTTGCCCTGAATGGCACAGTGCAAGAAAAAATGGAAGCTGTTAAGAGGCTGAATGGCAAAAAAGTATTATTGACCTATGCTGGCAGCCATGTGTTTCAATTATTTTCAAGAATCCATTTGTCAAATAAGTGAAGCGATGTGGGACGTCAAGTTCAAGCTGGGGTTAGTGCCTTTCTACATCTGATATGATGTATCTTCTGTAGCCATTTAATTGAATTACCCAATTTATTTTTCAAGCAACAATGCTCTACCAAGAGCCATGACATTAAACAATTAAATACGAGTTTAAAAGTCTGCATTTTGTGTAGTTCATCATTTCTCTGCAGCAGACAGTCGGCCTAGGGCTGTGCTGCATTCTGGTACGGTAAAATCTTAGTGTCTCAGGGAACACCCATCCTGTCCTGAACAGCAAAATTTTGAGAGCAGCACACATGCAGAACCTGCACATCCATCGCCTGGCCAATGCTGGAGAAGTTGCCCACATCATTTCTTGGGAGATGAGAAGAAGGAGCTATTGTTAACTCCCGTGCTTCAAGAGCTTCTGGGTTTCTAACTTGGAGACTAGAAATTTAGAAAAGGGGCTAAAATGAAGAAATTGTGAACAAGAGGTTGGGGGGAAGGCTGGGCTGAGACTTAGATTACAAAACTTCCTCAAACTTTTGCAGGTGTAATAATTGCACAGTCTGTGTCGTCTTGATCAGATAGCGTGAGATTTGTGATTTTTTTATTTTGTGTTACAGTATCTGTAGTGCAGTAAGAGTAACCGTTTACTTGGGTGCTCATACGGTGCAGTAGTCTACCTCATTATTCTTCCATGAATACTTAAAATAGTTTTACT
Source organism: Limnodromus scolopaceus (assembly GCA_028565335.1). Lineage (NCBI taxonomy): Eukaryota > Metazoa > Chordata > Aves > Charadriiformes > Scolopacidae > Limnodromus > Limnodromus scolopaceus. The sequence continues at coordinate 81,248,627 of JAOXNO010000020.1, forward strand.
AATTTTACTAAGAATTAAATTGAAGACCTGACAGTTTTATTTTCTTTGTGGTTTCTTGGTGTTATTGGAAATTGATGAAAATACATTTTTTAAGAATCTTAGAGATATCCTTTTTTTATATACATATAGGTACATATTTTGATACGAGAAGAATAATTACTGAAACACAGAGAACAGTAGTGACTTATTTTTTTTTCAATTAACATTCAACAATTAAATTTTAATATGGTCAGGGAATTGTTCAGAGCCTTTTGTATGGGGATACTGCACCTTTAATTATCTGCCCTCTGGTGCCAAGCCTTTTCTTTGAGTGCTTCCATAAAAGCTTATTGCAGCTAGTTATTGAGCAAATTAGTACTTGAGTTTTGGTGAAAAATGTCTTTATTAGTCCTAAAACCAGAGTCACTGTGCATTCCCAGAAGGCGTGATTTTGTTTGATGAATAAATCTAGTAATTATCCTGCTGTTAGGGCTGTACCGCAAATGTCATAAGCAGATAAACAGAGGGAGTAAGCCTTCCGTAAATTCTCTAATTATCTATGTTGGACTACTTATTGCCTGCAGATGATTTATGAGCATATTGATATATCCTTAAGTATTTTCATTTGAGTTCACAGATGCAAATAATTAAGGCAGTAGTCATTTGCGAAAGAAAGTGGCAGGTCAGGGTCGTCTCATTATTAAACTTGTGCCCATGTTCATATTGTAGAAGGAGATATAGGTATGAGCTGTTTGACGAGAATACCTTCTTCGGCATCTTTACCATTCCCTTTAGTTTTTAGTATAATTCTCCCAACATTCCGTAAATATCTCTTAGACCTCAGTTTGCTTAGATCCTCTCAGGTCAAAATAGTGATGACTCAGATTGATTTCCAATTCCCAGAACGTGTGTTAACCTGGGGAACCACGTTGGAAGATCGCAGCTAATAATAATGCTAAAGATGGTAATATTCTTCAACTTGCTATGGCTGTTTAAATGATATTGGGTTCATGCTTTTGCACGGCGCCATTTTAAACCTTGTTGTATCCCTTGGGGCAGTCAATGGGGCAGGAATAAAGGGTTCCCCTTCCTTTCTCAGAGGACCACAAAGAACATATAGAGCCCTTTGTGTAGAAGCATATAGCTGTAAAAGTTTTTAAATAGCCAAGACCTCCATGTGTGCAGCAGGAGAAAGCGCTTTTCTCCATTTCAGCTGCTAAGGGGGGAAGTTTCTGCTGAATATTCAAGATACAGAGAATTTGCCTCTGGCAGTGAAAAACAGCTAGGTGAAAACACTGGGAAGGCAGGTGCTATACAATGTGTACGGTACCTTATCTCTAGATGCATCTGGGTTTTGTATGTTTATATTTGCATGCATTTCTCTTGTCATATGCCTATTTATCTGTTTTACCTGTCTAACAGTACACAGAGAATTTGGTGTAACATATTACAAATTTTTGCGGGTGATGTTTTTAGTTTTCCTTATAAGTTGCTGCAGTGGAACTGGTGTGATTTGTGGGGTGAATTAAGGAATTAAAACAACATTAAGTGCTGACTGACAAAAATTGGTATTTAGAAGTGTGGCAACAACTTTCGCTCAAGGCTAATTCGGAGTGCATTTCTTATGTTGTAATGACTATTTTAGTTATTTAGTTATGCTTTAGTAAGCATATTTTAACAGATTTTAATATGGGGAGGGGAGAACCAACATTTACAAGTTTCTACTGATATATTGAATATTTAATCTTCCAGATGCACTCCAGTCATAATAACTTACTTTAGCAGGACTCGTTTTCAGAAATCCCGGTAATTGCATGAAGCTTGAAGATCCTCAAATGGTCCAGTGACAGACAAGTCTTAGCTGAAAATTCTCCTCAAATTTTTCAAAGGGAGAATGTGGATTATGCCCCAGAAATTATGGTAGTGACTATGGTGCTGTTTGACTTGTTGCCTGGAGTTTAGTTATATAGCCAATGATGCTAAAAGAATAAGATAAAATATTTATATTTTTAACACAACACCTGTGTTGTAGGGTGGGCTGATTTTGGACAGGTTTGTGCAGGTGCAGAAGTTGGACAGTCTTGACCTTCCAACCACATAGAAAATGACCTGGGCATTGTCATTAGTCTACTGTAGGAAAGATGGTCTTTCTGGTAATTCCATCTGGGCATAATAAACTTAGATGTCACTTTAAGTATTCTTGCATAAATGGTATGTGAAATTGGACAGAATTGCACTGTTTTGACCCCGACACCTACATACCATGGATTTGTTTCCTGGATGAACAGGAGTGGTTGTGCTATTAGAAGATTCTCCTTAACTTGAGTTTTCTCCTCCACCTCACTGACCTCACCTGAACCCCAAATTTTGTTGCTTAAAATGTTTCTGTTGTAGTTCAGGATTAAGCCTTTAATTTTTGTTTTACTTATTAACTGCTTCTCTGCAGAGACACAATACATGCATAAGAAAAAGATGTTTCATGGAAAACACTGGAGGAATCCATGATTTTCAGAAGGCTATTAACAATTAATTAGGAATTAAATGCTGAAAATCTGTCAAGCCACCACTAATCGGTTAAACCTCACATGCCATCAGCTCATGGGTCAGAACTTTTCATAACTCATCCTGCAGCAAATCTGTCCATATAGATGAATCTGGCTTCCTTGTGCATACATGGCATAAAATGTTGTTACTGCTATTTTTAACTTAGAATAGTAACGATTTTAACCAAGGTGATTTTTAGCTCTTTTTTTGGGTGGTTTTTTTTTTCCCTCATAGTAACATTAGTGATTTGCCAGCCAGCAATAGCCAGAAAAATGGGAAACTATTAGTGTACAGTGATTTTAGGACTTTTATGTGAATAATCAGTCAAATATTTAAATCATTTTAATGCTGTTCCCACTGTGTTCTTTTTTGGGGCTTAATTTTATAGTGTTTATTGGTATGTATGCTTATACAAGCCTGCTTTTGGGGTACCTATGTGTGAACATGTCTATAAACAGAAATCAAATTTCCATCCATGTTCTATGAGGTCTTTGTACATTTTTTGAGTGAAATAACAAAAACATAGCTATCTGACATCTGACCAATCACTGTATTTTTTGAAAGTCAAATATGAAAGCTTAATACTTAAAACAAACTAATATTAAGAGATTATAACAGTATTGAGAGACCCACTCAAATAACTAAAATGTTCAAATATAGCATGAACCCACCAGGGTTGTATATGAATGTAGCAGGAGTCAGAATTAGCTGCTTGAAATAATTTCAAGGAATTATTCCATTTGTTGTAGTGTGTGTGAGACCTCATAGGACATTGAGAGTGTTAATGATCACCCCATTTATTGTCAATAACTTCCTAAACTCCTGCCCAGTTCACGATGAAGAGATGAGCTGATGTTATACATCAAGACTTAAATCCTCCTCCTAATGAGTGACTTTTTTTGTGGAAGAGGAAGGAAAGGAGCCTCCAACAACCAGAGGTTTTATGGTTTCTGGGGTGGTTTTCCACTGTTAAAAGCCAATGGCCATGTAGCCAAGAGGCATCAACTGCCATGTGGAATTGTTAGTTGGCCTCTGCCACTGTCTTTTATTAGGCATTATACGAAAGCTGGCCCAGATGAATGGCTTTTTTCTTTTATGAGAATTAATAAAACTGGGGTTGGCTTAGTGAAATTAGTTTCATAAAGGTCAGATAGATATTCGAAAATACCTCTCCTGATTTGTGCAGAAGGTGTTGACCATTTACATGTAAGAAAACAGTGCAAATATCCAGATGCTGTATTTTGAAAGCATGTAATATCTAGTTAATAAATTACGTATTACATATATTCAAAAGAAAGTCCTGAAAAGCAACAATAATTCCAGCAGCAATATTTCATTATGATATTGATAGCATTTATTACTTTTGTACCATTCAGCATTGTTTTATTTAAAATTTGTACATTAAATGTGGCAGTGGGAATTACACATTAATAGGTCAATTTATGAGAGGGTATACTTAAATTATCCTATTTCTTTTCAGTTTTGAAATTTCGTCATAGATTTTTAGTGATTTCTTTTTATTTTGGAAATAATATTTTCAAATGTAGCTTTTTGTATATATTCATATATGTATACATATTTGATTTTAAAATCAATGAGTGTCATTGAGTCCACTTTTACTTCAGGACTAATTATATACTGACTGTGTATTTGCGGTTAATAAGCTTAGATACTAGGGGAAAAATCAGTGAAAAAGATTACACCACAGATAATTAATAAAAATCAATTAGTTTGTTAATGAGTACTCTGCCATTACCCAAGGTGGCAGAAACCAGCTGGGGAAAAAAAGCAACATCCCTGAATAGGACATTTCAGATGCCTGCGTTCTGCTGAGAATTTCAAAGGAAATAACTATAAGAGGCAGCACTACTTGGGTTAAAACTGGCTAAATTTCCTCTTGAGATTGCAGCTCCTCTAGCTAATAAATCTAGTAAAAAAGTGATTCACCTTTAGTGTATGCTATAAACCATTTTCTGATGCCTTAAGTACATTGCTCACTGCCCTGTATTAAAAACAAAACCCGTAGTTGTAAATGTCAATGACTAGGATTGTTAGAGCTCTTGCATCTCCTCGCTTTAGTGTAAAAACTGGAAACACCCATTACCTCTTAGATGACTTTAGGATAACATTTTGCATTCAGATATATAAATGACATAAAGTCAAACATGATCTGACAGAGAAATGCAAAATGCCTTCAAAGAGTCCTTGGACTAAAATGGAAAAGTTCAGTGGCAATGCTTATTCATTTGCAAGCACAATTTTGTAGCACAAAATGTACAACGTTTCCATCACCTTTCTTTTATTTTGTCTATTCACTGATAAACTGCAATTAATTTAATCAAAGTCTACACAGAACTGAAAAAAAATTATAATTTATGCACACATTGTCAACCACATAATTTATTTTTGATATCTTTGTTGGGTATATCTGGAAAGAAAGAGATATTTCTGTGGCAAGACAGAGGAAGGACCTTGGATTTGGAATCATAGTATATAGTTCAAATTTTATTATTATTATCAGGAGTCAATGGAAAATAAATATCTGTAGAAAGTTAAAGTATTGATGGCACTAAAACTCAAAGTGTCTGCATGGTCAAGACAGATAGATAACACAATAAGAGAATTCCTGTTTTTTCAAATACTATAGATGGCTATAAACAATTGCTTCAAGGAATATTTTCTGTGTGAGAGGAGGACTTCTATTGTTAAGTACAGTACAGACATGAGGTAGATAAATATGGTATTTTTATGCAAATATAGTACTACAGTAAATATAATATTGATTATTAAAAAGAGTTCCTGTTGTCATCCTGTTTTGGGAAACCTGCCATGGAGTCCACTGTGAGGAAGTTGTGCGTTCGGGGGGAGGGCAGGTGATCTGAACAACTTGTGAACCTGAGTTTACTTCCACAAACACTGTGATTTTAAAGTTTTCCAACTATATGAGAGAGAGACAAACATCTTTTCCTCCTTTTGAACCACTGGAAAGACATTGCAATGTTTAAAATTCTGGTATGGGACTCAATAATAGTTCTTTATATTGCTGACTTTCCACTTTTTGTTATTTCTGTGTATGTTGGTTGTCCTTCCATAATATGGGGATTACAACAGCTTGCTTCGAAAATCTACATTTAGATAATATGAATTGTTTTATCTAATTAAATTATATTTAAAACATTATTTATTATCTGTTCTTTATCTCTACTCCGTAACCTCACTATAGGACAGATTCTGTTGTTTTATACAGCCATGAGTTTTCTGAATGACCTTTTAAAAATTACTATCTATTTAAAAACATAAGCCCAACAGATAAAATACCATGGGCATAACTTCCTCATTACACTGCTTGCCATCACAAGTGTTTTCTCATTAAGCTGTATACCTATGGCAGGTAAAAGCTGTCAGAACGTAATCTTTGTGTCAAGTTAAAGGTTCAGACAAGGTGCACACTTTCTATAAATACAGAGCAGAAAAGTTCCAAATTTGCATAATTATCCCTCCGTTTCCATATAGAACATCTCAATTTTGAAGAACCTGTGCCAAGCTTATTGCTTGTCTTGTATAGCACGTCATGGAAACAGCAGAGTTGTGAAGGATGGTTCATCTTGGAAATACTTTAACATTTTTAGTGGTAGAGTTAAATTTTCCATTTTTAACCTTCAGTAATCTAGCAAGAAATGGACTACTTTAATGTGATTCTTGGCACTCATTAACCCTTGATTACCTTTTCCATCAACCAGCAGGAGCAGGTCCTTGGCATTTATTAGCTATTGATAACTGTCTAAGGCCAGCGAGGTGCAGTGCCTCATGTTCGTAGATGTTACCTGTTGAAGCCTCAAGAGGTACGGAGGTGAGAGTGTGCAACAGAATGTGTACAGAGTGGTTAATTTCAAAACTGAGACTACAGTTTGCTTAATCATGCAAAGTTTCAGATTTATCCAGACTTCTCAATGGTCTATTTGTAAATGTTTATCATAATTTTGTCATATTTGCATGCGTCATGTCATGTGCTCCAAACTCATTAAAGATTATAAAGTAATAGAAATGTCATACGGAGAATATTATTGTTATTGCTCCTATCTCTTGCTTGATAGTTTAGATTAATGTCCTAGTAAACAACTTCAGTTAACAGTACTGGTATTTGAAATGAAAGGCATTGAGAAGACAGCCTGCTGCCAACACCGCTCTTTACATTTTGCCACCCTCGCTATAGGATATTGATTTGAGGTGTTTCTCTATTGTACATTACTTTCCGTGTGCACAATTGAGTGCGCCACAGAACTATTAACAAACACATCCTGCCCTGTGGTTTGTAAATGATAAGAGCTTGATAAAATGAACACTGTTAAGTTTTACTGAAAAAAAATCGTAAGCAATGTTTTTGTAGCTGGGATGGTCTCAGGAGGAAAAAGTGGAATTTTTTTTTAAAAAAAGCTAATATTCTTAACTCTCTGTCTTACTTAATCAACTGATACAGTTAATACCTTGGAATGTTTGTTCTCTTTCTCCTCCTTCCCTAACAATATCATTCTGCCCAACAAAAGGCATTACCTCTTCTTACCAACCTTACAGTACTGGAGTACATTATTCATTGGAAAGTATTTCATCAGTTTATGATCGGTGTCTGAAAAGAGGTGCCTGCTATTTCTGATGGCTCTTTCACTGCCTATGTTTAGTATGAACTTCAATTTACTTAATCGCCTTCTCTTTCTCAGTCCACACAAGGAGTTTTTGGACTCAGGTGTTCCCTGAGACTCTGAAAAAGCGTGTCTGACTTTAAAAACATTCTTCAACCTTGCTGAATTGAAGCCTAATGGCTAGCACTGCTTTTCTCTGCTTTCTCCCTTCCTGAAAGAAAATTAACAGCTAAACTACTGAACAACTTCTGGACAACTTGCGCTATATGCAACCACACTCATTTCAAGGTATGTCTTGAATTAGAAGTTTCATCTTCATCTTGTCCTGTTTTTGGTAAATGACAATGAATGTCACGGGTTTGTTGGCTTTTTGTTTTTTGTTTTCATTTTTTTGGGGGAATTTTAATGCTCCTACCATCCATTATTGACAGAAATCACTGTTCTGGGTGCAAACAAAATATTAAAGTCAGCTGATTGCTTTGAAGGAGGGTGCTTGGGAGCTGGGGAGTTGTGGGAGCTACAGGGAGAGAAGCAATGAGCTGTTGGCATGCTCTCCCTGGATGTCCCCAAAATTATTTATTCAGTCCTACTAATTTTCTCTGTGCCTCTGGAGACGTGCTGGTAACCTTTCATCCATCTCTGGTAGAGCTGGGGCTGGGAGTGGTGTGAGGCAGTGGTGTAAGGTTTGCTCCTGGTGACGTGTTGAGGGTCTGGACAGAAAGGCTGAAAGGTGGATTCAGGGGAAACTTGTTTTATATCACTGTCTCATGAGCTTTCATGCACTTCAATCTTTAACCTTTAAAAACAGCACACAAAAGATCAGACAACTTGTTTTTACATATTGCTGTGTACGTAGGGTCTTCTTTATTCCACGTGCTTTTCATTCCATTTAGCACACATTTTGCAAAAGAGGCAGTACCAACTTTGAACTCTTTTGGAGAACCGTGGATTGATATTTCAAAGGATAAATCAAGACAGAGCTTTTGTCAGTTAAAACAAAATAAACTTGTGCAGCATTTTAATGATGGTATGTGGAACATGAAAGTTCAAGGCCCTTCTCTGAATCAAGAAACATTAGAATTCACTTGAATTCAGGTATTTTTCAGCTGTCTGCTGTATGTGTCTGTTGGACAGGGAGTTTTGGACACTAGTGATAAACACACCAGTTGCAGGAAAAACTGGTTATTTTATAGCATTTTTTTGAATCCAGAAATCCTATCCTGTGCCTAAGGAAAAACTGATCAAAACTTACACACTATACGCTCAGAAATTAGTTTTGACGTCTGAGAAAAGCTGTGCTGAATATGTTCCCAATTCTTCTCCAGAGACAGTTGAATTTTGATTACTTCACAGTACTATTAAACCTAGAATGGTGGTTAGCAGCATTTAAATAAGTAGCATAAGTAATTTTCCAGCTTGGTACAGATTGCATCGGTAATTTCCAGTAGAATATCTACTAGATATTGAGAAGAGCAGCAATCCTTTTCATTTATTATTAATCATCAGTTTACTAGTTGTAGTACTACGTTTGACTCCTCTGCTTTTGTCATAGGTTTTTCCTTTTAGCTCTATGCTATTCATTTTCTTCCTTTGTCTCCATCCTTCACCTCAAACAGAGGAGAACCACCTTTTTGAGAAAGGCTTGTTAGTCCCAGATTTTCACATCGGAAATTCTGCAGTTAGCTTGTGTGTGGTTGAGTCCCAGGTCTCTGATATAAAAGCACATTTTTCCCCCTCTCTTATTTAGCAATGACTTGTGAGTTTATATTAAGAGATAAATTGGTATGTATTTAAAATTAAAAGAATGCTCTATTGGCCTCCACTGTTTTTCATGCTGCCACTGTGCTTCATCAAACGTCGGATCTTTAAGATAAAGCTCAATGTGCTGAGACTTTGGGCTCAGGAATAGGAACATGCCCGTTAATGAAGAGCAAAGCTGTGCCCGAGCAAAGAAAAGACTACACCAGCATTTGTAGAAGCTGACTTTTACAGAAATTGCTTATGGATTCTCCAGCTGCCGGTGAGATTGCATAAAATTCTGGTTACGTCAATGTATTAAGATATAGCAGAAATTAAAATGAAAGCAGGACATGGCAAAGGTAAAGTGAAAGATTTTGCTATTAGGCCATTGCTTTGATCATGAGGTTTCAAATATATCTATCATCCTACATCTGTGAGGCTGTATTAAAAGGTTAATGAAGTTTTGTACCTTTTTGGACTTATTATAACTAAATTGCTGTCTCAGCAAATATGTGGAATTTAGCACGGTGATATATCAGGAAACTGGTATTGGAAAAAAGACTGGAAAGTCATAGAATTTACTTTTAAATATATCTTAATGTAGTTCTTAGAGAAGTAACACGTTAATGCCATTGCAAAGGGCTGCACAATACTCCTCATTTTTCTGCAGGGGTGGGGGGAAAGGCCTTTTTAAAAAAGAAACTCTCATGTTTGGGCAACTGCAGTGCTGTGATTTATTTACAATTTATAGACCTTAGCAGCAAATGTTCATCCTTTTAATGGTTTCAGCAAGACAACTGGTTTGCATCAGCCTTGTAGTGCAAGGCTCATATCATAAGACTATGCATGTAATAGTGATACTGTCATGTGTTAAATGAGCATAGCTTGAAGTATTATTTTTTTAAAAATTGAAAGGTTGTGGCAGTAATAAAAAGGTTGAATGGTAATGTCTCTAATTGAACAGTAAGGCCTCTTTCCTATTAAGTCACTCTTTCATCTGTCTTTTTAATTATTTCATTATCATTTTGTACTGCAGTTCACAATGAAATGACCATTTGTGTTTAAGTGAAAGCTAATTATTAGGACTGAATTATTGTGCAGTTTATTGATCCCTATGGTGGATTAAGGGCTTTAAGTTCGTCTAGACAGAATAGTTAGCAAAATGACAAAAGGAAACATATAAGCCCCTTGGGAAGAATCCCTACGCTCCATAAGCAATTAATGCCTGCCA
>JAOXNO010000020.1:81267706-81280234 GCA_028565335.1 Limnodromus scolopaceus
TAGAAATACAAACATACACATCTATATATAAATATATCTTTAGTTTGTTTTAATCAGAAACAAAAGCTGAGCTTCTTCAGGTGAAAAATCACTTAATATTCTTTTGGGATTTACAGGATTTGAATGTTTCATCAAAATTATTTGATGAGTTCGAGTTTTGTGCTGTGAATGTTTCACATAAATCTAGCATTATATTATTTTTATTTTACTGATTCTCAAAGAGTACATATACAGCTGGTATAGAATGCTTGCAGTATGATATTTTTGTTCTGAATGTGTTGACTTTTGACTTGTTCAGTTATTGCCAACATTTCAAAGGGAAAAAAGAAAAAGCAATAAGAGAAGTCACAAATAGTGAAGTGAACTCTGAACTGGATCTTCTAGCTCTAGATATAAATCTCTTCTTGAGATAAACTTTGAATTGAGGACCAAAAAATTATGGGACATAAAAATGCAAGACTTCACAGGCCTATACAACTAAAGAAGATTTCTACAATAGCTTTTTTAGCAACTGGATCAGATTTAAAATGTCAAATTAAAGTTTCCAGCAATTCTGATGTCATTAAGTCTCGTGTGCTAAGGCAGAGATATCTTTTTCTCTTTGTTTTCACATGCTAGACTGTATTGCCTGCTATAAAATCTTCATTTTCATAATGTACGTGAATAACCTGCAAGCTGTGTAAATGTTTTGACACATGCATACTGTTTCTTTTTATGTATATAAAATAATTGCCCTACTATCCATCATATTATAAACTGTGACAAACTGCATATATGTGTTTCTTCTTTGCTTGTTTTTAGCTGTGATAATTCAGCTGTTTCCTTTGATTTGGAAATTTTACAGCCTTCAAAAGTCCATGGGTGGGAAAAGGAAGGTTACTTATTCTAACCTCTGTATATTTTACTGTCTTGCCTAAAACATACTAGGAAAAAAAGGTTAAAAAAATGCTTCTGTTACAAAATAATTCAAAAAAATCAACTTTTCAAATATAACAGTAGTTTGATTAGTCTTTAACTTTGTGGATTTTCATTTTATCTTGAAGATAACCTTTAAAAACTGATTTAAATTTGCCTTTAGTCTAATAGTTTTGCACATTAATAAAGTTTTGTTTGAACAGCAGTAATTATTAAACAGTTTTAATCAAAATGGCATTGTCTTAGAGAACCTAAGGATTTGTTTGCTCAAATAACTGCGATTATCTAACTTATCTTTCTGCCACTTTCTTCTAAAAAATATTAAAACAGTACTGAAAACATAGTTGCTTAAGAGAAGCTTTTCAGAGTAAATAACTTTAAAATCCATGGAAAATATTTGGTACAAAACTCTGTCTGGACTGTAACAAGGCCACTACAATTGTCAGCGCATCTTAGTAACTAGAATGTTAGCATGGTTACATGTTTAAAACTCTTTTTTGTCATCTAAATATACAGAGAATTATTGCTTCATATAAATTGTATCCACTGACCAGGGAGGCAAATGCAAAAAAGGAAGTACTGAACCCATTTATCAGGGTTGGTACAAAATTAAACAAGCTTTGAGTAGGAGTAAAGAATCAGTTGTTTTGGTTTAATTTGGGGATGTTAATATAGTAATTTGAAAAAAGCAGGTAGTTTAATACCTGCAGTACAAGGGAGTGATCAGGAAGGGAAGACTGAGGAGAGATGAACACTGGAAGAACAGAAATAACGAGATGAAGGGGACATGAAAAATTAACACAAGGCAGGTGGTGTACGGGTGGATGTATATCCCATTAAAATTTGGGTCTCTACTCCTGTTTTTCAGTGTTTAACAGAATGATGAATTTTAATTCTGATCTTTTTTAACTTAATCTTTTGAAGATATTCCACAGGTTTGATTAGAGGCTTGATCTAGATGACAGGGAGTGATTGCCCTGTGATGAATGCTTATCTGGAAATAACGGTTTCCACCCTTTATTTGTGTCAGTAAGTTCTGGTGCGTTGCACATGATTTCACTGACATGGTTTGTTTGCATTTGCTAACATATGTCTCAGTGTGGGACCTCTGTGTGTGTTTTAATGGCTGTCTTATGTTGGCAGGCTGCGTTCGTTGTTCTGGCAAGATTTCTCCTGGAGGATGCTGTTTTGTGTAAACTTTGATGGAATTGGGTTTTTTTTTTTATTTATCATCAAAAGACTAGAAGAAAAAAAAAAAAGAAGTTTTGGGGAAAACAGTTCAATTAAATAGTTCTGCAAAATTAATTTGAAGCAGTTTTTCCAAACTTGTGCTCAGCTGGGGGACTGAGGTTTCTTCATAGGCAAGTTTTATAAAGATTTTTTTTTTTTCTTTTGTTAGACCAACAGACACTACTGGACACAAGCAGGAAGTTATCTTCAATCTGGAACAGGAGCAGTAATGTCTCTTTGCATTGCTTCCTAACTTGAAGGAAACATATGGAAAATCTCAGCAACGGAGACATGGATGGGATTCCCCCATCAGAATTCATGTCTAATCCCAGAAAAGGTGCTGGACTCTGCAGTAAGTACAAACCTGCATCAGGGTGAACACCGCTCTGGGCAAGTGGAAATGGTGTTGCAAGAATTTTTTTGAGGCATTAGGTATTAAAACTGAATCCCAAGTAAGAAACCTACACTGAAGGAAGACATTCACCACTAAAACTGAAATTCAACACGAAAAGAAACAGGAAGCAAATGAGAAGGAAAAAAAAAAGTATTCCACACTAAGCACCTCTTTTCAGAGCAAACTTCCATCAATAACCATTAATTTAAAGGATCTCTGCTTGCACTAAATTGGTGATAGAAACCCTACAGACTTTTTTGCTAGCAATGGAAAATGTTTTAAGTATTTTCTAGCCTACTTTTAACTTCTGGTACCAGGGTATGAGCCATGGCATTTTTGTTCAAATTTCTTTACTATGGCACAACCCAGGCCTTTTTTTTTTTTTTTTATGGGGGCTGTTCATAGACTAATAAGTGCTGTAACATCAAAAATAACCACAGAATGGTTGCAAGATGTAATGGACTTTACTGCAATTATTTCCTCTATTTTCTTTTTTGATCCTAGTTGTGATGCCACAACTAACTAAATTGTTTGGGGTTTTTTTCCAACATAGGATTATGCAGGTTTATCTTAGCAACAGAAAGCTTTGAATTCAAACAGTGAAGACATTAATTCCTTGAACCACTAAGAGTGAACAAGCAATTTTTGCAAAAAAACCAATCCTTCTCTATTCCCTGAGCGCCAACTAGGCTGTCTGAGCTCCACACCTCTTTCTTAAGGCCTTTTTTAATACCTTTTCCAGAAAATCTATACCTACACTCTATATGAATAAGTAATGAAGACCATAAACAATCTCCCCTTTCTCTCTGGTACCTTTAGCTTCCATATTTTGCCTTTTTTATTTTTTCGGCAACTTTTATGTGAGACCACATCCCACACCATTGTTTTCCTCCTGTTTTCAGAGAGTTCCAACCTGCTAATTGCCCTCCCGCAGGAGAACTCCCCCTGCACTTCTCCTAGCTACTGAGGAGGGGGTCCTGTATCTTATTTCTCACCTCCGCAAGTCAATATGGGCATCGTGCCTGTTTATGAAAGCACAGTTACTTGTATGACTTTTTGAAGTGGTGTTGGCTTTGCCAGGTTAAGGATCACTGACAAGGGTCTCATTTGGGGAAGTTTCTAACCAAACGTCTCACTAAGAACGAAACACCTTTGTGTGTTAATTAACAAATTGTTGCAGAGTTTTAATTACAGCCATTTTGATCTTTCACTGCTGCCTCTGAAAGCGGGATTTGGCGATCTGTAGCATTTTCACTTAAACGTGCTACATTAGTGTCTACAGTATTGAACTACCCAGTTGTGATTTTGTTTTCTTTTTTTTTTTTTTTTTCCCCACCTCCAAACCTCCAAATTCATATCAGGATGTTTTTCATTTCTGTACAAGCATATGCACTCTACGTACCTTTTAATGTAAGGTAAACCAGTAGCCGAAGCATGCCCTTCCCTTCCCTTGAACCCCAGAAAATGTAAGACTATATTTGTTTAAATAATGAAGTGCAGGTGAAAACATAGATCTGCCTTTGACGCGAGTCAGGTAGATGTTTCTAAATCTATGTGGGAAGACAAATCACAAGGTTTTTTTATGTCAGAAGGGGCCTCTACACTAGCATTAAAGCTTGATTTGTTTTAGCCTGCCTCATAGAGTCACTTGTTTGTTTGTAGTCGGTCCAGGTGCAAGTTGAAACTGATAAGAGCTGGCAGTGTTTGTTTTATTGTGAACCTTATTCAGCCTGATATTTAATTATGTTTCCATGTGGATTTGTAATGTGGATTAATAGTTTTATTTTACTCCTGTGATTAGTTTCTGTTTGTTCTAATTTCTTTTTTGGCTCTTTCTTGACCTTGAGGTGAAAAAACACAGAAGATGTATTCCCTCAATTTAATGCCAGTCTGAGGTGTTTCTCCTGCATCATCAGATCAATGAAAAGTAAATAGCCTACACTTCTTGTTTCACAGTGCAGTATTGATCTTTCTTCAGCTTTTGCTTCCCTTTTTCCCTGCGTCTTGTGTCTTTCAACCCCTGGGACCGAAGTGATTGCCATAGATTGGACAAGCTAACAAGCGCATGATAAGGAACTGGTGTTTTGTGGTACACTCACATTCACACGCCTGGTATATAAAGCCTGGACCTCTCCGCATTGAGAGAGAGGTGCCATTTTGTGTATGGCACAAGTCACTATTGAAAAAAAGAGCCACGGGAAAGGCACCAGAGCAGCCGAGGAGGATTTTATTCCCCACACCGATCTTTTATTCCTACAGCTGGTGCCAAGCTGGGTGAGGACATTACTCCCCTGAAAAGTAAGACAAGTAGCCTGCGGGGAATGCCACAAGCTGCTTTTTTTCTCTTTTTCTTTTTTTTTTTTTACTGTGGCGATGTATGGGATGGTGGCAGCCCGTGGGTAAGTCTGAGCTCAATCTTATAATGACCGTGAGATCTATGTCAAGTCCTATTTAAATTTGGAGCAGCAGAGACCTGTGCAGAAAGTTTGAGAGATGCAATGGGAATATACAAATTCCGGTTGGAAATGGGACAGTCGGCATCTTGTAGTGAGTATATTTTGTACTTCAGCATCGAACTGAGAAAAAGCTGAAGTCAGTATTTTATTTAGTAAATGAACTGAATTCATAGAATAACTTGGAGGGGCTGGGGGGTTTTCATGCTTTTTTTTCAAAATATTGTGGGAAGTATTTTCCTTTTACATTTTGATTCAGTGGCAAAACATTAGTTTATAATGCTTAGAAATAGTGCCTGTAGTGTCTACCTGTCCTCAAGTGTTACTCAGATTAAGAAATCAAATCTCTTTCAATTTTATCTCTGGGCCCTTAACTGTCCAAAGTGTTCCCTAGTACTGGAAAATAGTTAAATTAATAATTGATATCCCATTACATGCTATGCAGTCTATTGTTTCTTCCAGGGAGATAGGTATTTGTGCTGTGCAGTGCAGAAGTTTTCTGACATTGCTTAAGGTTTGTGAGAATGCTGTTTTTTGTCTCCAGGTGCTTATTAGTCCCTCATGCTGTTGAGTTGCTACCATATTAATCTGCTGTAAATTAGTCTCATATCATCTTTCAGGCACTTAAGTTGGTCACTGGGTACATACACACTTGATTTAGCATGTTCCAAAGTAGTTATCATAGATGACCTGATACAAAGAATAAAATAATCTCTATGGTCTGTAAAGAAAAGTTGCTATTTTATTTGCAATGTGGTAAAGGCTAAGACACTTATTGGTGTTATTATTATTATTTTATGGGGTTTTATAGGTATTAGTACTTTACATATGCATTTGTGGACATGTTATTTTTATACATTTCATTATAGTGTTACAGTAGCCAACATGAAACCTCCTGTACCAGTACAGTAGTAAACTAAATTCTGTATTCTTCTATTATTATTAACAGTGCAGTGATATATGAGTTTCATATTTCCCATGGACACCACTGCAATGCGGTTTGTTGGCAGTATTTTCAGTGGTACATACACTTTTATAATGTGGATCTTTGTTGTTTAACGTGTTTTAAAAAAGTCAGTGTACACTACACAAATTATGCCTAATGTAGGAGCTATTCTATCTCTTTCTAGTTTTATGACATTTTACACTTCTTGGAGCTAGATGATTGTTCTAACCCAAGCTATTATGTAATCCTTAGGGTAACCCTGCTGCTGATTTGAACGCTATTAATTTTCTATTATAGTGTGCTAAAGATGTTCTACAGTGTGAAGCTCACCTGCATTATTGAGTCAATGACCAATTGCAGAGTTACTCTGTGGTGGTTGGAGCTTAACTCAACCCTTTGGGATCTCATTTATTATTTGCAGATATTGATTCTGGAAAAAGAAAAAGCTAAGATGTGTGAATCTAATACTGACTTAGACCTAGCCTACAGCTGTTAACTCCTAATGGTCTGCTTACTATATGTGTGTTAACTGAAGCTTGAATTTCTTTATGTTTTCATGTACAATAAGCTATTTGCTGCTACTTCATAAATATTTAAAAGCTTCTATGCAACCTGCTTAGTCGTATAGCATCAACTCAGATATTTGCTATATTTAAATTGAGTTTAGTCTTAATTATTTTCCTGATACTTTATTAATAGAATATGGAGATTAAGAAAATACTTTAGGCAATTACGTTAGTGCTGTGTTTTACATAATTTGCACAAGAATCTCCACTGGAAAATTCATATAAAAATATGCTTTAATTCCCTAGGGAAAGCAGTGTTTTGTGCTTGTGAATTTGTCTTCAGGACAAGGGCTATAGCTGTATGACATAAACTAATCAAGTAGGGATATAATCTCCTATTTTCTCCTGTCATATTACCAGTATTGTGACTCTCCACCTCCACGTCTTCCTGTAATGACTTAATACAATCATATCAAGACTCATAGCAAGTACCTTTTTATTTTTTTTTTCCTCCATTCTTTTCTCATTTTCTTGGCACTAATTTATCTGAACATAAATAGAAAAGCTTCTGGAAGTTTTGTGGAGTTGACTTGCTGGTGTTCCATAATCACCTAAAGGTCCTTGTCATGGACTATAAAACCCAAATAAATCAATCATCATCAATTATTTGTAATCGATGAGGTTTCACGCAAAGCAGAGAAATGTATATTTGAAAGACAGGAAAAGCACAGGAAGGAAATATATTCTTTACGAGCATTAACAGCAAGGTACCACAGCAAGGAGAAGGAGGATTTAGAAAAGCCTGGTCAGTAAAACTTGTCCATATTCTTCAGAAATATGGCCATTAAAAAAATGTGTAACACAGAGATAATATTGTATGGCAGAAAAGTGGAGTGTTTAGGTAATTCATGCCAGTGTCTCTTTTCAGGTTATACTGAGAGTCTTCCTACAGTCTTTTCAGTTATTATGCACTATGAGCCGATTATGGTCCAAAGCTCTCTTATGCTGCCTAGTCTTGCTCAAGAGCAAGGAGAGAGCTGTGTAGGCTACTGTAGTTTATGTACGTATTAATACTTAGATGGAAAACAGGTATAAAAAGAATAAATGCAGTTAGAACTGGTGTTGCCCCAGCAGGTCGTTGGGAACATTTCCACTCCAGTAACTTTAAAATTCTGTTGACAGTTAAGTACAAACATAATTGCTCATAAGAGACCGCAAATAGCTCTTTCTCAATGTGGCTTAAAAATAGCCTTCCTGAAGTTGAACCACCATGTGCAAACTGGTCTTCTGATACAGTTATGTATCACAGAAAATTAGGAGGTATCCTTTATCTGACTCTAATACAATGTCAAAGGCCATGGGGAAGCATAAACCCATAAATTTCCTCAAACTGGGGAAAGTGCGACCTGGGGTGGAATTTGACTTGGGCTGAATCCTAGGATTAGATTGTGTAAGTAAGTGTCTTCATGGACACTTAACTAGGTGGAATATAGTTAACTAGATATAATATAGGAAAAAAGCATCTTTGAATTCATATAAATGTACATGTGAATGTGATTTACATTTTATTCCTGTCATTTTAGATACTTAAACCTAGCTACTCTTCTGTAAATATTTTTAATACAGCACATACTCCATTTATGGACTGACAAATAATAAGACATCCCACTCCTGTGCTGTAGCCATACTTGAGTAAGGTCCTGCAATACGCAGAAGCCCAATTTAAGACACAAAAGTACCCAAGAAGTGAAGGACTTTTCTGAGATAAAGACTAGTTTATGAAGTCGAAATTGGAAATTTTGGCACTGAGGAAACTTCTTTTAGTGGGTAGTGTTAGCTGGTGGTGAGCAATAGACAGGAGCAGAGAGTGCTGAATCTCAGGAATCCTCTGTGGGTTTGCAAAGCCTTTGGAAATGAAGCTTTCTGCAAGTCAGCTGGAAACACACAAAGTGAATAAAGCATTAGAACAAATCAGCCAGATAGCCTGGTCTGAAGCATGTCCATGAACATCGGCTGAAGTTCTTCTAATCCTTTTCCTGGCAAAGGTGAGGGAGCTGTTGTGCCCACACAACTCTATCAAGAGGTACCACCTGAGATCCCATGAGCAGGGGTGGAGATTGACACACTTCACCCCACTATCGCCTTGCAGGGTGCAGGTCTGGCTTGGAACGTCCTGCTTTGGACAGGAGGTTGTGCGTGATGCCTCCCTCTGCAGCGTAGATGTCTTTCGGGACATTTTGAATAGGAATTAACTGGGCTTTGGCTACCCAAGCTCAACAATTTAATCCAAATGCTTGCAACTTGAGGCTGATTAAACTTAAGTGTCTCTCTTTAGCAAAAAAAAAAAAAAAAATTTTTTTTTTTTTAAATTCAGCTCTTCTTTTGGAGTATCTATTTCTTCCTTTGATATATGCCAACATCCCCTCTGGCTGGAGCTGGCAGGTGGGTATTTGTCCATTATCACGGCTAAGAGATAAGGTGCTGCTCTCCCCTGGTGGGTTTTCCAACGCATCTGTAGGCCCAACAAGCATGCACAGGGCTAATGTACAGACCAAAGACGTTTCTGCACACAATAAAGCTTTAAATATTTGGGTTTTTAAATGTTCCGCGGAGCTATCAGCCTTTCCATAGGAACCTAGTGATGAGAACATTTGCCTCCAACATGCTGATACATGCACTCGATCCACTCCTTCACTTACAAGGCATCAAAACACAACTTTCACTTAATGATTTGAGTATCAAGACCTGAGTTATTGGGATGAAGTTCTGAAGTATGTTCCATGGTTTATATAGGTTCCTGCATGGTCCAGCAGTGCAGAGACTGGGTGCATCTGCATTTCAGAAGGAGCAGTGAGCAGTGTATGTTGCTGGTGCTATACAGACACTCTGTATGGATGGAACAGCTATTATAACGAGGAGCAAACTTTCTTTCTGTTGGTATATGGAAATAGCACCATTGAATGGGTAAATACAAATAGATTGTAAAGAAATTCACCCCCAAAACAATTTACCTCAACACTGATTTCACTTAAATGTGAAGCTTTTGTTCCAAAGCAAAGTACCAAACATCTTAAAAACAGTCTGAAAACATCAGCCGTGTCCCTGGTAGAACCACCATCCTTTTCCTGATGACTGAACCAAGTACTTTGAAAGATGTCTTAAAGTAGTGAAAACTATGCATGATTTTGGCTTGAATAGTCTAGGAAAAAAAGATAATTTATGAGAAACTGAAAACAGGTCACTATGAAAGTGCTATGTGACCGAAAGCAAAATAACCACCGCTCTGTAACTTCTCTACCGGTAGTTATTTCTTTGAGTGGAAGAATGTGATACAATATTTTGAAACCCATCTATATTTTAACACAAGTCAAATGTATTTCAAATTGTTCCTAAGGATACACTTAAAAATTCAGTATGATGTGTGAATGGGTGTTTTAGAAGGCAGTTAATTCTCAATAAAAATAACAGTAGAAAAATTACTGTATAGGTTGGTGATAATTCATATTCAAAAGTGTGGTATAGTCCCCTATTTATTTCCCACTTTGAAGTAACTACCATCACTATTGGCACTAAGCATTCAATTAAAAAAAAGAAAAGAATGAAAGAAGAATACAAACACATATATAAAGATTATTGTTAATTTTTTGATCAATCAATAATGTTCATTAACAGCAGTTCATTAGATTCAGATAATTCTTTGTATTGCTGTAACACTTTCACTTAAATAATAAATTTCCCATCTGAGGTTTGCTTCTATCAATTGCTATGATTTGTAAAACTTTCTTTTAAAAAGCTGGTAGTTATAAGCAATACTGAAAAATTGAAATATGAGTTTTGTATGTTTTCAGCGCTTAGGGCTTAGAATGGATACACTGATTTTTATCTTTATTTTAAAGAAAAAATATGTTTCATATAGATTTCATCACCACGCTTATATAATTATTTACCAGATTTGACATTATTTTAAGTAATAATAACCTAATAATGGCACTTTTCCCTCATTTCTCCTGTTCATGGACAGGCACATTCAAACTCTATGTTAGTTAAAATGAATAGTGATCCACAGGAGCCAAGGGCTCTGCTGGGTACAAGTCCAGTGTGTATATTTACCTTGGTTATTTATGCTTAAAACTTGTTTATGCTTATTCTCTTGGTTCTTATTTTCAAAAGAAAATAAGGAGAAAACTAACCCCAAACTTGTTAAATAAATTTAAAAGACAGGGTAGAAAGTACTTAACTGTGACTTCTTGGAGCATTTGTACTCGGATAAATTAAGTGATTAAAAAGACAAAGAGAAGGACTACTCTTTCCCAATTCTGGCTATTTCTTGGTAGAAATGAGACTGGTGCCCAGTAGAAACCAGCAGTACTGGAGCGGGGAGAGCGTTTGTGACTCAGTGGGGTGAATCTCAGCAATCAGCCTTGCACTCATCCCATGGATAACTTCACATCAAGTGAGACATTATTCATCAATAAGATTATTGCTGGACATCTTACTTTTATCTATGTCAGGTATTGTACTCCAAAATCACACCAAAACCTGACAGAGGTAAAAGGAGAATAAGGAACATGGCTGTAGAACAAGACATTGATTATATAGAAATTTTTCTCATTGGACTTTTCCATACTTCTTGATTGAGGCAAACTACAAATCCTTCCATTGTGACCTATTTCAAAGATCATCAGAATGTAACATTAGTAATATTTTATTAAACTGTCATATATTTAAATTATTGCAATGTTCTCTAATTTTTCCAAGTGTAGGTCTGGGCTTCAGAGCCTGGGGTCAGTGTTCTAATTTGGATGTTGTCCTCAGTGCCTATCTGACTACAAATAACACACACCATCAGGCATTCCTTCTGACAATCATTGGAAGTGAACGCTGCAGGCAGCTGATCAAGTACTCCCTGCTCTATGCACTCCTTCTCCTTTCTTCCTTTTTAGAAAAATATTATGTGCTGAATTGCAGTGTATTGTGATCTGAGCTGCAGCATCTGTTCCGGGTTAGCCCAGGCCCTTGACAAAATTAGATTATATAAGGGTGTAATGAAAAGAGCTGTAGCTGAAGCATTTACAAGAGCCAGGCTGACATATTAGTTGCTTTTATATATCTCGAGGCAATGGAGAGATTCTTACATGATAATGTCCTCTACTCTTGCTTCAGTTTGTAATTACAATCAATTGTAATTTAGAATAATACAGTGATATAAAAGTTGCTTGGACTAAATTTTATTGTAGCTGAAATTTTACATAAATGGTGATAGTATTTATGTAATAAAGGCCAGATTCAGAGCTTGTACATGTCAGATCTAACTTGTCTGTTGACTTAACTTCCCATTTAATATATTTTTAATGTTATAGAACATTTTGAAGCATTGCGAAAAGATGGCAAATAGGAAGAAAAGCTATGAAATGAAGGGAGAGAATTCCTCCACACCATACTAGTTTAAATAGGGTCAGAATCTGACCTTAGGGTTCATAATGATGAAAATAAAAAAGATCTTTACTCTGAGCAAAAAAGAAAGCACAGATGAGAAGCGTCTTGAGGATGTCCTTTTTCTGTGTTACCTATGGATGCACAATTGTTCAATCTGCCATAAAAAGCACAGATATGAGCAGTTCTCTGGGCTAATGCCCTTTTGTTTGTTCCCCATCAAAGATCCACATCGAAGGTGAATAAGTAGGACTTGAGCAAGCCAGAGATATTACCTGCATTCACTGGGAGAAACTCCAAAGTTCATCTTGGTCCTGAAGAGTAGTAGAGTAGTTAAAACCATACTATTAGACATTGAAAACAAAATATAACATTCTTAGGTCGATGGGTGTCTGGCAAAGTGCAAGGAAAAGAATTAATTCGGGCTAATTAAACACCACTCTATCATTAAATTTTTTCCCCTATTACACTGAGGTGATGCAGAACACCACCTCAAACAACAATATAGTATATATAGAGTATTATATTTTTATTTATTTCCTGTATAAATAATGTCATAATTATCACCCTGACATATTATCATAACAAAATATTCCTATGTCCCTCTGCATGTAATAGCATGAAAGAATCTGAAACATCAGTGATGCTGTC
>JAOXNO010000020.1:81280241-81290241 GCA_028565335.1 Limnodromus scolopaceus
TTGCAATTTTGACGAATCTGTCCTAGAAGTAATTTGTAGTCCAGGAATAAATTTATCTTTTTTTTTTTTTTAAAGCATGTAGCACTACATTATATTGTAAAATATTTAAGCTGTTATAGCTCTTGGAAGCTCTATAGCTTTGAAGACTAAAAAAAGAACAGTATCTGTTACTTTTCCATATATTCACCCACTGAAAAAAATAATCAGGGAAATTTGGTATCTAGTTAGTGACATGATGCCCTATAAACAACTAAAATAATTTTCAGTGTGACTTTTTCTTCCTCAGGAATTGGGCAACCTGAAACTTACTTCATGGAGTCTTTGATTAGAACTACCTTAAACAATGTCTTTTTGCAAAATTTTCTCTGAATTCTAATAGTCAGTCTCATGGTGCAGACTCTTGTGTGATGCTTTTTATTGTTGCTTTGGGTGTCTTTGTCACCTGAGAGTCCGTCCCTCTCTTTCTTTGTCCTTGCTTGAACAGCCAGTAGCCCACTGGACCCCAATGGGGATGGGTAAGGGATACAGCTTTTTTAGATCAAACGAGCCTAAACCATGTGTGTCGGCCCAAATCTTCCAGAAGTGACAAAGTGACAGAAAAATACTGATTTCTAACCTGTGTTTTTCAGTGATGAAACAAAACATTACCTGGTGGACTGTACCTTTGGGATGCTTGGACAAATTCCATTAGAGAACAGCATTTTATGACTTCTCACAGATCTGCTCCTTTAGAGGAGAAAATGTTTATTGTGTCTTGGGGAAGAGACCAGTGAAGATCTGGAAAACAGAGAGCAGAGTTTGTAGCTCTGTTTTGTTAGGACGGTTGTGCTGTGGAAAAAAAAATAATTCAATCTGCTATTATTTACCAAAAGGTTTGCATGTGTCTATATTAGGGAGTGAGTGTTGTGTCTCTGTGTTTATCATGGAGCCTGTAGATTTGCAGGGGTCTCAGTGCACTTGCTGAGCTTGAGATGAGCAAGGACTTCAACTAAACTAAGGCTACTGCTTTAACCATGTCAATTTTCTTTAGAATAAGTATATATTTATCTACGTAGCTGGGCAATGTGCATGTGCCCACTTGAGGTACATTTCAAACCACTTTGCACACCCAGAATCCATAAGCCAATATTCTGAAAAGGTAGTTCCTTCGGAAACTGAACACAGAGAATAAAACCCTCTGCCTCCAAATTAAATTGATTATAGAGTCAATTTGCAAGGGAATACTTGCACAGGTTTTCCTTCATGGTCCTAGGGAGAACCTGAATTTTCTCAATAGTATACATTAAAAACGACATTTGTTCTGAGCTATTAAGAGTCTTGTAAGTGTACTATGTAGGAATGAGCAAGCTTTGGGGCTGAATCAGGACTGGGCTGTAATCATGTCTCCCTATAACTTATTCATTCACTCTCACATTTATTCTTGAAAACCTATAATTTATTCATCCTGAAAAGCATTAGAGCATGAACAGGGGCTTAAGCAGGAGGTTCCTGAAATCTAATCCTGATTATGATACATATTCATACCCTACCCTTGGGTGAGTCCTCTAAGTTCCACAGGTCAATTTACGCATCTGTACAGTATGATAAGTGACTTCAGTGAGGTATTTGGGAGATTAGTTATGTTTGTAATACACTTCGAAGAGCAACAAACAGGCTAATGTTAGGAAAATTTTTTTTCTTGTGTCTTATGCATTGGTGAATGCTTCTCACTCTGAGAAAGGAGGAGTAACATCTCCTCTGGATAGTGTCTCAGAATGTGGTCTATCATACGAAGTTATGGTATATCTATTATTAATGTTGCTATAGGTTTAAACTCATCTTTATCTGACTTTATGTGCTTGGGGAAGAATATGACTGAAAAAGCAAATGGAGAAAGCAGTATAAAGAACCTCAGAAACTGAGAGTGTCTTCGTTCACTCTGTTTTTCTGTTTAGTAGAAGCTACACGTAAATAGCATCAATTTTTATTCTCAGAAATACTAGAACGGCTTCACACAGGGGTCTGAAATGGACTAGTTGGAGTGGGTCACTCAAGAGGAACCTCTTGACCTGCATCTTTATCTTCTGCCCCCAGTTCTCCTCATTTTCCACACATATTTTTATCCTCCAGTCCTGTTTACCGCCTGACAACAATTGAAGAACCTATTTATGTTGCACAGGGAGGACAAACTGGCTCCTCAATATGTGAGTCATGCAGCAGAGAGTGTTGTGAAATTACACTAGGCCAAGACTTAAAAGCATGCAGATGATGCCTTTAGATTCAATTTCAGCAAGACTGGTCCAGTTCTTGGGTTTTAGAGATTTTTTAATTATTGCTTGATTTTGGCACTGTTGTACACTGCCCCATAAAATTGAAACTAAAAACTTTAGAGTTGCCTTCAAAGCTGAATTATACATTCTATTTTGACCTTGGAATTCATCTTATGACTATTATATTTTGGTTTTCATTGTCAAGGATATAGAAGAACTCCAAGTAGGACACAAGCAAAAAAACTAAGAGATAGTAATAATTTTTATTATTTTTTTTCTTTTGTATTTGTGGAACATCTTTGTTACTTAAATAAAATTACATGAAACATACAAAATATATCAAACGTGTTTGACTAAGAACTCCTGATATTAAAAATGTCTGTAACCTCTAAGAAGAAAAAGAATAGACTTAAGTATATGCATAATTGAATTCCACTGGATTACTCAAATGAAAAAGATTATTCATTATTTTAAGTGTTAGCAAGGTTGATGTATTTCTGATTAAATATCCATGCTGGGTATGGTTTATAGCTTCTGCTGTTAAAATTGCACATTACCTTATTTTCTAATTATTTGTCTGAAAGATTGTTCTCATACTTTGTATTCCATGATATTTGCAAAAATTACCTACTAAAAGATGTTGTTTCATGAACTGTGGCATTTTGGGGTAGAAATCAAAACTTTTTGCATATTAGTTAATGATGGATAATTTTTTAATTTGTGGTAATTTTGGAATTTTTGTACAAGGAAAAATATTGTCTGACAGTGAAGACTCTTAATGTTTTGCTTCGGTGGGTGTATAATTTTCAAAAACTATGTTGCTGCACATTGTGGAAATTTGTTTTACAGGTAACAGATGTAAATCTCCTGCAGCTGAAAGCACTGTTCATAGAAGGTTAAATTTATTCTGCCTTGTACAGCAGAGCTGGCCTCTATAAATAATTTTATTATGTTCTTTTATAAACATTTTGGAAGAAGAAAATTTTTGGTTTAACACAATAACATATTGTATTTTCTCTACTCAAAGAATTAGATTGATTATAGTGGCATCTAAGATTGATAATACATAGATTTCTATTATGACACCCATTGTTTTAGTGCTAGACTGCAGAGGAATGCTTCCTTAAATGCATCATTGTATAAAATATTGACCTAGAGGACTTCATTATTCAAGCTGGAGAGACAGTCACTACTTAACAGTAATAAACTGTTTCTGTGTTACATCGAGAATACTTCGGAAAATATGAGAGTTGTCAAATCTCTTGAAAATCCTGTCTTTATAGTACACATGACACTAAAGCTATGGCTGTATTTTCTGCTAATAAAAGCAAAGGCACAGACAGATGTGAAGGATATCATGGTGTACTGACAGGAAACTAAGAAAAATGAGTACTTTGTTGAGGAGCAGAAAAAGACACAGGCCAATGACCTTGAGAAGCTTTAATAGATACAGCTTGCATTTTTTTCCCCCTTTTTCTTTTTTTTAACTGATGGGGAAAATATGGGTAATGGAAAAAAGTATAAAGTTAACATGTAAAGTTTAGATGTATGAATTAAAATTCACCATTATGTCTCAAAAAAAACCTCAGCTGAAATATAAAGAAAAAATTAGAGTGGTTATCAAAAGCACAGAAAAGTTTGTATGACTCCAACTCTCTAGTACTATTCCAAACTTTGGTTCAGAATGCCAGTGCCTACAATCAGATTAGTTTTTCTCTAATATTTAAATGATTTTTCTACCAACATGAATGTTTGGATCTGAAAGAAGAAGAAAGAAGTTTCCTGCAGTGGCAGAGGCTGTGGTGTTCACACCACTCCATGTAGGACCAGAAACCAGGGGTAGATGTTTACCATCCGTGATGGAAAACGAAAGATATTTCGGTTGGCCACAAAGTGCAACCATGGCTTTTAATGAGATAAAGGGAAAGAGATGACCAGATTTATTATAAAATTTCACTGAATACCAGTTATGACTTAGTATATGATTTCTATTCCTTTGAAATATCATAATATCTCTTTATGTCTTTGTATATACATATAAAGAAAAAAAATCAGTTATGTTCTTAAGAACATAAGATAACGGTACGTACCAAGCATCTCCTACCTGGCCATGACCACAGTCATAGCTTACGCTGTGTTTGCTGCTGCTCCACAGGCTGTGCATTCTGGTTTACTCAGAAAAATGAAAAGTAATTACAAAACAGAATAAGGACTAAGTAGGCATATACTCGGAAACGGCAAAAAATTCAGTGCTTGGTTTCGGTTTATGTTGTACTAGTAACACAGTTTTAATCTGAGGCCACATCTGTATAATTTTACTGTAGACATAATAAGCTTAATTTTCACCCACAATTTATTAATAATTTAGCATGATCTTTTAGCACATAACCATAGGCAAATTTGAGTCTGGCTGTCATATACAGCACAGTGCAATCTGCGTATCATGGACTAA
Source organism: Limnodromus scolopaceus (assembly GCA_028565335.1). NCBI lineage: Eukaryota > Metazoa > Chordata > Aves > Charadriiformes > Scolopacidae > Limnodromus > Limnodromus scolopaceus. The sequence goes on from JAOXNO010000020.1 coordinate 81,284,943, forward strand.
GATATAATCAAACTGTATAGCAAAGCAACAGGGAAAATCTTGAATTTTCTCATTGTGTAGAAGTATGCTAGGTATATTTCCATGCATATTGAATGAACCTTGTTTTGAAGAGTTACTTTTAAAGGCAATGTCATGCGAGGTGAAATTCCATAATAATCTTAGCCTTTTATTCCTTTAATAAGGACCATAAGACTTTCAGTAAGACATTTAAGGAAAACTTTCACATGCAGGATCTTCTGAAATAAAATTTAAAAATATGTGGTTTTCCCATTGGTTTTCAATATTGAAAGCAAACTATCTTTTGCACATGGCGAAGCATCAGCAACTTATATTCTTCTTTCAACTTGTAGGTTATGTGAGTAAGAATAGTTTCTGAAATATTTACTAAAATAGGATTATATTCACACAATGAAGAAAATGTATTTTGTAAAGAATACCTTGTAGCATTTAAATTAAAGAAGCATGCAAACTTTGCTAGGCAATCTTAGTTGTTTTTTTTTTAATTGAAATAGATAAACCCATATTATGGGAACTATTAACTTTTTTTTCATTATAAATGTTATTGAAAGAAGTAGCACTGGAACAAGACCACTATTTATAAAATGGTTAGAAAATTATTACTAGCTTTTGTAAGCAATTTTTCAAGCAGTGAACACTTTCTGTCCTTTGCAGAGCTATTGTGTTGTGTGACTCCAAAACTTCAGACTGCATGTTTAATTTCAAAAACTTTGACAAGGACGTACATTTCCAACCAACCTTTGTCTTGGAGCTTCTGACTCTATCAGTCATGAGGATGGGAACGTGGCTAACATGGTCCTGACAGGAAATGTCTGTAAGATCTGTGGCATTAGGTAAATGTATCTGCCCTGAATTCAGAATATTGCTGTCTCACTTCCTTTGGCAGTCCCTGGCTTTCAATCTCTAAACTTTCTAAAAGCCTCATGTGTTTGAGTGACTCCTCCACATATTTTATATTTCTGATTACTATTTTTGAGTCTTTTCTTCTCTTGCTGCTTCAGTAAACTGTGCTCAGAACTTCTGTACCCAAACCTGGATCCTTGTAGGACTGCAAGGCCCCACCTGCATCAGTTGTCCATCTAAATTTCTTCTGACCTTGGCTTTCTGGGCTTTGCACGCTTACCTGCCACATCCTGCACAATACAATGCCCTGACTCCTCTTTTAAAGAAGGCTTTTGCCCAGAGATAACATTCATTCTTCTGTTGCCCACTGTTTACCTGGAATATCGGATATAGTCCCCAGTTCACACCCTAAAGACATAATCAAGTGTCTCATAAACTCTACAAGATACATGTTCACAGAGAATACCCTTGAGGTAGATCCTCGTGCTTAAATATAGATGCTTAAAAATCCCAGAGAATTTTAAGGTTCAAAAAAAGTTATTAAAATATTTTTGAAATAGTTTTTACCCTTAATTTTCCAATCAAACTTTAACAGTTGCTGGAGAAAATGTAATATTTTTTCGTTAACAACTGCTAAGAAAACTCATCATTGATTTGTCTTTGTTTTCAGATTTTGTGGATTTTGTTTTGGTTTGGGGACTTTTTCAATACTGAAATTTTAACTAAACCCTAGAAAAATTTTCTGTGGATGCTTCCAACAAAATAAATATCTAAGAAAGAAAAAATATTGTCATGAAACTAAGGAATTCAGCTGCTGAGCTTCTTCATTTCTGTTTATAGATGTTCAGGCAACCGTACTGAATTTTTTGTTGCTTTGTTATTTGATTAAGGCTTAAATTTAGATCAGCTCCAAATGTTGTCCTCACAATGCTGTTTTGATGAAGATTTTTCAATTACTTTAACAGAAAACAAAATAGTAATTGCACTTTACTGGTTTTTTTTTTTTCATATTTCTATAACACTGTTAAAGAGGGCCCTTGACTAAAGGCTGAGATATTCTCACATTGTGTGTGTGTGTAAGGAGCAGACATCAGAGAGATGTGGAGGAGAGGGATGGCATGGAGCAGGAAAACTGCACTTAGATACATATCTAAGTTCACCAGCCATAAATCAATACTTTTCTAACCAGTATCCTATGAAACCTGCCCAGACCAGTGTTTGAGACGTGTCAGCATCTCCAGAAGTGATGGAGAGAAGGAAGAGTCATGGGAAGTATTCACAGTGACCTAATTTGCTTAAAACCAATTATGGGAGCTCAAGTTGGAGCACCTAAAAAGTCAGGGCAAGATACGATCACAGAAAACTTGATGCCGAGTAATCATTAGGGACTATGCTCCACCACAGCCAAAGGTGACCTCATCGCAGACCTACATCTGACCACAAAGTCCTAGCCACTGGCCATTTCTTCTGCCTCCCCTTTCCTGGCTCATCTGCTGAGCCACTTCAGCCTCTGAAATGTGCAAATCCTTTATTTTCCTTGCTCCAGAGTACTGCTATAGCTTTGGCAAGGCTTTAACAGCAGGTCAAAGGTCTGCTTCAGTGTCTTCGCATTTCTCCGTGTTTCTCTAATTACAATTATTGCACCAGGTTTAATGTCATATTCCTGCCATTTGATCCCTTTTTTTTGGCAGGAAGCGGAGGGTGGTAGTTGGTTGTGTGAACGCAGAAATGGTAAAACTTCTATCTTTTCATAATAATGGACATATGTTTTGGTGGCACTACAGAACCCTGAAATCACGGATTTCTGCAGCAACTTGCTTAGCATTGAGGGAAGGTCATGGAGGTTGTGCGGTCGTGTTGATTTGCAACCTTTTATATGTTCCTCTCAACAACCTCATCTGTTTTCATGGCTTTAATTACCATCCCTACACACAAGACCCAGATTTATCTCTACCCCAATGACCTTTCCCCCAGTGTTAAGATTCTTATTTTAGTTGTGTAATTTCTTTTGATTATTTAAGGGACCATCATAAACTCTGTGTATTATGCAAAAGTGAAAAACTTGTTTCTTGCTTGAACACTGGGAGCTCAATTAAATGAATAGTCTACTTAAACAAATGCAAAATCCATTTCCTATTAAAACCTGTAGTCTCACGGCCAACTCAATAGCCCACTAGAGCTCCAAATAAGAAGATTAGTTTCTGATTATGGCTATAAAATCTTCATGAGTTTTTTGGTTGTATCTCCAGGCCCTAGTTTACACCATCAGGATCGAAACTTCTAAGTTTTTCTTCTAGTCCTTCATCCTCTTTTCTTTGGTACACAGGTTTCAAAAGCTTGACGTCACCTGTGGTACCCCTTGTTCTTCTACTGATCATGTGGCTACATTTAGTTAGTTAACAAAATCAGTCAGTCCCATAGCTGAAAATTTGTTAGAAAACTTAAAAGAGAGCTTGTGTTCTGAGTCTGACACTACAGCATTTGATATCTCAAGAATTAAATACAGTAGCACTCTTAGAAACACATACATTTCAGTTCCTGTAGATAACCACATGCTCTGAAGTATTCCTTAAATCGGTGGTAGAATATAATTTTAAAAGAAAAATAATAATTACTATGAAACAATTATGCTGGCATCCTGTGAGCAACTTACAGTGTGATGTGAGTGTCGAGATTAGCAGGCACTGTTGGGATCAAAAAGGTGCGAGGGGTTACAGAAGCAGCTGCAAAGGAGCATGTGGTTAAAATGAGAACAGAGAGATTTAATTGTTAAAACTGAGAAAACAATGCAGTACAGAAGCTTTCTTAGGCACTTCACATCATTCATCTCAAATTTCAAGTTTTGACCAACTATTGTGACTGTATCAAATGTTATGTTGTATTGATTTCATTTACCCCAAAATTTAGCAAGACAAAATAAACAGAATAGCTATTACTTTCAACTTGTCCTTTAATTTCTCAGCATGGTATACTGAATTTTTGTTTCTATTTAGGTTGATTCAGTGGCGTTTGGCTGTGAATTAAATATTTATAGAGCTCCAAAATCTGATAGGAATGAAATGTATAAATAGTGAAGGGAATAAATAACACATGTAGAACTGAGAGATCAATTCATTACCTTATAGAAATGCACCTGAATACTTAGCTGTGTATTCTTCAGTATCACTGCTACGTTGTGCAAAAAAAGCTGTTGGACATAAGGATGTAGCCTTTGTGCACTCTTCTTCTCACATTTTGTTGTTAGAATGGGTGTATATTTGTGAACTTAGAGTTCAAACAAATACTCTACTTAATAAATATTGCACTTTTCTAGCTATCTCTTGGTCATTGCTACATATGGAGCTCTGGTTCACAGATTATGAGCTAGATCTTGATGTGGCAAAAGTAAACTAGGTTTGCTCCATCTGATTTACTCCAACCACTGATTGGTGTCCACTGCATGGGACTCAGAGTAGAGTCACTCTGACACAAAGCCCTTGAAGCCTGGATGGGGTGGACACGGTGTCTCCAGGATGGTTTCATTGTGAAATTGCAGTGCACTTCTTGATAATTCAGATGCAGCCTTTAGTGTGGCTTAAATGACAAAGCATGAGACCAGGATCAGACCCAAAGTTTGCCCCTGATTACCACTGCATCCCTGACCACAGAGTAAGGATTGCACTTGCCTTGTTAAAAGCTTTGAGACCTGAAATAGGCATAGCAAAACAGCAAGGTTATGAATGAATCAAGGGAAAAGAGCACACTGGGTAGTTCTCTGTGTGTCTTTTAGATGTGCATGAACATGCTTACTACAGCATCATACACAAGTGTTTTTGCTGCTCTGTTCTGTGGAAAGATACAAATGGTAAATACTTCACTTTGTTAAACAATGCAAATTTTACAGTATGTTAGATAGGATCAGAGAATCAGAGAATCATTTAGTTTGGAAAAGACCCTTAAGGTTATCACATCCAACTGTAGACCTAGCACTTCCAATTCCACCACAAAACCGTGTTCCTCAGCACCACATCTGCCTGGCTTTTAAATACCTCCAGGGACAGCGACTCCACCAGGTCCCTGGGCAGCCTGTTTCAAGGCTTGACAACCCTTTGTGTGAGGAATTTTTTCCTAATAACCATCCTAAACCTCTCCCGGCACAACTTGAGTCTGTTTCCTCTTGTCCCAAGGCCTGTTCCCTGGGAGAAGAGACTGACCCCCCCTGGCTACACCCTCCTTTCAGGGAGTTGGAGAGAGCGAGAAGGTCTCCCCTCAACCTCCTTTTCTCCAGGCTGAACACCCCCAGCTCCCTCAGCCGCTCCTCACAAGACTTGTGCTCCAGACCCCTCACCAGCTCCATTGCCCTTCTCTGGGCATGCTCCAGCCCCTCAATGTCTTTCCTGTCCTGAGGGACCCAAAACTGGACACAGCCCTCGAGGTGGGAGCTCACCAAAGCCCAGTA
>JAOXNO010000020.1:81314562-81326273 GCA_028565335.1 Limnodromus scolopaceus
AGCTTTGGGGGTTAAAGCTTTGATCCCTCGTATAAGGTTGAAAACCATAAATTCTGAAAATAAATTAAATATTCAGGTTTTGCAAAGAGATGATTTAGCTTACAAAAAAAAAGGATAATTTTGCAGAAATTTAAAATATATGGAGGGGGCCTGACTTAATTCATGAATCTATTTTTTTACTGGTTTGATCCCTCCTTTCAGAAAAGCAACAGATTTCAATAAATCTTCCAGGAACTGAATTTATGAGTCCTATAAGCACCAAGTTTTCTGCCATTAGGTTTCCAGCTAAGAGTTCAGCACAGATCCTACGATCTTTCATTCAAAACACTTAATTCTCAGATAATCAATTGCATTATAGATAAAGTAATTTTCAACATCAAAAGTAATCAGAAAATTTTTTCTAGTTCTAAGCTTCTTTCTGGAACAAGAGGCTTAACTTTCTCGCAATGAATTGGAAAAAGGTCCTACTGAGAAGATCAGTAATTATACACAAGAAGTCTTTGCTCTTTCTGGAGGACAATTCTATTAATGATTAGTCTCCATCCTACTGCACATTTTGAAGGGGTATCAACTGAGTTTGCATTTTTGTATATTTTGCAAAGGCTTTTTCTATCTTATGCCCTTTATAAACCAGAAGAAAAAACTTTTTTTAAATTACTACTGTTGTAATTCAGAATGCCTAGATACTTTTAAACAAACAACAAACTAATTTCTCACAAGACTCATTTTGTGGTGGTTGTGGTCATCCTTGTGAAATGAGTTTAGGTTTTCAGTTTGCAGGCTTGAAGAACTTCAGTCCTCTCGCCTGCATTGGGAAGTTTGAAGTGTGGATTTGTCCGTAGCAGCTTCGGCTCCTCCAGGTACATTCAGCCTAACGCAAGATGCTTAAGAGCAGCACACACACATTGCATCTCTGTCAAACCTGCATTTTTCCTCCTTCCTGTTATTCAGTTTTGTGTAGAAAGTCACGTGTGCATTTCGTATTTCTAATTTTGACTTTTATGACAGCCAAAGGCACTGCTAGTAATGTACAAAATCACAGATTCACAGAACGGTAGGCGTTGGAAGAGACCTTCAGAAATCATGTAGACCTTCAACTAGACTCAGTGCCACCGATCACAGCCCTCTGAGCTCTGCCACTCAGCCAGTTCTCCATCCACCGCACTGTCCCCTCATCTAACCCATAGTTCCTAAGCTTACCTATGAGGATGTTATGGGAGACCGTGCCAAAAGCATTGTTAAAGCTGAGGTAGATGACATCCACTGCTCTTGCCTTGTCTGTCCAGCCAGTTATGCCATCATAGAAGGATGTCAGATTGGTCAAACATTATTATCCTTTGTTGAGTCCATGTTGATTGCTCCTGATAACCTTCTTTTCTCCACATGCATAGAGATGACATCCAGAACAAGCTGTTCCATCACTTTTCCAACGATGGAGGTGAAGCTGACTGGCCTGTAGTTTCCGGGGTCCTCCTTCTTTCCCTTTTTGGAAACTGGAGTGACATTGGCTTTCCTCCAGCCCTCAGGCACCTCTCCTTTTCTCCATGAGCTTTCAAAGATGACAGAGAGCAGCTTTGCAATAACATCTTCCAGCTCCCTCAGCACTCATGGGTGCATCCCATCAGGGCTCATGGATTTGTGGGTGTTGTGTTTGCCTAAATGATCTCTTAACCCGATTCTCCTCAACCAAAGGAAAGACTCCCTCTCTTATCTCCAAGGCCTGGGATTCCTAAGGACTGGCTTTAGCAGTAAAGATTGAAGCAAAGAAGGCTTTCACTAACTCCATCTTCTCTGCATCCTCCATCACCAGAGCACCCACCTCATTTAGCGGTGACCCCCATTTTGCTTAGTCTTCCTTTTGCTACTGATGGACTTGAAGAAGCCTTCTTGTTGTCCTTGACATCACTTGCCAAGTTTAATTACAAGTGGGCCTTAGTCTTCCATGTTGCATCTCTACATACTCTGACAACACTCCCATATCCCTCCCAAGTGGCTAGTCCCTCAAAAAAAATCAGGTATTAACTACTTGTAACTTCAAAATGAAATTCTAATATTTCAAGTGTGAAATAGTGCTTTAAGAGCTGACTATAAAATTTTGAGATCTGACTGGCATTACATTGGGACATGAATTTCATAAGAAGAGTGGGATTCCAGTTCAGAGGGATTTTTACCACATGCTGTTTTCAGGTCATACTGAATTACAATTAAAAGGTGAATAAGAAACTGCAATGAAACAATCAAAGCAAACTTGTTTCTTCCATCTAAATCTACTCTTCTTCTGAATATTTTTTTATGATAAAGTATAGTAGAATAATCTTTTAAGAAGGTTAAAAATTATGTACCTATATAATAACAGAACAATGTGCTGCACCCCATTTCTTCCAAATGTATTAGTATTTTAATAGTTAATACTGCACAGATTGCATAGATATCATTTATTTGTACTTTTCATAATACTTCTTTCTAATACTGTTTTGGCAAGTAGCCTCCGGACAGTAAGATTATTAAGGGACTAATACATTTAAAAGTAGGTAAAAAGCACTTGTAGTACCATTAACTATTAATTTGTTCTTGGTTAAACTGATGATCCTTTGACACACAGAATAGCTCATATGTATCTAACAGTTAAGTACAATATATTGTAGTTTAAATACATCAAATGCTTTATTTCTGCGAGTAGAAACCAGAAATGCAGAAACAGCGAGCTAAAAATGACGATGGGCAATGTACCCTAAACTCGCTTAAGAGGACTCAGTGGCTTAAAATAGTATTGAAGTTCAGCCTTAATAGAGCAATTTGTCCTGGTATTTTCCATTTGCCATTATAGCTGCGGAAATATTTTTTTTATGAAAGATAGTTTTGAAGAGAAGAGAAGTTTCTTGTTGCTTAAAGGGGAGCGGTTCGGCAAGCCCGTCTACGTTGCAATCTGCCTGTTAAACGTAGCATGTAGTCTCCAAACATTTCTCGCTGTTCTGTGTTGGGATGGTCACTTAATGATCAAATTAGAGCTCAGTCAACCAGAGCTGTGGAGACAACAGTAACCCGCCACAAGTCAGGCCCCCATTCCAGATTTACTGAGCTTCCAGGTGGAGTTCATTACAGCAAATCACCCAGCACGATCCCCTTGACAGCACATTAAGAAAATGGTCTAAATTAAGGTTTGTTGTATTGTTAGGCTTGTTTCCTGCTCAGAATGTGAAGGCCCCCTGCTTTTTGCACACACTCACTTAAACTGCAGAGCATTTGCTATCCCGGAAGGTCCCTGCTGCTGTTTGCTGCTCTGTTTGTGTAGCACCTGAAATATTCATGAATTTGCGAACTGAAATACCACATGTTTCAAATGAGGATTTCATAGTTGTGTGCTCCTGGCTTGCAAACTGGTAATCGAGAATTTACAACAATAGCTTGTTTCTTTATAAACAACCAGCCACGTGGGCACCTTGGCTGCGGCGGCTGTTCCTTGTCTACCCCCTCTCCTTGTCCACCTTGTCCCATCTAAACCCTGTGGAGCCGCCTGCCCTTGCAGTAATACTCATGCCCCGATAAAGAGTGATGCTGAGGATCCCACACTGTTGTTTTTAGGCAGACCACAGACTATGCAAGTAAAGCTGGGAAGAGTATTATGTGGGCTGGAACGTCCTTCCATGACCCTTAACAGTCCCTTCCAATCCAAATCATTCTCTGATGAGTTGCGTTTCTGCTTATAGGTCATAGAATCATAGAATTGCCCAGGTTGGAAGGGACCTTTTAAGATCATCTAGTCCAACCATCAACGCAACACTGACAAAAACCATCACTAAGCCATATATCTAAGCACCACATCTGCCTGTCATCTAAATACCTCCAGGGATGGTGACTCAACCACTTCCCTGGGCAGCCCATTCCAATGCTTAATAGCCCTTTCAGTGTAAATATTTTTCCTAATGCCCAACCTGAACCTCCCCTGGTACAACTTGAGGCTATCTCCTCTTGTTCTATTGCTTGTTACTTGGGAGAAGAGCCCGACCTCCACCTCTCTACAACCTTCTTTCAGGTAGTTGTAGAGAGTTGTAGAGGTCATATAAGAAGGCAAAGGCTTTCACACTAAGGCCACAGAAACCTTCTCAACTTGCTATTTTAAATGCTTCTTTTTGTTCAAAAAGTATGTTCAAATAATGTAATGCTGAAGTCCTAAAAGTAAATCTTAACTGTAGTTAAGAATAGAAAATCTCAGTGCGGACTCCTGTCTGTAGAATATGTGGAACAAGACAACACATTAATTTGCAGTGTACAGGTTCGTTAAAATGCATTTTATAATGTAATTCACGCTTTAAAAGGTACACATATTTCACAAGGGATAGCTCTTCTCCTGCAAATTCTGTCTCCTTTTTGGCTTAATAGCTTTGTGGAAGGATTAGTAGAAGTGCAGTGCATTAAGGTGTTTTTTCTTTCTGATGGCTTTTTCTCAACTTTTTGTATACTTGACATATTTATCAAGAAAATGGTAACATTTTTATGCTTAAGTACCTTTTTTAATGAATTGCAGCAATGAAGCATAATATATTGACTCTGCTGAAGTTTTTTCCCTTTTTTCTCTTCTGTTTCAGTTGATATAACAAATTTTCTGTCAAGAAAATTGTCACACAATCTTTGCACAATTTCAACATCAATAATCTGTCTTTTGCCATTTCTAGATAGATACTTGTATTTTGCCCCAGGTCTTTTAATAGTACAGCTCTCTGCAGCAGCTGCCTCAGGGTCCCCAGCTGGACCCCTTGCAGTTGTTTCACAAAATAACTTTCTAAACCAGAAAAAGTTCTCGCTGATCACCTCCTGTTTGTGCTGTGAACTTGGGCTAGTTCTTAAAATATGATCAGGTATAAAAAAAGGAAAAAAATTCACTCAATTCACTTCTGACTAGATTTCCATGTGATGATGGAGCACGTGGCCACCTTTTCTTCCACAGCATTGGCTAAAGCATTTTAATTAATGCAAGCTTAGCTGCCCCCTGTGAAGGCTGAACACATCTTTTTGAGCAACATGTTTTTTAGGTTGGATAAGACCCAAGGCCTTCCAACTCTTTTTTTTCTTTTTTTTTTCTTTTAAAGCCATTTTAGCCAATCAGTCATTACCCTTACTATATGATCTGTCTTGAGATTTGCCAGTTATTCTTGTGTTTTTGCTCTTGTCCCTTGTTTCTGCAGCACTTTCTTCTGGAAATTTGCTTTTCTTAATGAGGTTTGACAAACTTCTGCCTTTCTCACACATCTGTGTTTCCAGATTTCTCTCTGCTTGGCCACTTTTCTGTCCAGTTTACCAAAACTTGTCATAGGATGAAAAATACTATCCATCAGTGAGTCAGTACTCTTTTTGTAGTGGCAATAATATTGAATACTTACATGGGTTTGTTTTATTTTTTTAAAGAACACAGCCAAAGTCTCTGTATTGTTTTTTTATAACAACACCCACTGCTTCTAAAGTTAGCTCAGCAGATTGCCTCATTGCATCTTGGGAAAAGAATTCATTAAATTTATTTTTATTTGATGAATTCAACAGGTGCTGGTATGTATTCTCTTAATTACCTTCCCTGCTATTAGATATTCTGATTTCTCAGTACGTGCCTGTAGAATGCATGATCTGTGTTGTTTCTTTAAGATAGCACGGCCAAGGAAGTATCAGCAGAATGCATGTTTGCCATTATTATGCACAATGAGACTTCCCTCAATCTCAGCTGGCTACTTAGTATGCGGAGGTTAGAAAAAGAAGCCTCCCCATGCCCCGCAAAGTCTTAATGTGTCATTGCTGGCTTTCATGGGAATAGATGTCAACACTGTACAAATATAGGAAAAATTAGAACTCTTTTAAGGCTACTTTGTTCCTCCAGTTGTGAAATGAAATCTACTGGCAATGTCCTCACAGGCTGTTCTTCTGATAACAGTAGGGAACAAGTTTAATTTAAAATAGCAGTGACATCCTTTTATTATACACTTGCGTTTCCTAAATGTTGAGCGCTCTAAGAGCATGTCTAAGAATTACACCAATTAGATGTTTACACAGTAAATGAGAATAGCCATAGTTATATCAGGATGCCTAATTTGAAGTACATACAACATATGTTTTAGGGTGTATTGGGACGGTTTGGGAGAAACTTCCTCTGTGACGGATTACTCCAGAGTTATCCACTATGAGGTCTCTTGTCAGAAGATGCTCTGCCCACTACAAGGACTAGAAAACAGCAATAGGCATTCTCCTAATCTGATCTGGGGCAATGCCTAGGTTTGTGTAACATTTCTTTTTTCCCTAGCTCTTCGAGATTTTTCCAAAAGTGCAGGTGGCCTAATCATTCATTTTATAAGAACACAGATTGCTGCTCCTTAAAGCTTGTTCACTCAATGGGACTAAATACATATCCACAAGAGATGAGTGATATTGAGTCAGAAAAATCTCTGAAGGACCAAAAGACCAAAATAAACATATTTTTGAGTCCCTGACATCTGGTACTTAAGATGAAATAGAAATATTAAAAAATTGTTAAAAGCTGCTTGTTTCAAAAGTTTGATTCAAATAATTATATATTAGAATCTACCAGTGTCATTAACATAGTAATACAGCCCAGAACTTTCACTGGAACATTCAATTTGGCAAACAAAAATATTCTTAAAATAAGGTTTCATTAGACTGCACTTTAAATATGATGACTCGCTTGGAAATAGCTTGTATGTGTAACATAAGGAAGGTTTATTTGAGCTGCACAAGGGAGAACAGAGAATACATTAAACAGCTGATGCTCAAATTAAAAATATAGTATATAATTAGATATCTGGTATTATATACACGGTTTTCAGAAGACATGGATATACTATCTTAACAGACAATAAACATAAAAGAGACTTTAAAAGAATTATCATACTATTAACTCTTCAATCATAGTAATCTATCTTAAAATAACAAAAAGCTAATTCATTACAGTGAATGAACCTTTATCTTGCCAACTTGTGCATGAGCCAATACAGGTTGGTACTAAACATATAGTGGATGCCCGTAGACTCTTGTCATGATTCAAAAGATTTTATAGATTCATCTCGATGCAGAAATCAACTGTTTTCCTCTAAACATCAGCCACCTTTATTTCTGTGTCAAGTCTTTAAATCCTATTAGCCAGTCACTAGGTACCAATCACTGAGTGTTATCAAACGTCAATTGTTGGATGTCTTTTTTGATCATCCATTTGAGATACACATAAAATAAGTAATTAAATGACTGTCTGAAAAAGAACCTGGTCTGAGTGGATAAACAATGCAGTATGTGTTATAAATAATCCTTTAGATTACTTAGCTGTTTGGGAACAGAAGGTTCTTATGTGTCTTCATCAATGAGCACTTCATATCAATCCTTTGACATCGGCACAAAACCATTCAGAAGCTACCATCATTACAAATCAGAAATTAGTTGTTTTATACCTGGTCACAAGTTTTTTACTTTCTACTAACTCTACTAACTTAAAAGAACTTAAACTAACTTAAAAAAAACATTCCTTTCAGAAGTTCACTAGGGTTAAAAAAAAAATTAAAAAAAAAGAAACAAACACACCATCTTCTTTCATTAAGCTTTCTGATAATGGCATAATAAAATATATAACTCATTCAAAAAAATTAAAGAATATCACAGATTGTCATAGGCTATTAAGGACTGGTGATACCAGCCTGTGTTATTAATGCCATATTTTGTGTAAGAGTTTTTCCCCCTTTTTCCTCTCCAACTTTATTTTTTCTTAAAATCTATCGAGTTAATAAATATTATAAGAAAGCTGAAGCAGAGAAGGAGAAACAAAAAGAGAAACAAAAAAGATAAAATACCTAGGTCTAGCTGTGCTTAAGTAACACTAACAATTCATAAAAATTCTTAGAGCTTAGTAAATTACAGATGAGAATTAAATTTGTGTTGGGGATACGCCTTGTGCTGTTCCCAGAAGAGAACCAAATCGATGTTTAAGTTACACATCTTTTAGAAGCAGCTTCTGCATTACATTCAGAAAAGTCATGTTTGGCAAATAAATTTGCAAAATTTATGTGTATGTATTACACACACTCTGTTCAGACCCCTGGGGACTAGGCAGGACCTTTCTATAAACCTGCATTGGTTACTTTAGGTCACTGCGATTGCTGGCCTCCTAACCCAGATAAAAGATATTTCCTTCTCAGAAATCACCTCCAGGTAACAGGGGGAATGAAAAGGATATATTTTAAATACAGGGGAAACAAAACAAGACTCACAGAGAGAGAGAACGATTAAAATAGTTGATATGGAAACGAGCAGGGAGGAGGAAGAATAAAACTCGTAATTGTGCATGAAACACAGTGGAGATTTGTAAACTAAAGGACGGGGAAAGAGCAACTAGGTTTGATGGAGAAAAGCTGGGTGGAAAAACAATGAGATGGACCAGATAAAGGGAAAGGGGAATGCAGAAATGGGAGAAGAAAAATTAAATTGAGATCAGAGCAAGGCTGACCGACAAGCAAGGTGTCATGGGTGCTTAGATGTTGAAGACTGGGGCTTGAGGAGGGAATGAGGGCATGGTTTGGATCACAGCTACAGACAAAGAGGTAGGCTGGACTTGAAGCCAAGGCTGGAGACAACCAGGACTAGCATCTGGAGCTTGGAGAAGAAGGATGGAATTGAGATACAAAAACTTAGAAAACAGTATTGTCCAGCCAAGCGCCTGCTTGTCTTAAGTATGTAGGAATTAGCTAACAGTCCCCTAAACATCCTTCCCTGGGCTGGTAGCAAACATCCACAAATCAATACAGAAAGGAGTGTCCCTTGTCTTTTTTTTTTTTGCTAATTTATTCCTAGACAGATACCAGAAGGCAACGTTGCCAAATTAAAAGGTTGATTCAAGTGACCAACCAAGTGTGCGGCTAAAGTTTACAATCATCTGAAAAACTGTGCAAATACAGTGTCACATGGAAAGAATTCAGCAGAGTCTTAAGTTAGCTTTAAAAAAATACAAATAAAATGAGCTATCAAAAACCCCACTTAAGCTATTCCTTTTACAAAGTGACTTTAAAGATTAATAAAACCAAATACTCAGATCATCTCTTGCAAGCTTTGTAAGAAATTTGGAGTACGTCCACCTTGACCAAAGTAGCTCTACACAGTGACATTCTGTTCAGATGTTAGGAATCCCATAATTAAGACTGTAATTGAAACCTTAATTCAACTCAGGGTGAATGTGTTCTAGCCTTTAATTACTTCATCATGCACTCTGTTTTTTCCCCCTCTCTGCCTTATTTGGTGCAGAGGATGGTCATTGCTGGGTCCAGCTGGTACTTCTCTAGTCAAGGAAAATGCTGGCTATAGCACTCTGACTTATTTTTTTGCTGAAGCTACAAAATACAGGTTGAAAGGGCTGTGACTGCTGATCAAAGGAGACATGGGAAACTGCATTGTATCTACAGTGCAGCTTGTACCTAAAGGTAGGGTATGTCTGTCACACCAGGTAGCACCATGTGAGGGTACCTACATTAAGCTTTATCGAAGCTGGTATATTGACAGGCAAGGTACGGTGGAGATGGCTAATTAGGCTTGCTCCCTAGAAATAAACCCAGAGCTAATAAGTTGGGGACAGCTCTGCTGACTGTATTTGTAGTTAGTTCATTCAGCGCCATCTCAGGTGTCACTGCACAACTCTGCTTGCACGAGGTAAACTGAATCCAGACTTCTAAGCATTCTTTTCATAATTTATTAGCAATTTTGTATCTCTTATTTCCTGACTGAGTAATTTGTGAGCCTAGTGATGTAGATAAACACCGAGACTTCGCGTTAGCAAATGCTGGACTTTGATTCTCTCCAATTCCTTCTAATGCAAAGTATACTAAAAAATCAGATGCTTGGAGTAGACAGACCAAAAGTTGGAAAATGTTAGGAAGAAAGTAGCACTAAATTTCTTTTGAGTGTTGCAGAAAATATATTAGCACTTGTTCATGGATGGCTTAGTTACAGCAGCCAGTGTCATTGAAAAGAAAAGATCAAATCAATCTTTTTATTAACAGAGTGGAGTTTGGATTTAGCGTAGTAAATAGGGCAAAAAATCACAAACTAATACTTATTTAGTGAGTGCTGCTCATCCTAGACCTAAAAAGACAGAGGAAATGTAATTAAAGAAAAATTATCATAGTACACACACAAGGGGGCTGAACAAAGAATAAGTGGTCAGCCTTTTTTCTTCCTTAGCACCAGAGTGTTTGGTTTTGTAACTTTAATGTATTAGTAGTTTTATGAGATAAATGAGAATATAAGTTAAAAGAGGCAGAAAATACACTTACAAAGCAGCAAAACTTATAAAATGGATATTATCAAAAAGTTGTCCGATGCCTTCATAAATACCTTAGAATGAACTGTACTTAACTGTGCTAACATTTGTAAGCCATAATCTTTTTAACGCTGACAGCTAAATGTAGTACCTCTCATCTAGAGAAAATAGCTTTTTATTGATTCATTTTTTTGTTTTCTTCAGTAAGTCTGTAGACAAATATAGACACAAGCGCATTTTCTCACAGCTCTGTGCCTCACAGCTCACTTTAAGGCTGCGGATTTGGAACACAGTAATGACTGACAAAGCTTTTTGGAAGCTTTTTCCAGAAATAGTTCGTGGACTACAACATCTCTCAGTAAACTGCATTGACTTTGTTACAAACAACTTTGCTATTACTTATGGCATTTGTTGTGGTAAAATTTTCACAGTTCTATCCCATTTTGCTAGTTTTTCAGTTTTGAGCCCAATCAGTATTTAGTTGTAAGCTTTTCAGAATGCTTGGCAAACTCTGTACTCACCAAACATTTTATATTATTATATATATGAAATGGTCAATTGAAAAAACTCAGATTTCTGTCACCAATTTGATATATTAGGGTAATAGTCTTGTTTACTGTGTGAGAAGCTAAGTCAGAATCATCTTTTCTTAACTTATTTTTTTTTTAATAGCAGTTTTGTTAGGTCACAGACTATATTCAAGAAGGTATTTTTGTCATTTAAACTGACCATGGGGACTGGGGAAAATTTCTAGATTCCTTTTTTATTCTGTCAAGAAAACAAATTTTGGATAACATCTTTTTAATCAGCAGGCTTCTTCTGGATTTAGAAAAATACTAATAGTGACCAGCTAAAGGAGAATACCATCTCCTGATCTGAAAACCAGAGTTTTCAGAGGGTCAGCGCGTCCCTAATTATAATGATGCAGTTAACACCACTCTAATTGAAAGGTTGTGTCAGCATTTCCATTATAAAGCCATGTTTTTCATGGGTTGTAGCTCAGCTGTAAAGATTCAATCTGGGCTGAAACATGTCAAAAGACCTCATCCTGCTCCATACAGAATGCCTTCAAACTCCCAATTAAACCAGTGAGTTCTCCAGGCGCTGACTATTTCAAACAAATAAGGGCAGACTTTACATGAATCATTTTACAATGCCATCATACACAAAGGATCGGCATTCAAGTAAATAGTTTTGTATGCGCTCTCAAATTTGCATTTTTTTCAGAACACAAGCTCACCTGAAAAATATCCCCCAAATCAGGTCATTTTAGTGTTCTATTCTGACACCTGCTCCAGGAAATACAACATTCAGTAAAATGTAAATGCATTAATTTACAGTGATTTAGATGTAATATTTAATGATAAAAAAGTTTTGTGCTGTATAAATAGAAACTTGTAAAACAATAACAGCTATGGTA
>JAOXNO010000020.1:81330087-81341550 GCA_028565335.1 Limnodromus scolopaceus
CAGGATATATAACCAATTAAGTTTATTGGGCACAAGAAACTGCTATCCCTGAGATGCATTAGATATTCACAACCATTTAATTGAAACTTTCAGTTTTTTCAGTAATATCCATTGTAGCCCCTTGGATCCACTTCTCATTGATGTCATGTTGCCTAACAGCTTGTGATTAGATCAAATATTCACCTTGTGGCAAAAGCTGAACTAATGCAACAATTTATTCCAATTTATTTCAGAGCACCTTTTCTGTTGTCTCTCAATAATTTCTTTTCCATCTTTAGTCCTGTGCTGATTTTGACCATCTCTTAAGGCACTGCATTATAGCATTACCTGTTTCAGAAAGTGTAGTCACCTAAAACTAATAACTTCTTTAGGTCTTATTCTTAAGACCAAAAAATTGTTTTGTGCACAATCTGATTATTGGGAGAAAGTTTACAGCCAGCAGGCAGCACCTTTGGCAGGAGGGATCTACAGGAGAAACTTTGAACCAAGAAAAGGGAATCAGAAGCACACCCAAACAAGGAAAGATTCACAGGATTAACCTCCATTACACGGAAATTTGATGGAACGTACTAAGGCAAAAAAATAAAATCCACAGGTAAAGGCCTTAGAAATTGCTGTGGAGAAGGGGAAACGGCACGTATTAGTAAATCTCTGTGTGTAGCAGGCACCAAGAGATGCAGCTACGGGAAGATAAACACAACTGTGCAACAGATCAGGAAGTTCTGTCCACTCAAGGTACAAAATGGTGAAACAAGTTTGAACATGGGAAGTTAAGGTTAGATATAAGGATTTGGGTTTATTTTACATTCTATGTACCATGAGGGTGGTCAAAGCCTGAAGCAGGTTGCCCAGAGAAGCTGTGGTCCCTCCATCCATGGAGGTGTTGAAGACTTCACCAGGCACAGCCCTGATCAACTTGATCTAATTAGTCGTGCTTTCCACACTTGTGCCATAAATTCCAGTGTTAAACCAGGCAACTTCTGGAGTTCCCTTCCAAGTTAAGTCATTCTATCCCTTTGTAACTTATAGGCTGAAATACCTCCTTTTATCCTTTACAGTGTGTCACAGAACATATCCTGGTCAATGTCTGCTTTCTTGATTGCTCTGTTTTTTCCTTTCCACATTTCTTTAATGTGACCAAATAAACTCTGCTTCACTGTAGGCACACTTTTCATTTTTTTTCATATGAAGCTCATCTTCTTTTGCTTTTTCAGGGCACTCTCTCAACAAATACTCCTACAGGCTGGAATCACATACTCCACTGGTAATCCTGCCTTTATTATTCTCAAAATTACTCAGAGTGTCAAAAATAAGAGTCTATTTCCTTTCAGCTTCTAAGTTTCAGGTAAAAGGGAAAAAAAAGATAAATAAAAAGTACTTCTCTAAAGCCTCATTGTATCTGGAGTCATAACATTCATCAGACACTTATCAGTTGCTCTAATGCTTCAGGTATTATTCTTCACAACAACCCTCACTGATGTCTCATTCTTTCTCCCCAGTGAGATATTAAAAAGCCTTGCCACCCACTCATTTTACCACTCACTTTTTTTTACATACATTTGTGACTCTCTACAGACTCACTTCATACTTCCACAGTTTTTGTGCAAGCAATCCAGATTTCTAGTGGTTGAGTGCACATTTTTAGTAGCAATCTAGGTTTTGTTTTAATCACAATATCTTCCATGTTTTAGGGATCAGCCCTAAAAAAAACCCCACTCTGCTGCAACTGTACTTGTATGAAAGACGTATCTATAGACTTCTGTAACAGTGGTTCCCATGTAACCTGTTGTCTTCCAGGTGACCACTGAGGAGTCCTTTGAGCTCTTTCATTCTATAACTTATGCCATAAATTCCAGTGTTAACATAGTGACAGCTTGATTAGCAAATTGAAAACATTTCAAATCATTTCCCGTTTTAAGAATGTCTTCTCTGTCTACATTTGTTTCCACGGAGAGCGTCAAATTGGAGAAGTCTGTCCATGGCCCATTCCACTTATGGATTCTTCTACCCAGCTATATGATGTTCAGCATGAAGATACTGCTGTGAGACTTTCAGCAAGAGCAGAAAATTCTGCTTTTGATATCCCTTTTTAAGGGAAAGCAGTTGTGTGAAGATCTCCAAGGTTACTCTGACAGCATGAAATATTTAAAGAGGGTAGAGACAGGTATTTTTTTTCCATAAACTGTCACATTGACAGAACATGTCACTGGACAGGATCCCTCATCCTGGTGCTGAGGAGATGTCCACATCTTCTTCTTAGAACTGTTGGAGAGCATTTTGACACAGTTCTCGGGTTTCCTATTTGTACAGGGGCTTCCATGACAGTTTGGGATTTTTTTTTTCTTTTTTTTTTTCTTTTTTTATCACCTCAAAGCCCTTCCAGACCTGTAGAACAAAGGGACATCAAGGAAGACAGAAGGCACCTTTCTCGTTTCTTTCCTTGGATTAACTGATAAAGCAGGACCATGAAGTTAAATTTCCATGTCTTACATTATTTCCAGCAGTCCTGGAATAATCAAAGATCCTGGCTAAAGCTTTTGTTACTGACTTTTCATGGATTCAGATTACCCTCTTCATTTGTTTTTAGAGGAACAGTTTTGAAAAGTCATGCACAGGTTGATTCCATATATGTGCTTTAGCAGGTGACATCAGACTGGCATCTTCTAAACTCTGTGTTTGTTTAAAGAAGCAAGAGATGTAAAAAGGCATAGGGTAAGAAGGAAGATGGCCTGAGTTTCTCAAAGTATTGCATAAAAAAATAAATAAATTAAGAAAAAAGAAAAAAACCCCATATAAATCTTGAATTCATTTGGTGAAGTGCTATTCATGTTCTACTATCAGTAGTCCCTCAGGTCTTTTTTTCAGTAAAAATTGGATTGTCTCTTTGTAGGCTTTTTTTACTTTAAAATAGAATTGGTAATATAATTACTTCAATAAAATGCACACATTCTGAGATATTTTTTCTCAAATATTGCATTATTGGTAGTACATGATTTTCCATGAAATAAAGTTTTGGAGTCCTTAAACCATAAATCTTGAAAATACTTGAGGAATGTCTTATAGCATATGTTAAAATTTTAGATACCCTAAATAGCAAGAATTATACTTCTATTCATAAAGTATTAGCAGTGCACAAGTGGACCATGTAGCACACTGATTATTTGCAGCTGTATGGTTACTTTACACTGTGCAATGTGAGAATAACAAGCACAAAAGACCTATGGATTTTTATGGGAAAGGTGAACGGGGCCTTAGATTTCAACACCAAGCAAGGGAGCAATGTTACAACCAAGGGAAAAGTTTGCGACCTCAAAGCAAAAGCTGTGTTTCCCATTCCAATCCCACAATTACTTCTATAGGTGCTTGAAACACAAAAAAATATAAGAGGTTGTCATTATCCTACCCAGATGGAAAACATTCGTTTTTCATATCTTTGGTCAAGTGTTTTACATGAATAAGTGAAATTTAACATGACCTGCATAATGAACGTGCCTTCATTATGAAATAGGATACATTCAGAATATATTAGCTATGTAATTTCTGAATGAGATGTCAAACAGCCCAGTATGGGCCAATTAATCTTTAAAACTTTTTTTGCTTGAATGTACATTCCGTCAAAATTTTCTTGCAAGTTAATTTGCACGGTGATGTGAAAATACTGTATGGCATCTCTGTCTTAAGATAAATGCAAACCACCTATTTTTCTAGTAAAATTAAACCTTTTCAGATCTGCTGTGATACTCTCCACCAAAGGAAAGAGAGAATTTCTTGAAATGAAATTCATAAAGGGTTTTGTCTCTGTGGCTCAGAAAACTGATTAAAACCACAGATGTCACAGTGGTCCTACGGCTGTAGTCTACAACATACTTGAGTGGGATTAGTGTGTGAAATGGAGCCATATCTCCACCGTGGTTTCAGCTGTGCATGGAGAAATGGCCAGTCCCACCCACATCTCATTAGAGTCCACCTGACTTACGATGCACATGTGTGGGAGCAGACATAGCTTAGCATTATCTTGGATAAACGTGTAACAACAACATCTACTGACCTGTGTATATTTCCATACCACCAGGAAGCAGGAGGATAAATAGTACAATTGATGGCTCCACTTTCCTCTTTTTATGTTGTCCTTTATCATTATACAAAGGTCTGGCAAAAATTTAGATTTTTGCCAGAATAGATTTTTCATATTTGACCTGGTCTTTGTGCAATGTCATGATGTCAGTCACTTCAATAAGTGCAGCCCCTTGGACTTGTACAGAGAAGGTTTTGTACCAGATGCCTCTACAACTGGTTGACCCTCTCAGCACCTCCTGCTGAATTTAGCTTTTTGAGTATCTACTGGAAGAGCAGGCAAAGGATGAATGTGGTAGTGGTTGTGGAAACTGCTGATGTCCATAAGTAGTCTACTGACTTTCTGTACCTTAGTTAGGGCCTTTGACATCTCTAGATGTGTCACAGCTCTGTAGGTCTCATGTCACCCCAGGATTGAAAAAGTGAAGGATGGCTTACACTCCCCACATCTTCTGCCCTCCATTTCCCAGAAGATCTCAGATTCCATGTTTTAGACATAAAACATAGACTCTGAACCCAAATTTTTTAATTTAGGAATTCAATACATGATTATTAATAAACAGCAGCTTTTTCTCTTAGTTACATTGCTTCATCAACCTTGATTTTTCTTTTACTTAATAAAGATTAATGCTGTACTTTCTCCCAGGAAAGCTAAATGTAATACCAATCTTTATGCCACCATCCATATTTCTGCTAGCTGGAATGTGAGGTGTCCTGAAGACAAAGTGCATTGTCACGCATTTAATGTGCATGAGTAAAAGTGGTCATAAAGAGAAATTATTATATTTTGCTGTTCCTGTGAGTGTCCACTTTCTGCTGACTCTCTGGCTTGTAAGAGAATGGCGACACTGCTCACAGTGCAAACAGTTCCCATGCCACCGCTTGGACTTCTTATGAACCTAGATAGGAAGGTGGATTTATTGGGGAGGGGTTAAATTTTGGCCCATCAGCCCAGCCAGGAATTCACTGCCCCACATCGTATGAGGGGTTGTTCTCCTTTCAGTCTCTCTGGACCTGTGTGTCTTCCTTCGCTCGTGTTCATTTTTATAGGATACAAAATCTACACCTTTTTAAGGAACTGGAATCTAAAAACTTTGCTTATGGAAGTTGGATCATGGAGTAAAAGCACGTCTAAGACAAATACTTTATCTGTGGTGCACTATGCCATGGCATTTCACATTCCTGTCTTCATCTTACAGCCATAAAATAGAAAATCACATAAAATAAATTACGCTTGGTCTCAGTCCTGATTTCATGAAAATCTTGAGGATTTTTTTTAGTAAACTGAACCTGACCCTCAGGTTGAGATACTTTCCTAGGCAGAAATATTCAGTGGGTAGCATAAAAGAAAAAAAATCATGAGAAAAGGTCTGTCCAGTTGCAGCTGGTTTGGGTTTTTGGGTTTTTTTTTTTTTTTGCTGTTGTTGCTGAAGTATTTGGCAGTAACGTTCAAATCAAGCTAATAAGCATGGGATGATTTTTCAGTCTGCCAGAGACTGGAGTTTTATTTTATTTTATCGCATCCATAATTTGGAGCACTGCAAAGCTCTCCCGACTTGGGGCTATTCAGTTCTTGCCGGAGAGCATTAGGGACGGGGCTGGCACACACCATGGCCAAACACTGGTTAAGGGCATGTTGGAAATGCTAATGCACCTCGGAGAAACATCCAACCCTTCTGTGCTCTTTGAAGCTCATCTGATTTACTTTTCTTTTTTGTGTGTGAGAGTCGTACGGGAAGTCAGAGCTGGTGAGAAGTTAAACTTTGCTTTGTGCTTTGTATCAGAGATGTGGATTGTGAATTAAGATCTTGTTATAGATATAGCTATGATTTAGAAAGGAGAAAGGAGGCAAGGTAGAGAGTTCACTTGAGAATTGATTTATCCGGAACAGTGGTGCAAATCCTTATTTTTTAGGAAAAATTGAAAGCATATGCTCAGCTCTAATTTGCAATGAACTGCTTCACTAAAACTACTTATATCAGTATTGTTAATCTTAATGGTTTCAAGTGACCCATCTTCTAACATTCTGTACCATCAGCTCAGTGCAGATCTTTTTTCCTAATTAAGAATGTTTGACCACAAGAGGGAGTTCCTTGCCAACTGTTTACTTATCATGAAAGTACAAAGTGTAGAACAGGGATGCTTCAAAAAAGTTAAGATAGAATATCTGCTTTCTCTTGTTGAAGGATAAGACAGAAGATAATTAATTTTATTATTTTTTTAAAAATGAAACTCTTAATTCCTATAAAACGATTACTGTGCTCTAAAAATCTACATGAATGTCTAAGTTTTATTTAATAACATACTTCCTATTAATTTAAAATATACCATAGTTATAACCTAAAAATGTAAAAGAGTATCATAATCAGACAAAACTGTAATGTAAGGTTGGTTTTATTTACATGGTATGAACTGTTTTTAAGAGCTCTATTCCTAGAATTAGGAAAATAGTAATTTGTACACAATGGACTTCAATATTTATTTATTACTAAGCCAAAATATATTACTTCAAAGTGTTCAAGTGAGTAGTTCTTTCCTTTGTTGTGGCAGTTCTTTTCTTTTAAACAACATCCCTTCTCATAATTTACAGTATTGATCTTAACAGTTACTTTGCATGGAGTATTTTTGTGATTGTACATTACAAGGTCCTGAAAAAGAAAACCAAATTCCAAAAAAAGTGTGTTTTCCCATTCTGTGTTAAACTATTTTTGCTGCAACATAGCATAGAAAGACATTATTTTTTAATGCCCTTTTTTTTTTCCAATTTATCCTGAAGCCAAGGTTCCGGTTCAACTCAAAAACAAGTTGTTGGTAATCTGAAAGAGCCACGCAGCCTTATATTTTTTTTTTTCCCACTTGCTCTTAAGGAAAAAAATATGCTCAAAAATAGGAAAATCCCACATGAATCTTGTGTATATTTCCCGTAGATAAAATGAGACAGCAATATACCCCCAAAAAAACGATGTGAAAAGTACTAGCTAAAAATTCTTAGTAACTGGAGAAAGTAGATAATCCAAAAAATAGAGGAAGGCAGACTTTAAGGAAAGAAAAAGGATTAAGTGGTCTGTGTGCACCAAGAGGCATTTATCAATACCAGGTGGGACAGTAAACAGGAGCCCACCCTTGCCCAGGGTGTGCTCACTTACACTCAGCATTGGGTGACTGGGTGGCAAAAGCAGCCCATTTTGCTACGCGTCCCGTGATCCTATAAAAAGGCTGTAAAATAATTTCCAAACTCCAGTAGTTGCTTAGAGCTCCTTTTCTTTTAAACAAATAACCTTTTTTTGTTTGTATTGCATTTTCTTTGTGCCTCACGAGCAGTAGTTAGCCAAACTTCACAAAGCCTTTGTCAGGCAGGTAAAAGCTTTGGAGTTGGTCTTACACGGAGGGAGAGAAGGGGCTAAACTTTTGAAAATGTTAGGTATACCCAATAGCTATTTAGTCAGTCCATTACCCAATTTCTGTGTATATTCCAAGGATTCGCTTAATTGCACCCCTAAAACATAAAGATCTAGTCCGAAAGCAGAAATGTCATAAGTGAAATAAATGAAAGCTATGAACTGGCTTTCTGAAATGAAAGCTTAACCGGCATGTGCATCCCTATTTTTCTTGATGCAGTCTTTGAAGCACAGTTTTTCATCAGACATTCTTGTTCTGAATGCAGCAGAACTCAGTCCTTGTTTTTATGTGTCATGATTGAAAGACAAATATTCATCAAATCAAATAGCATGTCATGGTAATTCACAAAGATGGTGACTTACATGTTTAGTCCTTTATTTTGCAGATTGTGGAATTCACAAAATGCAAGTTTCTATAAATGGAAATATGGACTAAAAATATATGTTATAACAACTTTATCAAGATGCATTATTTTTAAGGTAGATGCATAGTCCTTTTTTTCACAATGGTTCTCTATTGGAGAAAATAACAGTTTTTGTATTTAGATCTAGTAGTTGCAGGATCAAGTGATTCTTTAAAAAATAAAAAAAAAAAAGCTGTGAGCTAAGTAAAATGTCTCACCCTAACATACTACACAAGTGAGTTCAACCAGATTAAGTTCAATGATGAGAAGGCAAAAGGGAAGGTTTTTAAAAATGAAATAGAATTTCCTTCACATTTTAGTACTGATAGTGAAAATCAAGGCATGAAAAAGGAGAACTAAGGTAAGGAGAAGAGAGATTTTATATTATTTGAATATGTCTAGTTGAATGCTAGACAAAAATTTAAATTATTAGGGTTTTATCAACATTAAATCTTAGAAATGTTCAATTTTCTTTTTTTTGCCCTTGACAATCAAACGTTCCAGAAGTAACAATAATGGAATGTTTCCATTCATTACTTTAACTCCTGGACTAGGTTGCAGAGAGAAACCTTTTACCTGCTTTATCATAATGTTATTTAGAAGTTTCATTTTTTTAAGTATTATCATATGTTTGGATTTTAGATGATTTCTTGAGGTTATTATTAAACAGCAATAAACAAATAAAAATAGAAATAAACTATTTTTTTAAGATATAGGGCTTAATCCATGCAACTAGCATGAAGGACTTGACTAGTGAAAAATTCTCCAAAGTGATATCATTTGAAGAAACTAATGGGCTTATTTTCTTCTTTTGCAGTTGCACAAACAATTTTCTTTTACATTTCACTGGTACTCTTAAAATGCTGTTTTGAAATGTGTAACCTTATTCTGGAGTATTTGTCCACAGTACTTTAATTTTGTGATTAAAAACATGCAGGAATATTTCATACAAAAGCAAACTTTTACTGTCATATTTATCAAGCTTTTAAAATGGATTGCAGTCAAACATACACCCACACAACCTTAAAAACAAATAATAGAAACTTTCATTTTAATGGGCATAACTCGATCTTTTCATTTTTTAATTGTAAATGACAATTTAGTCCAGATGTGGAACAAATTTGCATAGTTAATGTAATCGTTTTCCAGCTTGTTCCACTTTTCTACAGCGTGATCAGCTGTCATGCTTAAACTTACAAATTCCTGGCATTATCAAAAACATGCAGCTGCAGGTTGGAGTTTTTTCAATTGTTTGAATCGACAGGAGGAAAAAATAATGAAAGGACTTAACCTAACATTTGTAATTTTTTGAAATATATCAAACTTCTCTCTTTAAACTAGAAAATTATTTGAATAATACTTCAGTTAAACGGTGAATTAGATGACCATTTTATTTCCAACCTTTCATAAATATACAAATCTGTTAATCCAAGTACAACCTAAGATTTAAAGGCATTAGCTAATTAACTTTACCATCATCAGTTATTCTTCAGAGACAGAGAAAGGCGATTATTAGAAGTCTCGAGCAAGTTAGATGTAACATCAGGTTTCAAAAAATAAAAAAAATGGAATTTATCTCCCTTTCCACTCACTTAGTTTAATTTAATTTCATAGTGGGGAAAGGAAACAGACCAAAGGGTGTGTGTATCTTCTGTGGAGGCTAAACTGAGGGCAGAGGAACTGTACTAAAAACCATAGGCACAAACTTCTTGGACATATCTGTGTATCTGTCTGTATTTTCAAGTGGCTATTTTAAGACCAGTATTTAAATTCTGTTTAATATTTTAATAAAGCTGTTTGTCTCCAAAAATTAGTTATGTTGGGTTATAATCAGAGCCAAAAAATTTTAGAGTTAAAAGAGAAGAAATTGTGATCCTCCCCATGCATCACTCCTCTTATTTGGTTGTGATCTTAAAGAATAGTCATGAAGTCTTGCATAGAATGTTTAGTATTACTAAATGGCCTAAAGTCATTATTTAGGAGGCAATTTGTTTTATGATAACACAGTGTTCTTATTTAGGAAATACTGGGAATGTTTTTCAGACCAGGAAAACCATTTAGAAATGGGATCATGAAAGAAGATTTCAAGCAATGTAATAAAAAATTGGTCAGAACTTTGAAAACTACTAGATTGTGCATCTGTAGAGCAACAAACCGCAAAATTTTTAGTTGTTGATAGATATAGAAACTGTAACAACCTACAAGTTAGATAACAGACTATATAATAAGTCTGATATTTTTCAATAATATGTCTGAAAAAGTCAAATGTTTTGAATCAGGTGGTAACAGACGCCACGTTGTTTGTACCCTCTCGTAGAGAGTGTTTATAACTTGCATATTTGACAAATTTATCTGTTGAACTTTGGGAATACATCTTCAAAATGATAAAACAAATCTATAGTGTAACTGAAGCAGGGGGGGAAGAGGGGAGAAAAGGGGAGGGGGGAAAGAAGGGAGGGAAAAGGGAGGGCGTTAGGAAGTGCAAAACCATTCAATTAAAAGCCTAACCTGGTGGTTTTGTGCAATGAAAAGTTAATGGACTGGCTTAGTTTCCATAAAATAGTGCATTTTTTTTATATTCTGAAATGCTTCATGGATCTCATATGAACATACCTAATGTTTCAGGAGCATTACCCCCTCAGAACTGTAATCACAGCGTGTATCAATAACGATAAAATACAGTAGGACACTGATTCGTGTGGATCAGCTGGAAAACTCATAGACAGAAACCTCCATACTTTACTGATCTTCCAACCACTGAATTTATGGACAGAAGTCAAAAGAGTCCATTCTGAAAAAGGAGGTGGGGGAGACACTTGGCTGCTGTAACTAATCAGGTACTGGATGGTCTTCTCGATTTCCTTCAAAGGCACATGTCACTAGATGTAACACATTAGTACTCAAAACAACTAAATTATTACCAGGATTACTGAAACATATTTTCATATGTTTTCATATTTTTCATATTTTCCATTTGAATATACCCTTTGTATCCTTCATTTACAGAAATTACCACTGTTTCATTGTTATTTACAGCTGGCTACTAGAACATTTTTCTCCATTTAGTATGCAAAGGTACAGGACAGTCTGAACTGCCTAGGCTTGGAATTTAAAAATAGGTCTTTGTACCCTTCATATTATACTTAAATAGTGTCTCAGAATTCATTTCATAGTTCACTACGTATATTTTTTCATTTCTATACATACACGGAAAAAATACACAATGTATTTTATTGCTCTGTTTGGCTTTTCTCATTTTCACTTTCATTATCACCACAGTGGTCTTAATTTTGAACAAAAAAAAAATATGGTACTTATTTCAGTCTTTTCCTTTGGTTTTTATATTTTCATAGAAAGATTATGAATAAATATTGCAGTGGAAATATTCAAAAATTGTTCTTAAATAATATTATAGTGTTTACATTGGCACCATTTCACCTGTATGCATTGTTTACAATCCCTATATTTTTGCTATAATTTGAGATCATAATAAATGTATGCAGCTGAGCGTAAGATATTGGAGGTGATATTTTTTCTTGAAATGAATGGTTAAATACTGCATTTTATATTCAATCTGTAGTTTCAGC
>JAOXNO010000020.1:81341560-81352451 GCA_028565335.1 Limnodromus scolopaceus
TTTCAGCTTAGATAGCATTCCAAAATCAGTCCTGTAAGCAGAAATCATTCAGTGATTATTTGCAAAATTGATTTCATTCTAGATTGCAGCAATATTCATTGTAATTTTGTGGCTTTTTAGACACTTAGGTGACTCTTCTCTTCCTGTGGGGTTACCATAAACAAATACTAGTCCTCTAATTAACCCTTAAATAAGGGTACCTCTGTGTTTCTGTATATTTTTAAAATCATCCTGATGTGTGTAGAACGATGAGTAGAAGGTAAAATAAGGAGGACCAAGGTATTTTTATCCCATGTAAATGCAACAGTAGGATGTTGCTGTACAGTAAGGCTTTAAGGGTGGTCTGTTCCTTTAGTATAACTAGAAAATTTTTGTCTCATTGCACATTTTTTATGCAAACAAGTAGCTTTCAGGAACTGGTGTAGCATAAAAGTATTTTGCCCCATCCTTAAAGAGGCAAACATTATATTATTCAGTTCTGTTTTCAAATTATGTCTTTCTCCTGTTCCTGACTGCTTTGATCTATTTCAGCTTTCTTTATTTCTTTAGTAGAGATGAAGAGAAAGTGTCCATGGAACAAAAAAGCATTTTGACTTTCCTGCCAACGTTTTCTGGAATATTTTTCCTCTGGTATATGGTGTTTATTTTCAAAATTTCTGTTCTCCTAATAGAGCTAAATCTCATTATAGTAAAATTGCTCACCCTAGAATCATTATGAGACCTATTACACATAATTTCTTAATTCTTTATTAGCCAATAGTGGTTGGAGTTTAAACTTCCATCTTGGGTCTTATGAAGTCAATGTTCTTTCATTTCTCTTTGGCATTTACATCAATATACCCCTGCCAACATTTTCTTCTTTGTTATAGCAGATAATTCTGTGAGTTCTACTGTAACTTTATGCAGATGTTTTCCAGACATCTGTAATAAGAGCAGCCAGCACCTGACTACAACTGTTCCTTTATAAAAAGGAAATAGTCTTCATCACAACAAAAGAAAACATCTTCTGACTTCTTCCTAAACTTTCCATTCAGTTGCAGAAGCTGTCATCCTCTTACATAAAAGAAAGTAGGAGCTGTAATAGAAAGCAAGTTACCTGATGAACTTCATATTTAAGGATAGAGATAGAAATTCATTTCAACATTTATAGTGTACCATGAGATTAAAGACCTTTCTTGTGTGACTGACACTATTGCACTTCTCCATGCCTTCATTACTCACAAAATTGACCACTTCAGTCTTTCAGTGCCAGGCATGTTAGATCGTTGGCTAAATCAACTGCAGATGTTCATCATCTGAATGCTGCCATCAGAGCTGTTATTAACAAGTCTCACTTATAGCTCACATTTCTCCCGTCTTGCAATCTGCACATTGGCTGACTTTTTGGTAGTATATTGATTTGGAAATCATCTAATAGCATTTGTGAATGAATTGGCCACAAGTATATATTCTGTATAGTTTTTTCCTACCTTCATATGTTTATACTACCCACAGCTTTTTTTATTGTTCTTGATGTCTTATTTTTCCACTGCATATTAATTTTCAGTTTAGTATTTTCTGTAAATCTTCTGAGCAGCTGATGGAACTCCTTCAAAGCCTTCTCTTTTTTTTTCAGCCAATTGCTCTGTGGATTGGCATGAGCTTGCTCATCAATATAGGTTTGATCTTAAGCTGGAATTTGTCATAAAGAGAATTTTCATTCATGACCTGATAATTTTCATCAAACTATCACAGTTTTTCCATTTTGGCTTGTATCAGCTCTTTAGATATAATCTTCTCGTCTTGAATTTTCAAGTGCACTTATGCACAAGCAATTTGTGTGCTTATTTTAATGCAGTTAACTACTATCTGTGTACCAAATCATAGTTTGGGGTACTTACTTAAGTAGCTAGCTATGTACATGAGTTCCTGTTTATTGTAGAACTTCCTGATCTGTATGGCAACTACAATAACTGCACGTGCAAATTAAACATTCAACTGTGCATTCATTTTTGCACGCATGATTGTAAAACTCACTTTGAAAGTATCAAGCTCTTAAGACTGTATTACAGGAACTTGTAATAATGGATTTATGGTAAATTTGCATATAAGCTATATTAGCAAAATATTTCAGAAGTCCTTCCAGAAATAATGTTAAAATGCTTTTTAAAAGCTCCTTTGTGTTGTTTCTTTTGGAGGCGAAACGAACTCTACTTTGTCTGGAGTTAGATGTTAACTTACTAACTCTAGTTTTTTACTTTGATGAACATTATGTTAATGACAAGACTATCTAT
Organism: Limnodromus scolopaceus; assembly: GCA_028565335.1. Classification (NCBI taxonomy): domain Eukaryota; kingdom Metazoa; phylum Chordata; class Aves; order Charadriiformes; family Scolopacidae; genus Limnodromus; species Limnodromus scolopaceus. Next base: position 81,343,834 of record JAOXNO010000020.1, read on the forward strand.
TTATGCCAAAATATATTAAATTTTTGAAATAAAATATCCATCAGGAATCTGTGATATAAATTTAAGCAGACATCCTTGCTTTCCTCCTTTTGTGTGCATACATGCATATGCCAAGAACAGACTATCCAGCACCCAAGGATAATTGGTCTGTTCTAGAAAAGGTTATTTCTTTAAATTGGTGATTCAATGTGTTATGCGGCTCATTTTGTGGCTCATACCTTAAATTAAACCCTGAGGCTCAGCTGACCTAAAGATCCTGATGATATGAGAAGTTTATACTGTGTCTTACATTTTGCTGTGATGAATAATGAGAGGAGGCTTTATGCATTGTGACAGATGAAGTTCAACATATTTTTATTTGTATTTGCTGGAAGGATGAGTATCTCTTCAAATACAAATAAATATCCAGACTCAGTGGTGCAGAAAGACTCTTTTTAGACAAAATATGGACAAAACCAAGTAAATGATGTTTATAAAAGTGTTATGGGTCAGGCACTTATCCTGTAGACCAGTAGTATAAACGTGTAGAGCTATGTGCAAATCAAATCCAGTCTATATTCATCTTTGGGTAGGCAGGAAAAATATGAGCAAAATATGAGGAGTGAAAAGGTAGTTATTATTGTTATTGACAGTATTAGTATTATTTATGGAAGGAAGTGAATAGGGGTAATTACAGGTGATACCTTCATACAGTACCCATTATCAATGAACTTCAGATTGATGTTTTCAGGCCTAAGAAGGAGAAAATGTGGATATGTTTGATGCATGCCAGCCTGTTTATACACTAAATACTAATTGGACAAGAGCAGAGGTACTCTGGAGAAAGACACTGAGACCCCTTATTTCACTGTCTCCGTGTCAGTTACTTCATTTATTACTAGGATAGAGTCACCCTTTCTCTTATTTATTTTCCTTCTGGCTTCAGCATTCTTCCTGGCTTCACAGAAGGGATGGAAAGTGCCTCTCAAATATTTGTACCCTTGTTGTGGGTGTCTTTCTCATACAAGTGGGCCTTCAAGTCCAAGAACATCTAGAAACTGGTGTTTCTGACTTGGTAAGCGCTCTTAATGACAAAAGCACTCAACTGGTACTATGTCTTTTGCCTCGCCCCACGAGCTCAACAGATTCAACACATTCCAGCTGTCACAAGTAATGTTTTGGCTTTCTTCTTAGGAGAAGGTGGCCTCCAGGTGATTGTCCATCTCTGAGTTTTCTTGGGTATATACAATGGACAATTCTACATCTCTTTTGACTCTGACGTGTCTGAACTTTTCTACTTATGCAGAACTTCTTGACAATTTCTGTCAATTTTTCACTGTTGTAAGTTGAGCATACTCGACTGTGACTGAACCATTTTGTTGGGTTTAGTACTCTAGAATCTTAGCACAGATGGGATAAATATAGTATATCCCTTAGCTTTCCCTGAGACACAGTATTCAATGCAGTTTCCTTTCTTTTTAGTTCAAAAGCTTAAATCACTGCAGAATCACTATTATAAAAGGTCACACTCCCTTACAATACTGTTTTCAGAGGCTGGTTCCGTATATAAATTCTGTTATGTTTACTACACCATAGTTAATCAGCCAAGGTGTGAGCATAGCGAGGGAATGAATCTCACAAAGGTTCAAGACACATTTAACTACCATCTGTGAAATAGTGGTTCACATTATCCGGGATTTCAGCCACCAAAATTGTACACTGTAACTGTCAGGCTCTTTCTGAGTGGGAGGAAAGTATTAAACAGTAAGTGTCTGTGACTTAAAAACCTAACAAAGGTAAATAGCTAATTTGCAACCATCTTACAAAATTGTGTACAACAGAGAAGGAAGAGCCACAAAGACAGAAACGTGTGTAAGTACACTTATTTATCTAGTGTCAGAGCATATGAAGAGTTGAAAAACTGGGCTTAAACCTTGAACTTTTAATTTTTCTTTTGGTAGACAAAGTACAGTAGATTAAAGCAATACCTTTTATTGGACCAACAAAGAGCAGTCAGGCTTTGAGACCCGAAAGGTTGCATCTTCAGTTTTCACCTTATTGATCTTGCCCACTGTTCCTTACAGGCCAGATCAACTACAAATATTTTCTGTATGCCTTGGATGATACCTTTCTTCCTTTGAGATTTAATGTTTCTTTTTGTGATCAATAGTAAAAAGAGACTTTGAGTAGAGAACTACAATGGAAAAAATGTAAGGAAAGGAATCCTTTTATAGTAGTTGTTTGGCTGATTATCACAGGAAAATCAGAATTATTTATAATAGTGAAAAATGCAATTAAATGCAGAATCCACTCCCTTTTGTGGCTTTAGTATATCCCAGCATTCATTTTGGGTTGCTTTTGAAGTCAAGAGATTTCACGTTAGAGTCTGAGAACACCAAATGCTCCTATCGAAAGCATAGGACTTTAATATTTTAAAGCATGAAAAACAGTCTAATGTTGTCCTCTTCCCCCCAGGTTCCCTTTTGCTTCCTGCCCCCCCCCAAGTTGACTTCGTTTTTCCTTTAACCTTATTGCTGTCCAAAGAACTACAGGGTAAGTGTTGCCCCTGAAGCTAGGTGACATCTATTTAATCTGTCTCACTGCGTTTACAGTTGTGAAAATTTCGCATTTCTCTAAATTCTCCCCCTTCAGTGATTACACAAAGCAGCACAATTTTAAAAATGGCTCACTTACTGTTCAGAGAAAAAAACCAGTGAGTTTTCAGAATTATATTTATTCATTTGTTTCAAGTGACAGGCCACCTTATAATGAAAACTGATGGCTATGGAATAGGCTGAGAGAGTTGGGGGGTTCAGCCTGGAGAAGAGAAGGCTCCGGGGAGAACTTAGAGCCCTTCCAGTCGCCCTCCAGTTTCCTGGAGTCCAGGCTCCAGGAAAGCTGGGGAGGGACTCTGGATCAGGGAGGGGAGCCCTAGGAGGAGGGGGAACAGTTTTAAAATGAAAGAGGGGAGATTTAAATGAGATCTCAGGAAGAAATTCTTTGTTGTGAGGGTGGTGAGAGCCTGGCCCAGGTTGCCCAGAGAAGCTGTGGCTGCCCCATCCCTGGAGGGGTTCAAGGCCAGGCTGGATGGGGCTTTAAGCAACCTGGTGTGGTGGGAGGTGTCCCTGCCCAGGGCAGGGGGGTTAGAACTGGATGGTCTTTAAGGTCCCTTCCAACACAAACTGTTCTTTGATTCTATGAAACTTGAAGAAACGAGTCTGTATTTGGCCCCAACTAGCAGATGTTGACTGAAGATCCAGTCCCCTGTGGCTGGCAAGAAGTTAGCAAACGAAAGAGAAACCAGAGCTGTCATTAGAGATAATCACCTGGAAGAACAGGCTAAATAGGACCATAATAAGTGTCTGAATGCCTGATTGCTAACATATGGAGCAGCACGACACTTGTCCCCAGACCTTTCTCCCCGATTCCATTTGTGAAATTCACAATCTACATTAATTTCTAGAAGTTAAATGAAACATTTCTGCTGCGCATTGTTAAAAGTATTAAGTAATATTTTGCCTTTGGAGGGGGGGAGAGATTGTGTAGACAGTAAAACATATTTCAAATTATTAGTCCATCTAAAAATTTCTTGTTCATACCTTAAAGTACTTAGTGTGTGTTCTATTTCATCTGGGGACAACTAAACTTTCATTTTCTTGGCAACTGAAACATACAGGAATTCTGATTCCATTAAATTTTGAACTGTTGAACAGATCTAACATCTTCCATGTTGCTTACAGTATTTTTTTTACTTCAATCTAACTATCTGTAGGAGAAGTGATCTTTAAAAACTAGTTAAAATAAATTAAAAAAAAAAAAAAGAAAAAGAACATCGTGCATGGTTTGTTACTTGGGTTATATAACTAAGTTTGTGTTTAATCATACCTTCCCAAACTTTTTAATCATTTTGCAGACTGTGACCAGGTACAGCTTAAAATCTTTAGATAAATTAGCATGGCTATGCTGTATGTGTTTCTTTAAGGTATAGAAACAAGTATACTTAATAGTAAAAATGAAATTAATCTGCTTAGTGTCAAGGACCTCCCAATGAAAATATGAAGTTAACTTTGGAGGAAACAAAACCAGTAATTCCTTGGTCCTGAAAATAAGAAATTATGCACTTAGGATAATAAATATAAATTTTGACAATGCTTTATTTTAATGGCACATGAATTAAAACTGCATTACAATGAAATTGCTGCAGAACATCCACATTAATATCAAATGAATTCATTATGACCAGCACAGTTACAATGAATACTAAATGAATTAATAATAATGAACCACTTAAAGTGTTACCTAATTGTTTTATTTCATTTTTATGTATATTTTTGTCCAAATTTAACTGTTAGGTTAATAGACAATGACATCCAGTAATTCATTTCAACACCGAGTGTTTGTAAGTGATTACTTTCGCACCAGATTCAGTGAAGCCTGCTGCATATCAGGCATTGATCCGATGTCTCCAAAAGACCCACCTATTGCCCCAGATATTTTGAATCATGTTGATGCGAAATGATCAGCCAAGGTGTATTAAAGATTTAACAACTCTTAATGGTCGGAGATAATCATGTTCCTTGAACCGATAATACATCTTTCTTCCAAGAGTCCTAAGTGCTTTACACAGGTGGCTATTAACAATATCCTACAAACAAAGAAGCTGAGGTGGAGGCTCATTTGCCCTGTGATAATGCAGTAGATTCACTGCCGGCACCTGTAGAAACCTCAGATCCTCCCAAAAGTTGTTCTGGTTTTCTTAGTCCGCCCACTAAGCCAAGTTGCAGCGTCTCATTCCTTGCATTGCACACGTCATGGCACATTGTGTTCTAAGCACTCTACCATCATAAAAGATTAATATATACCATATAATCTTATGAACCATATTTTGTGGCATTCTAAATTATGTTAGAAATGACACCTACAAAGGCAACGCATGTTATTTCTCCATTTTGTATTAGGAGAACCTATATCCCTTTACTACCATGCTCCACAACACAAGCCCCAGTGAAACTCATCATCACAGGGAATCTGGACAACTTCCTCCATGGCTAGGAACAATAACTTCTGCTGAAGCTTTCATAATAACAAGGAAAAAAGGAATTGCTTTATGAAAGGTTTATTTTTTAACATGCTAATTCACTTATACTTCCAGATAAAGCACTCAGAAGAAAATTTATTTTATATTAAAATGAGGAATGGAGGGAGAAGCATTTTAATTAAGCTGTTTGGTAGCACATATAAAGAATGATGCCATTAGAAGGAAAAGTGTGATAGTATCCTAATTTCAAGTTTAGTATCTGGCCACAAAATGATTTTTAGAAGTTCTGGATAAGACGAAAACCCAAAGCACGTAGAAACAAGCAAACAAGGTGATGTATTTTTAAACCAAATCATTTGCCTTCATCTACTCACCAATTTTTAAGAAGAAACAATATCTTTTGCATTCACAAAATATGTTGAATGCCATTTACTATGAACTCTTGTTTTGGGGTTTTTGGGGGATGTTCTAAGACTCAAAGATTCTTTAGCTTTCAGGGAGTATTAGGACCTTTAGAAAATATTATTCTGCCATTAAGCTTTTAAAAGGCACTCTTTGAATTGTATCAAGTCTGTATGACTGAGCAGTAAAGGTTTCACTTACTGTCATCTGTCATTCATTTGTTGCAGGCGTAAAGAAATAGTAAGTTTGTGTGGGCTCTTCTTTTTTCTTTTTTTCCTTGCAATAGGTCTGATTTTGAGACTTAACTATTGCACAACTATCCCTTGTGTATTTTTGAGCACTAAAATGCAGAAAAGCAGAAGAGGGAACCAGTAGGAGCACCAGTAAAGCATACTGCAGTCCAGTAACACAAACTGAGGGTTGAAGAGTGAAGCCAAGGAGAGACCTCAGGGTCAAACTGGGGCTTCAAAGCAAGGAAGAGGTGGCCTATGTCTGCTCATTTTACCGTTATGTCCAGCCAGATCTTGAACACAACTTGGATCCTAGAGCCATCATTTAATATATGTATTTCCACAGGGTCAGGGTCTATCTCATTGTACACATAATCAAGTCAGCAAGATAAAAAACAGGGCCAAGGGGACCTGGGTCAGACAGGGAGGTAGGAAGAGGATGACTTGTCCCTCTTTATTCAATCAATTAATAAAAATGGGGTGCAAATTGTGAAGTTCTGGGGAAAAGAAAAACACTTACCCTTCGAATGCTGCCAATTATTTCCATAATTCAGCTGCCATTCCTTGCAGGGGGGGGCTGCAAACAGCAGGTCTAAGGGATAGGAACTGGAAAATGTAGCTGCTTTTAAATTTCCAAAGTCTGGTGTCGCAAAGGTGACTGAGTGGTAGACGAAGAGAAGTGGAGCAGCAGTGTGAGAGCAGATAGAGTCGAGCAGGAGAACTGTCTTTGTCTTTCTCTCTTCTTTCCAATTACATTTCCACAGAAACCAGAGAATCTACCACAGAATTTAGAAAAAAAAAAAAATCCCTGTAGATTTATATTTTCCCTGAGGGGTCTTTTGATACTACAATTGTTTTGTAGTATAAAACCTGTAATTAGCTATTTGGGTTTTGCCTAAACTTGGGGGTACTTGACTTTAATTACCAATCAAATGTAACACTGCATCTGCATTCATGCAGTCATCAGTACTAAATCACACATACAAACCTTCTTTCATCTGAAGACAATAGAAAATTCTTTTTATTTGTTCTCACTCAGTTCTAACTGAAAATAACAGATGCTGCTAAGAAAGTTTGAGTGTTATGTTTATAATAGTTCGCAAAGCAAAACAGCCACATCCAGAGAGAGGGGAAAGAGATTGGGTGCAGACAGGATTTAAATGGGTTTGTTGTACTTGAGTGACAGAGTTTAAGGATGGGGAGATGCAAACGTCCTTCTTCTTGGGCTATAGACTGGACCAGTAAGTAGCAGTTATGACGAGGATGTTTGTATGGCTTTACTGCAAAGTAGTGTAGTTTTGATCTTATTTCTTCTTTATTGGCTTCATACAATCCCTCTTCAGGTGTGGGGAGAGAAAGCAGGCATTTGTGAAGGCAATTACTGTCCTTCTCCCCTGTTAAACCACCCCTTTCCCTCACCTCATTTCTAGAACCTGTGGAAATAAATAAGAGTTGGAGGAGAAGTTGCTATCACACCTTGATCTCAGCCCTGTTCTTTTCAAAATATGCATCTTCCCAGCCTCTTTTCAGCACATCTAGGATGTATGCTCTTTGAAGGAATGGATTTTCATACAGAGGTAACTGCAGTGGGTGGCCAGGAGCATCTTGGTACCACCTGAATATCTGTAACAAATCTAGTTAAAGACTGTCTAAATTCTGCAAAATAGCAGATTATTTTTTCCTGAAAGGCTGGAAAACTGCAAATCATCAGTTACCTTTGTATTGCCAACTGTCTAGTCATTGCACAAGCTCACTAAGACAGGAGCTATTCTTTTTTTGGTCTATATTTCTTGCACAGGAACAAGCTTCAGTAGCTGTGACTTTAGCCATATGATTGAAGTACTCCATGTTTCTCTTGTCTATTGAGTCCTGTCCATCACCACAAACAGAGCTGAGAGGAAAAGAAACCCCCCCAAAACCCCCAATCCCCAAATAGAAAACTTGGAGGCAAAATCATATTTTCCTGTACCCTCTTCATAAAGGCTTTAGGCATCCTTCAAACAGGGTTCTGTAAATCTTGAGTGTAGTTCTGCATCTAATGGCATGGATGGGATTTATAGTCATGTGAAGTCATAAACTGTGGATTTTTCTCCTTTTTTTGCTGACTGGAGAATTTGTACCCAGTACCAAGACTGGCATGAAAAGATAGAGAAACCAAATTAGCAGAAATTACTTTCATATAACATTTTTTCTGTACAAGCTTATTCAGCATCATAAATGCATCCCTCTGACATCCTAAATATTCTGTAGGAATCAAATCCACAGCCGTCCTGAATTCTGAATATATTATGTATTTTTGTCATGCATCGTATCTGTATTTTGAACAGGGTGGGAGACCTCAGTTCTTAAATGGGAATATTTTTAATACCTTCTGTCAGTAGACAGCAATTGTTCCAGGGGTCAGGCCTGTTTGTTTATCCCAGAGACACTGAAAAAATTTAACCAACCTTTATTTATTTATTTATTATTAAGAACAAGCAGTAATGCAAAAAGTCTTCATACATGAATAAAATATTAGGTTAGAGGCGTAATTAATATAAAAGGATACAGTGAAATACAAAGGTGGCTAATATAGCCAGCAAACCATATATCAATGCCAGTTATCATATTTCATTGGAAGACACTAAAGATCGAAAATCAAGCATGGTAATTAATTAGTCTCGTTCCTGTTTAACCTGAAGGTTGCATATATAAAGAAATCAGGTTGACTGTGTGAGCAAGGAGAATAAGTAGTTCAGCTAAAGATCAAGAGGGGTAGAAGAAAGAAGTGGAGGGGAAACAAGGGGAAGAACTGTCTTCGTTTATTGCATTATAAAAACACTTTACTGATTTAATTCCTGTTGACTACAGTCTCACCCAATTAAGAACTTGATTCCTGTATCTGGAATGATTGGGGGTTTTTTGGATGAATTGCACAAATTTTTGGGATTCCAAAGTAATTTTTCACACCCTCAAGCCATAATCAAATT
>JAOXNO010000020.1:81387088-81392088 GCA_028565335.1 Limnodromus scolopaceus
AAAAAAAAAAAAAAAAAAAAAACAAAAAAAGAAAAAAAACCCACACAAATTAAACTTGACTTGCCAAAAGCAGTAGGGAAATTTTATTTTTGCATGTGTTTTTCTTTTCTTTCCAGGGGTTAATGCTGTCTGACTCTGATTAATAAATTCTATTGGCTGAACAATATTACATGTTTCAGATTAACTACTTAGAAAAATTGTTTCTTACCAAAAATTCCAATATAAATAGTAATTTTGAACTAAATTTGAGAACATAACTTGCAGCTAATAATGTAGAGCAATGTATTTATTTCCTTTCTGTGTTCAGGATGTGGGTAATCATTCACATGGATTATTTAATAATTAATGGATTATCATTCAGTGACATTAAATCCAGTGTGACCATGTGAATATGGAACAAACAATTAATCTATTATTTGATACTTGATGGTACAAATTAAGACTGGATTAGTCAAATAAACCTTGATGTTGTTTTGGATGCAATCTGGAAGACCATAATGATGATCGGTCTTGACCCAAAACACTTGAAAGAAGGCTGCCATAAATTAAAAATGAAAACAGAAGAAAAGAAAACTCAACTTTTTCTTCACCACACCTGGAATTTGAGATGTGATTTCAGCTTGATGACAAGGTTCTTTGTGAACAAAATAATTTATTAAAAAAAATAGGACCAGATGTACTGAAAAAATTGAGGTAGTCTTTGACTAAGGTGCCATTACTTAAAAACAAGTAGCAAAAAAACCAAAACCAAATCCCGACCTCCTCCAAACAAACAAAAAATACCCCACAAACCTGAATATACTAAAAATTATTTGGCTGTTTTCTTGTGTTTTCCCTTAAGTCACAGTAAGCTAGCTAGGTACATACGCCTGATTCTACCTATTAATACCACAGCTGGATCTTTCAGGTCATATTTAATTACCTTAGATCCTACATTTCAGCAAAAAGTATAGAAGATGTTTTCCCCTGCAGCTTTCAGTAAGCAGCAGCCTATTACATAAACATATAACGAACATATTACATTTCCTAATCTGCAATTATCTTTCATCACTACAACACTATTTGGCATGTAATAAGTGTGTTCATGGGCAACTGCAGCTTTAAGAGGTGTGGTTGTGTCCCTTTCTGCCTCATTTAATCATCTGTGGTCATACGAGCACCCTCAACACAAATATAATGTTCACCACCTTGGTGGGTCCAAGCACCGAAACTGAGATATGCATCCCTTAAACATTCACATGGAAATTTTTCTGTACAAGACATTCTCTTTTCTACTTCATCTCTTTGAATTTCTAGTAAATAACTGTTGGGAAAAGGATTTTTTGTGACATTTGTCTACAAAAAACTGTCTAGAAATTTCTGACCACTAAGTAAAATGGAGCAATATCGAACACTGTGTTAACAACGCGCCAGAGAGATCAGGAAAAATATATATAGGGAATTGGGAAAGAAGTCAACTGGTATCAAAGATTTTGTGGAAAATATTACTCTTTTGAGATACTTGGCATTGCAAATGTGTCTTGGCGTTGTCATGTTGTTAAATTTAGATCATTAAAGGAAAACAGGCAAGGTTGGGCAAACCCATAATGGCCACAGAGCTTTGTTCTCTGATTTTGCCTCTGAAAGCATCATGTTCAGAGGTGCCAAAGCAACAGCCCTCTGGCCAGATCTCCCCACTCCACCACAATCCCTAGTGGTAAAAACGCCATCAGTGTCCCACCACCATCGGAGCAGCTCGATCTTCTTCAACTTCTTCTGTCTCTCCTTACAGCTTTAACCTGAGAAGTGCTCGTTGCGGCTCTCCCACTCTGAGAAATGGACCTATGGGCCCACGAGTCAGGTTTTCCTTTCAGGGAAGACAGAAACCTGCACAACCCTGTTTGTTATCAGAATCTGATCCCCCTGGACCTGCTGGTTCAAGCACAATTTTCTGAAACCATCATTTTTATCTATTTTTCAGACTAGTCTTGAAATGGTTTTCAATGGAATCTTTTACACGCTGGTGGTTCATTGATTTTCCCATTCAATTACAATAACCAAACAGGCAAGGAACAGTGGTTTAAGTGGAAATTCAGTTCCACTGAATTTCTTCTTAGCAAATGAGCAGAGAGCACTGAGGTCTTTGGTTAAGAAAATGGGAGAACTCAAAGAAACTGTTCCCCAAATATATATTAACTGTTTGATGGCAGAGCTGTAACATTAAAAAACAAAAAAAAACAAACGAAAAAAACCCACAAAACCCAAAACCTCGGAGTCCAGAAAAGTGTAGAACGTAAAGGAGGAAGGACAGATTTCTCATAATGTATCCGATTGTGATTAATGTAATGAGTCATAGAAATGGAAATATAACCAGTGTGTTTACAGATTTGAAGCCAAAATTCTTCTATGTTGGGTAAATTAAAATATCTCTGCCAGGAAGTGAAATGAGACCTACCAGCTGGAGAGAGACTGAATAACAAGTAAATGGACAATTTGACTTCTTGGTTATCTGTACAAAATGTTAATAATATTGAAACCCAAATTTAAGTACATTCTAGCAATATTTCTAGAGTTTGCATGAAAAATATATAGGGTCCATAAATATATTTAATGTATTATTTTGCATACATATGTTTATATACTTTTCTAAAAATATGGGTAATTCAAGTCACCATTTTTTATGACTATGGGAATAGGTCCCAGGATCTACTTCTGGTTCTTGTATATATTCTTATATTCAGCTTTGTAAACTCGTTACCTGCACATATGGCTTCTTTCAGCCTTATTTTCACTGTAATAAACAAATCAGTTCTTGCACAAGAAAATCCAGGTTTCTCAGAAAATTCCTAACTTTACTGGGCATTGATCCTGAACCACTGCATCCACACTGTGGTAATGTTGCATGAAGAAAAAACAGTGGTTAGAGATAAAGAAAAAGAAAGACTGTTTGCTTGCAGTATCCTGTGTGTTCTCTTCCCAAGAGGGTCTTTTCTCTGCAAGATTTTTGCCAGTTTTCATCAATAAATTTTACTTTATAGCAACTTTTCTTCTTGTAGGTTCAAGTAGGAGTTCATCTGTGGGATGCTTTTGATTTAGATATTTTTATTTTATGCCCCATTACAAAATTCCACCTTACAGGCAATGGCCCAGAATCTGTCACAACTTGTTAAACAGTATTTATTACTGCTGTTCCTCATGCAGGTAAAATGACGGTATTCAAGCAGGGATGCTGCCCTTATGACTTCTTACCCTAATTTTAATAAAACATTAACATAGCATAGTATTTGATTGTTAAAACTATTTAGCAAACAGTATTTGAGCTTTAGAAATGTAAAGGAAGACATTGGTAATGCAAATTCCGGTCATAAGAACAAAGTAACTTTAGTTACTTGTACAAGAGGTGTTTAATTGTTCTGTAAAATCATAGTTTCAGGAGATATTAGGAACTACCATAAAAATAATATGTGATAATGTCTGACACACCCTTATTCAAAACACAGAAAATTTCCATGTCTTGTAGGAGTGTCTCCTGGCTGTGCAATCTGAAATTGTGTTATCTTGAGTAATTAAGATTTTTTGAAAAGTACTTTGAAAATTTGTTACAACAACATTTACTTATTCTGGCTAGAATATTCTTGCTGCTTTAATATGTCTTGCAAGAGCTAAACTACAGTAGTGTTTCATACACCAATATAACATTTTTTTAATTAAAGTGAAGTTAAGACAGGGTGGCCAGGAGTAAAGCCCTATTTAAGCAGAAATATATGTATAGTAAATCATCCTTTTCATTTATTATTCATGTGAAATAGTAAATTATTCTATTACTAATTTGTGTTCAATTTATATTCTAAAAGACCACTGATGAGAGCAAAGAAGCAGCTACAGGAAGTGGGTCCTACCATTTCCTATGGTTATGTCTTTATCCACAGTGCTGATTTAATTTGGTGAAAAATTCAACTCAAATATCATATTAAATCTTAAATCCAATTATACATAAATTTTTGGACCAGATTCAAACTTAGTTTAACTCCAGTGAAATCAATCAACAATGAATTTGTCCTGCTTTAATAAATGCAGAAGGAAGCATTGCTGAAAAGGCAAACCAGCTGGGATCTGTTTATACCACAGAATCTTTAGGAAGAGGACAAAATAAAACGTTACAAGTGGTAGGGCGCAAAGCAGAATTGTAATTTAACTGCCATGAAAACCTCACTGCCAGCAATTACTGCCACGGCGTTTGGCCTCCACTGTTCCTCCCAGGAGTTCCCTATCTCCATATGTGTTGTCCTTCAAGCTGTTTGCCACTGAAGATACCTTTTCCAGGTATCTAGGGCATCTGGATAATTTCAGACGTATTTTTCTGGCCCTAGGCTTGGCTATAGGTTATGGCTTACTGATTTAAAACTAAGTTAATGCATCAAAATACTCTTCATGTCCTCAAAAACTTATCTGAGGCAGGGTACTTATTAACAGGTACTTTCAGGCTACATTTGAATGAACTGTCTGAAACGTAGAGTTTCATAAGGCACCGAAAACAGCATTGTAAAGATTGCATTTCGTTCTGGCGTTCACTCTTCCATATGAGATATTGCAGTAAAGTCAGAGTCAGTGGCGTATCTTCAAATAAGTAGATAGCTCTAAGCATGTGAAGAATCCAGATGAAATTAATTACAAGCCCACATCTGAAGTAGCACTAGTCTTTAAATACTTTGATGAATCAGAGGCTCATTTTCCTTTCTAAATATGAAAAATCAGGACCCTTTTAAAACCCAAATGACAATGGGAAATTTTTTTTATTTGTTTATTGGAATTTAAATCGAGACTCAACACAAGTAAGCTAGACACCATACTGATTATCAAAGTTAGCTTTTATGCAATTTTAATATAAGTAGTGCATGTGATACAGGGTTTATGAAGGATCGGCAAAAATGATAAGACATGTCTTTTCAGTATTTCCAATACATAGTGGTACATGATAAAAGCCATACAGCAAGGAGAATAAAATTGTTTTTTTCAGCTCT